>CM051353.1:0-582500 GCA_028015215.1 Gynostemma pentaphyllum | reverse complement strand
GTTTAAACGAGAGATAAATGTAATATAAAAAGAAAACCTAAAATACAAAATTAAAAAATTCATTTCTAAAACAAATTACAACAAAGAATTGGCAATTGAAAAAGTCAAATCAACTTCAACAGCTGACCAAATAATTAAGCAAATTGTATGCTGATTTATAATAATAATTGGGATGCTGTTCACTCTTTTTTTGCATGTAAATAAGTCGGCAATTCTTGAGGTATCTAAAATATGTTTTAAGTATGCATTAAGCAGATTTTTAAATACTTCATCTTACTACAGAAAATGAATCAAAGCCACCAACACAGCTCAATTACAGAGGTAAGGCATCATCAGACTTCTGAAATGAAATCACTAAATCTCCAAATATTTTCTACCAATTAATATGATCACTTATAGACCCCCACCCCAATTTACTATTATCATGAACGAATTGATATTTTCTCAAACTTAGATATAAACCAAGCACAATTTTCTGTGGTCACACAACCATTGTATTAATCAAATCAAAAGAAGAACTAGGGAAATCAGTACAGACCTAAATGTAGCAATAAATCCTTGGACTCTAAAGTTGAAGATTTCCGATGCTTTGCCAAATTGCATGCAAATGTAGTCACCTGTAGAACAATAAAACAATTCTCAGATTGCAGGTGATATAGATCATTCAATCAAACTGACACCTCATAAATAGCTGATGAATAAACCATAATTAACTTGAATAATAAGATAGTGATAGATAAATGATATTGCAGCCAACAAAGACAATAATAATCAAGCCAATTGAAGAGGCCATTTGTAAAGTGAAAATGGTCATGATATAAGGTAAAAAAAAAATAGTTTCACCAACGACATTCAGGTTTGAAAAGGTCCTTAAAGTGTCCAATGTTATTCCACGGAGTATTTTTCTCAATGCTATCAAGAGAGTTATTTCATACAGGCTTATGCTAGTGAAAAAAAAGGAAGAATGAAAACCACTTGGAGAGTACAATAGAATATTTCCATTATGCAGATTGCAATAGAGGCATGTACAAGACACAAGAGTATACTAACCACTCTCCTTGATTTGATGATTGGATATATTTTTAAAATAAAGTGCTCCTAGAATCAGACCCTAAGAAATTAAGAGGGAAAATCGTCTTATTAATCTATCCTTATTATAAAATCTAACCAGACAGAGCCTGTAATAATGTGCATATTAATAGAAGTTATGTTAATTCAAATGATGTGGTCATGTAACTCAAAGGTTGTCAACCCAGTGGCCATTGGTTGAAACCTTCCAGACCTATTACCTAGAAATTTCTATAACGGGTTTCTTGATTATCAAATTCAGCAGCGTTGGACCATATCATACAATACAATTCAAGAACTAGCACAGTGATCACAGAAACGCTGGAATATTTTTAGGTATAGGTAGTATGGTCAACAGGTCCATAGTGTAATTCAGTTACAGTATTACATTGGTCACTTGGTCTAATCACAAAATTGTAAAAAATTATTTTTCATAGCAAAATTTACCTGTATGAATGAATAATAGTTGTTTTTCATAGCTAAGTTTTATTTTAACTGTAATGGGTCATAGAATAGCAAACTAGGACCATATATGTCATCTACAACCATATGCAAGGAGGATGAAAATGAAAATGAAAATTCGACTTCATTTTGTAAACAATGTTTCTTTATATTATTATAAAACGCACAAAAAAGGCAAGATTGTGGCAGTATTAGGAAGTCTCACTGAATCAATAAAATCATCAGCAATCTCCAATAGAAGATCTTCAACTTCAGGTTCAAGCTTACCATTTGGATCCACCTGCAAATAATTAAATTAAAATTATTGTGAAAACAATAATCAAGAACAGAGAAGATAGAGTAGATAAAAAATTTGAAATGTAAAAGGCGGGACCTGTGAAACCAAATCTTGTATCTTTCTCTTCCCAAGCACTTGAGTTGCAGCTTCTGTCCCTTGGCTAGAACTTCCCCCAGGTGTACTAGTACCAGATGCAGTAGCATCAGGATGTGATCCTGTCAAACTAAGAGATTTCTGGCCTACAATTCCAGGCACCCTAGGAGAATGCTGCTGATGCTGATGCAATGCTGGTTGTAGTGATTGCTGTTGTGATGGTTGTTGTAGTAGCTGTTGTTGATGAAGCTGTTGCTGCTGTTGTAGCTGTTGTTGTTGTTGCTGCTGCTGCTGCTGCAGCTGCTGTTGTGACTGTGGCTGTTGTTGCTGCTGTTGATGCAGCTGTTGATGTCCCAAGGTGGACTGTGATTGTACAAGCTGAGATAACTGTTGAGGGTTCAAGGTCATTGAGTTTTGATGCAATTGACTAGATGAAGCCAATTGCTGCTGCAAGAGGGCCTGTTGCTGCCTTTGTTGAAGGCGATATGAAGGAGAGCCAGGGCTGGTTATTGATGGCATTTGCTTCAACCACTGTTGCTGTGACAAAGAGTTCTGCATAATAGTTGATTGCCCATTCTGGGACAAACTAGATAATTGTTGATTCATAAATGCAAGATTTGACATCCTTGGTAAGTTCTGAACCTGTCATTTATAGAAGTAGACTGGATTGTCATGCTTGCAAATTTACACTTACAACACACAAAACAAGAGAGCGAGATTTCATAATGAGATTATTAGTCAAATTAGCATATCATTCTATCCATTGAACTTGAAGTAATGTAGTGAAGTTTCATATATCAATGAAATTATTGGCAAATCCTTCCTTTCCCGCCTTTTTGGGTTTTCATATATCAGTGAAATAGCTCATGTTTATTATTAAAAAAAAAATTAAAGTAATGTAGTGAAGTTGCAGTTCTCACTTTATACTGAGTTAGAGAACGTGACAGACAAATAAAGATGATGCTAATAATTTAAGTTCTAACATTACAGAAGCATAACAAAAGAGATAATGGGCATAATTTAAAACTAGAGATGCATAGAGATCAATAGATTAATATCTTATGGGCACTATTTGTAATATCGAAAAAATGATTAGCATTATAAATTGATAAAAGCAGGAGAACATTTTTATTCAAGTCAATAAAATAACATCCTTCATGGATTGCCAAAAAAAATCAACGTGAATACCAAAGTAACCAACCAAATCTAATGTGTTATAGTCGGCTTATCAGCGCATATAGAAAGTAACAAAAGTAAAAACATAGGCAAAAATAAATGCGTAAATCCATAACTTTCTGAAGAAAAATATAAGAGAGATAGAGATAGGCCATCATGAAACCTGTGAAGAGGTGAGTGAACTTTGTTGAGGCAATTGCTGTCTTATTTGCCCTTGGTTTATTCTCTGATGAGTATATGATGTAAGGGGTCCATTAGCTCTTAGTTGTGAGCTCAAATTCATGTTCCCCATCATACCTATTGCTTGCATTCCTTGCAAAGATTGCCCATGAGAGTTACTTGACTGAAATTGTGAACCCTGGACTAACCCAGCTTTCTGCTTTGACTACAACAAAGGTTTAGTTTTAGTCCAAATCAGACACAAAATATTTACTTCTTCCTAATTTCTAAACAAAATTAACCATGAAAGATAAAACACAAAAATTATCAATGCACCATCCATCTCCCAAAGTACTAACATCATGCCAAAAAATATATCTCACTTCACTCACAACATCAAGAAAACAAGAGCAAAAATTAATTAGGGGCTTTAATATAGCCTTGCTCATAGAGTATTTGCACATTTTAATCACTGGTTTACTATGATTGGCGGTAAATTACCGTCAACCATTGATTAACATGCTAAAAAATCTGCTATATTTAAAAATACTTTTAAAATAGTACTACACATTGAAATTTCCATATTAATTACAATCCTCAATTCCCACCATCAAAGTAGCTTCAAATAAACTGTGACACCAATAAAAAAAACTCAGTTCATACCGAAGCAAGAAACTGTGACTGCAAATTATACTGGGCAGCAGCAGCAGCACTAGGCAACATGGGCAAATGGTTTCCTTGCCCAATTAATGCAGACCTTGATAAATTTCCTTGCCCAATTTGCTGTTGTTGCTGATTAATCTGTTGCTGAACTTGCTGCTGCTGCTGCTGACTTGTAGAAGAGCCACCAAAATTCATCTGATTATAAAGCCCTGATTGCTGTCTCAAAATCCCAAATTGCTGTTGCTGTTGTTGAATTTGATTCAATCGCGACATTGACGGAGACCGTTGTAAAGCTTGCTGAATTTGAAAATTCGCCATCGCATTCGCATTTTGCGATAACTGAGGCGATTGTTGTTGGTTTTGATTTGGGTTTTGGTTTTGAGGGAGGGAGATTTGTGAAAGAGGATGAAGATGATCAATTGAAGGAGATTGAGAAAGCGTAGGCGGAGAAGTAATCGAGGGATTTACAGAGGAATTCGATGGATTTTGTGGAATTGTGGTATTTGAAGATTGAATTTGCGGCGGTGGAGGTTGTTGTGACGGTGGCGTAGGTTCCAACGGGGAAGTAGATTCTGCCATTGAAATTTCCGGCGAACCGAGGTTTCCGGTGAGAAATTCCGGCGAGGCTAATTCATAGAAAGAGATGAAATTTGAGGAATATGCAGAGAATTGGGGAAAATGGCGATTGAAATCGGAGAAGGAGATGAAGAAGAAGAAGAAGAAGTAGGATTCTAACACGTCATCTCATTGAAAGTCAAGACACGTGGATTGTTTGTATACGTTTGATTTGAGTGCACCATTGACTAGTGTGAGTAGTACCGTATCTAAATATATTAAACCGAATAAATTTGGATAAATTTCAAAAGAACGTTAGAATTTTTAAAAAATTATTTAAATAATATAATTATAGTCTAATAAATTGTTGAACTAAAAATAATAATAAAAATTCATTAAAAATAATAATAAAAAATAATTATAATTCGATAAATTATTAAATTATTAAATTTTAACTTAAAAGATCAAAAAAAAACAAATTCATTAAAATACTTATGAAAAATAGTTCAATAATTTATTGAACTATAATTACGCTATTTGAGTTATTTTTAAAAAATTATGTCATTTTAATAATTAGTATGCATATTTGTGCTTTTTTAAGACAAATTCTAAAATTTCAATGGGTAGCTTAATTTTATATAATATTTATAAATATATTAAGTCAAAAACTTGTTTTTAAATATAGTTTTTTTTTAATATATCATTCATCTGAATTAGTAAAATCAGGTGTTTTGTATATCCGAAATAAGTGATTACATGCAGAAAATCAATGACAATTTTGTAATATTAGATGAGTGAATTTTGTCTTTATACTATGTTTGTAAATAAGTTATATGACTATTGTTTTTATAAATATTTGAGATTTCAATATGATTTTTATGGTTTAAAAAAAAAATCACAAAATGTCCTTCCTTTTAGCGTAGGTAGATGCCAAAAAGTCTTATATTTACACATTAAGTAACACTATTTTACCATCTATATTTACCATGTGATTGTCACAATCCAAAAAAAAAGATACGTAAACAATATGTTAATTTTTTTTAATAACGGAAGAGACATTTTATAAATGTTAATTTAAACATTTAAAACTATAATGATTAAATCAAAACATATTCTAAATCATAGGAATTAGGGTTAAAATTAAACCTTAATTTATTAATTTACTCACCCTCGCATTGTTCTTGTAAAGAAATTTTTTAAATGAAACCAATTATCACTTTGGACCAAAAAATTATAGATCACAATTTTTTTTTAATGAAATTGAGACACGTGTTAAGATCGACACATGTGTAAATAAGTTACATGATTATTAATAATATCTAAAATCTACTAATCACACTTATTTATTATTTTAATTTAATTGAAATATGTGATAATATGTAATAAGTATGCCATTAATCGAGAGGCGTATGATTTACAATTTCACAAATTATAAATCACGTAAAAACGTTTTAAAAACATATATGTATGTATGCTAATAAGAACAAAACGTATGGATGTGATGTGCAACTATTCCTTTCTCTTATAATAAATACAATTTTTAAAGGCAACATAAGTATGTTTAATTTTTCTCTGGTTAAAATATATAATTGCAACTTGCAAGTTCCTTTTTTTTTTCTTTTTCTTTTTCCCCTTGGAAAAAAAAATACAAACTACCTCTGAGTTATTTATTGAGATCTCAATGAAATGTCTAGAACACGTGGTAAAAAAGCATTGGATCTAATGTTTTTTCCAGAGAGCATCATTATATATGGTAATAAGTGATTGTTTGTGATAAGTTTTGGAAGTGTTTTTAAAAAAAAAAAAAAAAATTGATATCTATTAAAAAAAACATTTTTAAACACGTTTAAAAACTATCCCAAACGGGTCTAAGAATTACAAACTTTCTATACATCTACATTTTAAGCATGGGTCACTGAGGCAGCTCTGCTTTCTCCATTAATCTTGATAAGCACTTTTTCCAATCTGAAACTCCCTCATTTCCATTGGCAATCTGTTGTCACATATAGCATTGGAAAAACATAAAAGATTATGACATACTCGGTATAGTAAGAAACACACTAGCAAAATGCGCATTGTGGAGTGGCAAAACCATTCCTAGGTAACTAAAAAATTAGAGGTTCGAACCACACTTTCTCCTTCCCTAGTGTCTAAGGAAAGCACGAGGGCCGCGTAAAGCATTCGAAACTAAGACATGTTCTTCAAAACTAAAGATCCGACTGACAAATTCAAAATGCAAGTACGAAAACTGATTCTTAAGAAACCAAAATATTTGCATGAGATTTGTATTTGTTTCACAACTACTATGCTTCCCACCTCCAATTCTTCAAGAGGTATATAAATTCAATAGAAAACACTTCAAACACATCAGTTTCACCAACCTCAAACGTAAATCCTCTTTTAGGAACCACATCAGTTGCTTCTACACAAATGAAGGCAGCATCCTCCTTGCTAAGTGTCCCGGAAGTAGCGCAACCCTGAAGAACAACAGCAAATACCGAATACAATGTTTTTATCAGATGTTAAATTATAATAAATTATCTCATCTCAATTTCAAGTCTGCAGTCACTCCTTAAAAAACTAGCAATGTTTAGGTTTGCAAACAGTTACACATTTACTGAATCGGTTCCAAAAAAAAAAACATTTTAGACTGAAGAAGAACCTCTTCGAAGCTAAATCCTTGATTTCCACCGGATGTATCTTGTAGCGAGCCGGCTCGAATGATGGTATAAGGAATTCCCGATGCAACTAGAACCGACTCATCTTGCTCAGCTAAGTTTCTTGCATTGCTTTTAAGAAGAGCTTGAATACTACCAGCACTTCTATAAATAGACAACTGCAATCTTATTCAAATCAAAACAATGAACATGAATTTAAAGCAGAGTTTTGGTCATGTTCATAAAAGCATAACATTTGTTTTTAACATATTTATGCATGCCAAAGAGAGAGGTATACCTGAGATAAGAGAACTATATGTTGCACCTCCGTCAGGCTTCCGACATTAGATAAGAAACCTTCCTGGTGATATGATTAACAGCCACATTTAATTCCTTGTGATAAGGGTAGAATATTTATGTGATGCTTAACCTTAAGGAGTTTAAGGTACATGCTTATGCTCATAACCTGAAATTATGTGTGAACTTATATCCAACCAACAATGTGCTTGCTAGAGGAAATTTGCAGAAAGAAATTACTAACAAATATAAGACGACCCAAAATTTGCAGCAGAAAACTACCAGTGTTCGATGCTCATCTCTCACATATTTGAATGAAAACTTTCACGACAACTTCTATATATAATTTATATCCAATAACAAGATATTCCTCCATATCTCTTATATCCATGTCCAATATGGGGATGAGTTCACTACTACCTATAATTCCCGTCTGTATATTCTTCCAGGTAAAATAAGAACAAATTGAATTAACATGATATAAAATCTAAAACTCATGTGAACAATTGATAGGATCCAAACTTATATTAATAAGAAAATAGAACAATTACAAGAACTTGCTAAGCATTCAAGAGGCTTAGCTCTCTCCCCTCAATAGTCTCAAGACTACTTTACTAATATCTTGGATGATGAACTCACTCTCACTCATTCCCTATTTATAACAACTCACCTTTAACTAACTCTTTCATTATTTACTAATATGCCCCTATAATCCCATCCAAACAACAATTTTAAGTAGATACAAAAAGACCAAAGAATGTTGCTCCAAACATTTTATAGACAAAAGATATATGGTTAATTGATGATGAATGAAAAAATTGAAGTTGAATAAGCATACTTTCGGGCATATTATAGTGCGAACTTCTCTTAGAGCTTTCTTCAATGATGGCTCATCTCTTACATCACCAGCTATTGGCTTTGCACATCAAAACAAACAGAACAAATATGCCTTTTAAGCTCAAGAAACACAGAAAACAGGAAAATCACAGAAAAATGTAGTATACATCATCTAGAATCGGGGCGTAGCGTTTTCTAGAATGTGAATCCACCTACCTCAACATACAATCCAAAAGCTTCAAGGGCAGCTTGTTTATCTTTCACCAATGCCTTGACTCTAGTTTTTTTCACAATCAGTGACAATATTACCATCTGCATGAGGTAGAAAACATTTGGTTTGATATGATAGTAGTCAAGCACAATTGAAAATGATCACTTGTACTGTACATGGGGTATTTTAAAAAATGACACTTTTTTTAAATAGTAAAATTAAAAAATAGTAGCAGTTTTCAAAAATTCCATAAATGACACCTTTTTAGTCTTCATTGATTTAACGTGAGAAAAACATTAATTAATGAGTTTATTAAAATAATCCAAGACTAACCAAATTTAAAAACTAATCAAACTCTAATTCAAATCATGCCAATAAACATCATAAAAAACGACAATAAGATTCGTTATCATACAATATAGAGATAACAAAAAAAATCAATGAAAATCAATTCATTAATTTAATGGAAAAAAACCATTAATTTACTGAAAGTAAAAAATGTTATTTTTTTAAAAATAAATCAAATTTTCGATATATTTGTAATTAAGGTGGAAAAAATTAACATCGAGTGTAATTTCTCTTTTTACCCCTTTCGTTCTAAAGAGTCGTTCTCTTTTTTATCTTGAACAAGATTAAGACTATGCATAAATCACATTAATTATGACTTGACCTAAGAATGGTTATGATAGAAAGATTATGTAAAAATCAAACAGGGAAACAAAGCAAAACAGACCTGACCTATCTCACTATCCCCATCAGTTACTAAAACTGCATCTCTAATCAAATCTTCTTCTGTATTAATAAAAAAACCAATTTAATCCAAACAAAATATCAGAATATATATAGAGCTAATTTTCTCATGCACATTACCAGGATATTCATCCTCATCTTTAAGGATTGATCCATCTTTAGAAAGAATATCAGGTGCCCCGTACCACTTCCTCAACTTGGGACCGCCTAGAATCACAGATTAATAAGACAAGGTCAGGTCGACTATATCCTCAAAAAGCTTAATAAATCCTTTGTTCCTGATGTAAATATCATTTAATAATTTAGTCCCTATTATTAAGTCTTAAAATCATGAGGTCAAATTCAATCCATGTGTAGCCACCTTCCTGGGATATTGTCCTACGAGTTTTCCAACGCCAATTATGATTGGGTAGTGTGGTTCTCTCGTGAGATTAGTCGAGATGCGCACAAGTTGGCTCGAACACTTACAGATATAAAAAAATTGTTTCATAATATGACCATGTAAAAGACATTACTTTTGATCACATGCATCTCCCATAACATTGATGTCTTCTTTCTTTATTTTTACTCAAAAGAGTTTGTATAATTTTTTTCCGGTAGGAAGTCGGATAGGATCAACTCTATAAATGGACTAATATTGTGTTTTAATTTTAAGGTGAAGTTGATTATTAACTTTTAAATATGTTCAGCTCCCCACAAATAACATTTTTTAGGCGATACTTGATAATTTTATTACAAACTTCTAACAACGTTATCGAATAAGTATCTGATTGAAAAATATTGATACATTATAAACGAAATTGAAACTTTTAAAATAATAGATATAACAATTAAAAATTATATTCAATGAATCCTACATTCCTTTACATTCTTTTCATTAAAAAAATGATTTCTCAGCTAACTCATGTGCATAAACAGCAAAATTCAGTCTGTAAAAAGGAAATGAATAGAATTCAATGCCTTTTAGGCTTCAAATTCATACCTCTACTCTATTTTACTCATTTTAACATACAATTGATAATCGAGAATGAAAGATTTTGAAGGAAAGAAATTAAAAAAAACGATCGAGAAAGAGAAATTGAATCGTACCTTCAATGTAATCAAGAATTTGATCCATGAAACCGATTTTCTTCTTGTTGTTAGCCAAGCAACGAAATCGCTCATGCTTTTTCGAGATGAAGAAAACCGAAAACGAGAATTGCCGTTCATATGAAGAATTCAGCTTTGCAAAAGCAAAGGGAATGTGAGGGAAGCTATGGAGTAGGAGATTACTACTGACCATTGGAGAAAGCTTTTTCTTTTTTTATTTTGGCAGCCAACCATTTTTCATTCCCGCTCTTTCAAGGGGATAACACCCTGAAAGGACGATACCGCCCTTCTTTGTTTCGTAATTTTACTAAATTGTCATTAATTTTTTTAGATAAAACCATCAACCCAACCGAACCGAACCAAATGGGTTTTAGGCACGTTTTGAATCGAACCAAATAACACGATGTTAATTAAAGTTTATATTTATAAAATGAATTAGATATCAAACCAGAACCGACTATATTCCTATAAAACAATATGATTGAATAAATTGACTTCTTATTTATATTTTTTTGACTAATTCAACTTAATTACTATAAACTAATAGATCAATTTCTGATTCTACAAGAACAAAATCGATCCATTTGATAATATAAAAAAAAAGACTACAACTGGTTCGACCCAAACAAAATTTCCCTTTTGAAAGTTATGTTGTAAATATCTCATTGGTCATGTCTTTGCTATAATTAAGGGCGGATCATACTTATCTTTAAAGTCCAATATTTTAATAATATCAAAAAAAATATATGTAATTATAATAAAGTAAGTTCAAATTTAATAACAATAACAAATAATAATTAAAATTGGTCCGGACAAATTTGGAAAGAAAGAAAGGAGTGTCATTTAAATTTGGATAGAGGCTAATTAAACTTCTTATGAAATTTATGTTATTATTAGGTTAAAAATACTATAGCATTTAATTGGCCCAAAATAATTTTAAAAAGATGCCCATGAGAAAGGAAAAAAACTTAGTTTTTTACTTGCACAATTTTGAGACGTTGAAGAAATAATTAAAAAAATAATCCTATAAAACAATATGATTGTAAGGGCCACTTCTGCCATGCATATACCATAAAAAGATTATCTCTACAAACAAATTTGGGGGGCATAAAAAATGGCCCCTCCTAGTCTCTTAATACATCCGCCCGGCCTATAATAATGAAAATAAATTGTCTCAAATAGCATAAATCTGTATACTAATTACTAAAATGTCAGATTTTTAAAAAAATTACTCAACTAGCATAATTATAGTTCAATAAATTATTGAACTATAATTCAATTAATTATTGAACTATTTTTCATAGGTATTTTTAACGAATTTGTTTGTTTTTTAGTTTTTTAAGTTCAATGTCAATAATTTATTGATCTATTTGATATTTTTTTATTATTATTTTCAATGAATTTGTTAATAAATTTAATTTTTTTAGTTCAATAAATTATTGAATGCTATTTGAGTATTTTTTTTGAAAAGTTCAATTATTTCAGTAATTAGTATGCAAAAATATGCTATTTCAGTAATTGCCCTATATGAATGGTAAAATTGATAGGATTTTCGTAAAAAAAATATTTTTTTTAATAATGTCCCTAATAAAGAAGGGTATTTCTGATTTTTTTAATAACTTTAAACCAAGTTTATTTACTTTTGAAGATAATATCAAATGTATCCTAAAATTAAGTATAATTTTTAAAATTAACCTATTAAATTTTGGATAATACTTGCCTCCTAACCGGTATATGTGTTCCAATTCTATTGGACAAAACATTTAGTGAGTCCTTTATATTTGTTATCCATTCATATATTTGATCTAATAAAATTGGAACACGTAGACAGATTAGGAGGAACCGGAGATAAGTATTTTCCTTAAATTTTTTAGTTTATTATTTTTACCTTAAATTGACCGTTTTTATATGGTCTGTAATAGTATCTCACCAATTAATAGATGCCACGAATTAGTTTCAAAGTAGTTTTGAAATGCCTAACAATATGAAGATATTTTCGATAATTTACATTATTAACTATTAAGAAGGTAGTTATGGAAAGAAAATAAACAAATAGAAAGAAAGAAATGCTTATTTGTTCATAAAAAAAAAAAAAAGATTATTTGGGCGAATTGGGCCGTTTGAATAACAGCCCATAAAAACTAATTGGGCCCAAGAAAATTGAAATTCACATCGCAACCGTTAAAATACTAAATATAATCTCATCCACCGTTCGATCATGTCTGATATATAACAACCCTAAATCTCAATTTCATCTCTTCCACTTCGTTTCCTAGGGTTTGTGTTTTTCCTCAGAACCAGAATCACCAGCGGCAGAGAACGGCAATATCACCTCTTAACGAATCATGGCAACTCAAATGAGCAAAAAACGAAAGGTCATGATCGAATCTAGGGTTTTATTTACCCCCCCCCCTCCCTCTTTCTTCATCGTATCTCTCGACATGTTTTTTTTTTGTTGCTGTGATTTCAGTTTGTTGCCGATGGAGTTTTTTTCGCGGAGCTTAATGAAGTTCTTACCAGAGAGCTTGCAGAAGATGGATATTCTGGCGTTGAGGTTAGGGTTACGCCTATGAGGACTGAGATTATTATCAGGGCTACTCGTACTCAGAATGTTCTTGGTAAGATTTCCATTTCCTTTATATATTAGGGTTTTTTTTGTAGTTGTTGAATTTCATTTTAAGCTATTGCTGTGAGTTTGTTTTGGGATTATTGATAAAAGCGATTTTTAATTGTTGTTTCATTGTTCTGAATTCATTAATTAAAACAATAGATGCGTTGAAAAATGTCGACTTTTGGGCTGTTTGAAACCTTGGACAGTCGTTAAGAATTCTGTATGAGTTGGTAACAATTGGATTGGATGAGTAATAAATTTATTTTTTAAGCCTAAAGTAAATATGGTGACTGGAGCCAACCGGGGCGGGGCATAACTTGGTACCCTATGCGAGTGGTTCAATTCCCCACCCCATTATTGTATGAAAATAAAACTAAGTGACTGGGTAGGACATGTAATTTCAAGTTGTTCAATTCCCACCCGGAATTTTGTTATGTAAAACTAAAAAGTTGTGTAAGAGGTATATCTGTTCCATTTTTAAGAATGACTTTTGATCTAAGAAACTCTAATTTTAGCTATTTGCCGCTGTTGTTTTATTTCTTTATTCCCATTCTTAATGTCAGGCACTATTTGATATTGATATGAAATGTTACGCTCTTTATTAATGTAATTAAGAATCTTGTGTCTGTTGAATTTTTGTGTTTGTTTGGCTGATAGTTATTTCTCATTTCTTACTAAATTTGAGGTATTGGATTAAACCATATTACCTGTTGATCAGATTAATATGGTCTTTAACTTTTAATATCTGGTTCCCATCTCTTACCGAGTATTCTATTACTTAGGTGAGAAGGGAAGGAGAATCAGGGAATTAACATCTGTTGTTCAGAAGCGTTTCAAGTTTCCTGAAAACAGTGTCGAGCTGTATGCTGAGAAAGTGAACAACAGAGGACTCTGTGCCATTGCTCAAGCCGAGTCTTTGCGCTACAAGCTTCTTGGTGGGCTTGCTGTCAGGAGGTATGTACAAAATTATCTTATTCTATTATGGTTCACATGTCATACTTTTTAGTTTGGTGATAAATATCAATTTTAGGTGAAATATTTTAATGATGAAAGTTATATTGGTTCTAGATTATTTTTTATTTTTAATGTGCTACGGATTTTATTTGACCAGTTAATTCTTATAAGCATTTGTTTTTTCCCCATTTTTAGGGCTTGCTATGGTGTCCTTAGATTTGTCATGGAGAGTGGAGCTAAAGGATGTGAGGTCAGTTCTTATTTGCTTTAAATGCAATTAGTTTATTGTTTTTGGTCGGCCAACTTTTAAATACCTTCCATTTTTCATCAAGTTCTGTATTGAATCATGCAGGTAATTGTTAGTGGTAAGCTGAGGGCTCAGCGTGCAAAATCCATGAAATTCAAGGATGGATACATGATTTCCTCAGGACAGCCAGTGAAGGAGTATATCGACTCTGCTGTGAGACACGTTCTTCTTAGGCAGGTCAGTATCAAACCAAATCAGTTGGTTAACATAGCTGCTTGAATTTGAGCATGCCTTTTTTGTACTGCCGAGATTCTTCTCCTTGTTGACATCTCCGTTTCTTTATTTTTACAGGGTGTTCTAGGAATCAAGGTCAAGATCATGCTTGATTGGGACCCCAAGGGCAAGCAAGGTCCACAGACACCCCTACCTGATCTTGTTACCATCCACACACCGAAGGAGGAAGAAGATTTTATCAGAACATCTGTGATCCCCACAACTGATATAGACATAGAGGTTGCTGCAGCTTAAGAGGGAGAGAGAGCTAGTAGTAAATCTAGTGAAGATCATGGATGCTTATATCTTATCTTTCAGAAAATGGGAATTCTAAGTTTTGATAACGTCTTCTTTTACCTCTGTTTTTGAGTTTTGATTTGGCATGTTCTTTTTTTACAAATATTTACAGACATTTTACTTTATGCCCAAGTCTCTTGTGTTTTCTTAGTAAATCTTAATCTGTTTTTGTAATATGAGCTCATCGTTGTGGTTCTCACTCTGAGCGAAAACCGAGAAAATTTCTAGTACTTATGTCGTATTTATCCCTTTGATTCATGTGGAAGTTACGGTAATTAGTGAACCAGTGTATCCCATTAATTCCTAATTTTAGAAACATGTACTCTTTAAAGGGAATTTATGACTTTGTTTTTGGTATATAATTTGCCTCGATAGATACTAGCTTTCAACTCTTTCAATTGGGCTTATGACGTTTCCATGGAGATGTGATCCGGCCCAAAATACCCCAAGGGCCCATATCAAAACGCACAAATGCAATATATATTTTTCTTACAAATTACAAATTGAATAAAAAAAATTCAAAAGCATTTCGGACGCCAGGGGTAGCAACTAGCTGGTTTGAAGGAAACATTTGAGGTCCGGAATTGTCATAGATAGCTGAAGCAGAAACTCGAAACCCAGCGTGCTGAAAAAGCTATAAGCCCCCGTTAAGAATCTCTCTCTCTATTTTCTCTCTCCTCGATTACGATTACGATTAATTGGCGATTTTGCAAGTTTCGAAAACGCGTCGTGAATTAAGCCAAAGCCTTTTCTGTCTCTTTCAGTCGCTGAGTCAACTCGCTGAGTCACTTTTTAGTGTTCTATCCCATTCTATGGTAAGCTAAAGCCGTTTCTCCCTTCGATTTTTAATCTTTTTCGTTGTTTTCTTTTCATTGTTAATTTTGCTTCAAATGTATCTTTCTTTTTATTTCATTAGTATTTACTGATTACTTGGACTTTCGTTTTTGTTGGAGCTTTCTTGGTTAATTCTGTGATTGATTTTACGAAGTTTTTTTTTTAAAGATTCATGATTATCGTAGTTATTGATGTGAAATTTAACGTTTGAGTTGTATGAATTTGATTAAGGAATAGTTTTTTCTCAGCGTGAAATGGATTTGGTCTGTGTGTTTTTTTTTTTTTTATAATTTTAAATTTGTTTGTTTATTTATTTGTTGTCTTGTTTTTTGGGGGTTTTCTTTTCAGTTTATATATTTGAGTTGCATGTGGTGGATTTTCCATGGAAACAGTGGTTGGATTTGTGGAGGAAAATGGAAGGAAGATTGAGGAATGCAGAGCTGTGGGAGGATGGTTCTTCTTTGTCCTCCTCAATGCAGAATGCCGATTCAGTTGTTTATAAACTTGTTCGGGTATTTTTCGTTTTTAATTTTAGTTGCTTTCTTGATTATCTTTTGAGAAGGAATTTCATTTCTTTAGCTACTAATGCTAATTCTACATCCTTGCTAGTATAATCCTTTGAGTTATCTAGATTTTTTTTTCATTCTATCTATCTGCAACCACGATGATTTGAATTTTGACTGATGGCGTAATGAGCTTATAGCCTAGGGTAGAGGGCTACTGCATTATTCTGATTGGAATACTCAAACCATCATAGAGATGTCAAATGATATTGATACTATGTGGAAGTTGTGGAAATAGGCTTGTTTTGTATGTGGAATAAGAGCTATAGAAATTTAAATTATTGAAGTGTTTTCTACCCTCCCACTTTCTTCTAGCAAAGAAGTTGTTGAATTAGTAGTCAGCTGTTTTGAATGGTATTTTCGCTTGGCTCAAGTGCAAAAGTAGATTTTTTTTTATTTCATGAAATTTTTAGTTTTGATGATCTATTTGCAAATCTTCAGAAGTCTTTGGAAGACGCATTGGTGTTATACTGGAGTTTTAAGTATCAGTATTGTCTTTTTTATTAATTATCAGTACTGATAACTATTTTTTTTTCTTATGAACATATCATATTTAGGTTGAAGGCGATGGCAGATTTGTTCCTGCCACAGATGATGAAGTAATGGAGGTTGAGGATTTTCTTGAAGAAGACAAGAACGTTAAAGAAGTTGCAGACGTTGGAGATGTTGTAGGATGCACAACCACTGAAGGCTCTTTTTGTGGGAAGCCTCATTTAGAAATCTCAAATGGTTAACTTTTTTTTTTTTTTTTTTGCTTTCTTTTGTAATTTTCAGTACTCCTCAGTGTGTTATCTCAAAAACATATTTGACACAGTTTCATCTTTAATTATGTGTAGGTTTTATATTATGACTGGGCTTAAGACATCATTCAAGGCTCTTGTCAAATTGCCAATGCTTGCATTTTTATTTTCTCAACCATACATCCACTAACTCTATTCTGTTTATTGATTCTTCTCCAATGGTTTCCCCCCTCTTATGGGTGAAAATGTTATATTTGCAAGTTATAGGATAACTATTTAAGAACATATCTATTATTAATCACGTCTTTTGAGTTTAGTTGGTCTAATTGGCCAATTCTAACATAGCTTTAGAAAGATTATACATAGTTTCTTGCTGCCAACTTTTCCTTTGCTCTCTGTTTTTGTTACAGTTGAGTTATGATGTCTGTATTGTTGACGTATTCCAGGTTTATCACATTCTGTTAGCTTAGAAGCTGATGCAGGATATAATGCTCGCTTGGAGGTACAATTTTTGTTTCTTGTGAATTGAAAGGAATTTTTTCAAGGATTCTGATCGGTGCCTTGAAATGCAAGAAAATGATTTATTTGGAATATTTTTTGGTGTTCTTTAGTTTTCCTCGATAGATTCCAGGCTGTTGTCAAGAAGTATATAGACTTTTGTTGTTTCCTTCCATTATGGTTGTCTTTAGACTTCAGCTTATCGAGTCATTGATCATATCAGATGGTTTCTTCTGCCTTTAAATATCTTGTAGTACATTGAGGAGGTGCTGCAAAAGGTGAAACAGGAAGAGAGGCTCCGCATAACATGTGGATCACCTAACCAACCTTCTACTTGTACAAGTAGAGACAGTCAGTCTGATAGTCACCACCATAGATTGCCTGATATTGATGAGAAGGTTCAATGTAAAATTTTGCTGCAGGAAACCGATCCTCCAGCTTCTCCAAGTGTAGATGGGAATCATGTTAATCAACATGGGAGTATTGGGGATTGCTTACAGCATTCAGATAGATTGGTTGAATCTGAATCGTCAGATGCTATTTGTTCTACTTCTAATCCTGATTTTTCCTTGTTAAAGGGGGAAATATGCCTGGATAATCTGTCAATTAGAGAGCTTCACGAGTATTTTAAAGCAACTTTTGGGAGAGAAACTACCGTTAAAGATAAATCATGGCTAAAGAGGAGGATTGCAATGGGATTGACCAACTCCTGTAACGTTCCTGCCTCATCTTTTATAATTAAAGAAGGCAAGTTGGTGATGGACGGTAGAGAAGGAAGTTCTCAGAATGTTGAAGGCATGTCCAATGTTCTAACTGTTGAAGCTTTAAATGTTGAATGCAGAGGTCCACCTACAATTCACAGTTGGGAAAATGAAGACCGTCATTACGTTGCTGACACAGAGCTTGATCATGGAAGTGAATATAAGCATGAACAGAAAGCTTCTCTGAAAAGAATTCGGAAGCCTACTAGGAGATATATTGAAGAACTTTCTGACGTGGAGTCAAGAGAGCATAGCCAAAAGGCCATAAGTTTGAATAATAATACTGAGACTAAAACCACTCTATCTGATAACACTTCTTTAGATCCTATTGTAAGGCCTATTAAAAAAATCTCTTCAGATGGAGGAAGAACTGTCATCACAAGGATGGATTCTATTGGTGGATCTGGTTTTCAAGTTCCATGTGTTTCTAGAGTTCGAAGGAGCCGTCCGAGGAAAGATGTTGTAGCCCTCATGGTATGTGATGACCCCATTACTGGAAGATGAGTTAACTTTGTTAATGTTTATCTGGATTTGTTTCAGTTCTTATTTCTTTCTTCAGGGTGATGGGGATTAAGTGTTGTGACATGATCTTTTACTTCATTAACTTTGTGTGATGCTTTTTATTTATTTTTTCACTCATACTTTTAATATATGTCTTCTGACTGCTGCATTATCCTTTTTTGCTTCTTAGTTTGATCTACCAGACAGAGATCAGAATTCTTCAATCATGGACACAGATGAATTGGAGAAAAACTTGGAGCAGAAGCACACAGATTCTGGCAATGCATCCGATGATAACACAGTAATTGTTCCATCATCAAAAGGTGGAGGGAGGAGGAAGCATCATCGTGCTTGGACTCTTGCAGAGGTCATGAAACTAGTAGAGGGTGTGTCCAAATGCGGAGCTGGGAGATGGTCTGAGATTAAGCGACTTGCTTTTGCATCATACTCATACCGTACATCAGTGGATCTCAAGGCATGTTGTGTTCTCATAAACTCTCCTCGAAATTTTTTCATAATTTTTTATCAACTGGTTTACGTAGGGGGGAATAATCACAAGGCTGTGAAAAATCCCAGTATTTACCATTTAGGACTTGACTTCAGCTGAAAACAATTTCCTTTTGTAGGACAAGTGGAGAAACTTGCTGAAAGCTAGCTATACACCTGTTGATGAAGGGGTAAGCATCCATCACTTATGCTCCATTCCTTGATTATTACTTTCCACGCATCAATCTGGATTTTCCACAGGATGTTCTATTTTATTATTTGAACTTTATTTTTCGACAATTTATGCAGATAAATTCTCGGAAACACGCTGCAGTGCCCATCCCCGCACAGATTTTATTACGAGTGAGAGAGCTTGCTCAGACGCACTCTCAACTTCCTTCAAATCATGGCTCAGGCAAAATAGGTGGAGTAAGTGGGAGCAGTATGCATGAGATGAGTCCAGTGTGCTGATAACTTTGTAAATAACACATCCTGTATCATATTTGTCCTGTTGAACTGAAAAATGGAAAATAAAAAAAATACTGATATGAATAGTGCATCCTTCTTGATGGCGAAGAGTTATGAGGATTAAGAACCTTGATTTTTGTTAGTATAAATTTCTTGCTAACCTGTCAAATCTTATTATTGTTTCTACCAGTTTTTACTTATTTTATTTTTCTTTACATTTAATTAGTAATTCCAAAATTTTGGAAGCTTGTTATTATAATTTTCTTAGAATAGTTAAAAGCTTCGGTCTCTAACATTTTGAGGTTTATTACCTCATTATAAGAGTAAGACGATGCGTAAAGTCGAAACAAATGCTTGTCGGAAGAAATTTATATATATACCTCATTATAAGATTAAGACGATATGTAAAAAGTCGAAACAAATGCTTATCAGAAGAAATTTATATATATATATATATATATATATTTAATTATGCGTGAGTGTTCGCAATATTTGAAGTTGGGAAATTAGTAAAGCTAACATAGAATGAGATATGCAGCAGCCAAATTTTAGGAAGAGATTGGAATGTACAATATGCTATGCGGATATTTCATGGCTTTGCTATTTTTGAACAAGAAAATTTGATGTGCTACAAAAGAGACACGAAGTCGACTCACTTTTATGTGTCGTTTTGTGAAACAACTGGAATGACTATCTGAATTCTGAATACCTTAATCAGTTTTTTTTGTGTCGTTTTGTTAAGATCCAAAACTGGAACGTCTTATCCAAATTCTAAATACTTACATAAGATTTTCCGTTTCCTTGTTCATATTACAGCTGCAACATGTTTATCTGAGCTTTTTATCTCAAGCTACTGCGTAGGAATTTCAAGCTTATCAACCTACCATGTCATTCCTTTTCATCTTCTCTGGCATTGCCATAATTTGCTTGATGATCATAGCTCTTGCATTCTACAATGTTGTAGTGCTAGGATGGTGTGATTGTTGTTGCCATCACCGGTTTTCTCCAGCGACCAACAAGAAAGTTATGAACGCTAAACATGAAAACACTAACATTTCTGATCCCAACAATCAAGTACAAGAGGGAGATTGAGAATGAAGAAATGACGACTGAAATTGAATGTGTTTTGTGCTTGTTACCTTTTGAAGATGGGTGAGTTTATAAGGCAGCTTCCAAGCTGCAAACATATCATTCATGCTCCGTGTATTGATATGTGGCTCTACTCTCATTCAGACTGCCCACTCTGTCGTACTCCAGTCGATCGTGTAGTTTCCGATAATGGGGCATTGACATCCAAGGTGAATCCCCAGGTAGCCACTGTAAATACCAGCCTCCAAATCGAGCTTCTTCTTTGTACAAGTAGGGAAGAGGCAAGGCAAGAAAGCATGGTATAATTGCAAATGAACAATGAGAGAAGAGTTTGATAGTTTCTAGGCTTCTAGCATCACATGACAAAAAAGTGAAATAATTATTCACATAACAAGAATACTCAAATTCTTCTTCCAAATTATCTGAGTACTATTCATATAGATGCTAACAATTTCAACTTTTCTTCTTCCACCTGGACTTAAACTTTGACTGAGAGCGAGAATTACCTGATCATAAATGCTGAACATACTACCTTCATATTAGTTAACATATTGTTTAAATACAAACTTGAATGGTTAAAGTTCTAATATAACAATAACGTTATTAGTTTTCAGTAATCAGAATCTACATTTTTCTTAAATTATCCAACCTAGCCTGTAAATCACTGTCAATTCCACCATCTTCACTTCCTGTTGCTTCTGCTTGAGCAACTCTATTAGTTGCAGTCGACACTGACACAGAAGCTGAGGGTGCATTCACGAGCTGCATGAGAAAAATAGAAGTAGTCAATCCACAATTGTGCTTGAATTCCCTTCTCCTTTGACAATATATGTACCGTGATAAAAAAAAAACCACTTCTAAGTAGCTAGAAATTCCTCGACAATATGAAGAAACAGTGCGTTAAAGCACATTTACCTCTGAGTTAATATCAATTCCAATCTCATCAAGCACTTGGTTCACAAGCTCATCTGTCTCCTCCTCTTCTTCATCTCCATCTAAAGCATCATCAATAGCATCTGCCATTACTTCAGACGTCATTTCCATCTTCTCATTCTGCCTCTCAAACTCTTGCATGATTTTCTGTAATGATGGCAAGTTCATCTGCCTATTCATCTGGCCCATTGCCTTAGTAACACCTTTCATGGCTTCCCCCATAGCTTGAGTTGATTTTAGAGTCTGCAAGAAACAAACAATTTGAGCTAAATTCTATATCATCATCACAACTACCAAAATTCCAACTTCAAATGGAACTTATAAAGGACTAATAATAACTTCAAAAGAAAGAGTAAGAATAGTTAAAAAAAGTAGCGAATAAGAGTAAGAGTCTGGTCAGGGATGAAGTTTAACAGTCTTATTCTATTCCCAAAAAAATAGCAGCTTTTTGTTGTAGAATACATAGAAAACGGTATTTTTTAAAATTTTTTTTGTAATTTTTCTTGAAAAAAATATTATACATCAACCATTACTCACAGTGCATTCAATGAAAGTAATTATAAAACGTAATATAATTAGATTAAACAAAATTTTTAAAAAAAAACAGAGAGTTAATAATAGAAACAAATACAAAAATACCCTTTACAAACCTTCTTTTTAACTCAATGGCAACTAAAAGATAATTTCCAAAAATTGTTATTGAAAATAGTTATAGAAAACAATTATAGTAAACACACTGAAACAAACCCAACCCAAGAAAACCTGACAGTATTTAATAGAACCAAATCTAATTTTCTAATGCGACTCAAATTAACGGCTTCAAGTTCCAATCTCCACATCAACTTGAAGCAAATAGAGGAAAGTATCCCCTAGAAATCCCAATTTGTACAAATCTTCCTATTACAACACACACACAAAAAAAGGGATTGTATTCGAGATGATATCAAAGTTATACAAACAAGCAGATTTTCGTTATGCATCCATATTACTTAATTACATACGAAAAGGAACATTTCGCTCACAAAATGCTGAGCTCTTAAATTTACTCAAGTGAACCTCAATTAACTCAAAAGATAGAAATGCATCTACAAGGAAGCTTAACACGCTCTAAAAAATTATAATAGTTCATGGCAGAACTCATCTATCAACACATAATAATAAACCAAAAATTTGTAGAAAATGTGGTCAGAAGCTAATTAAAGTGAAAGCTTAGAGACAGCAATATTTTCAGAGAAATGTGCAAAAAGTAGTACCTGAATTCTCAATGACACTCCCTGCAGCTGTGATTTTAGCTTATAAAATTTTTCAATTTGATGCCGTGTTCTGATAAGATCTTTGGCCATTACCCTGACTGCACCCTGAAAAATACATAAAAGGAATCAAGGAATCTGCAAGGAGCTGATGGTTGAATTAGTATCCATGACCTGTTCCTAAAGAAATAGTAGAAAAGCAGACTAGTTTTCAATTATCAAAAGAAGAAGAATCACACAGAAAACGTATCGATATCAAAGAACAAGGTCTAAAATTAGTAAAAACTTTCCATCTGTCCTTGTTTAGCATTTTTCTTTATCTCAACAATCAATTTCTTTTCCTGAGATTGTAAACCTTGTCTTTCTCGTTCTATATCTCGTATGGATTTATCAAGCATCCTCTTGTTCTCCCGCAGAAGTTCTGCGAATAAAATCAAAACAATTTCACAATTTTGTGCCATACATCGCACAACTGTTCGTGGATTGGCTCATAATACATAGTAATACTAGCTCAAAGAAATACAAAATTTCTTGACATTTTATGAGTGAAATTATATTGCCATAAAATTACGATAGAAATTATTCATAGCTCAAAGATAAAAAAATCATTGATCGAGAGCAATTTATTTAAAAAAAAAAAAAAAAAAGCTTCGAAATACACATAAATTGAGAAGATGAGCACGTTATATATATACATGTATGAAGAAAAACAAAATTTCTTGTGATTTCATGAGCGAAATTAAAGTGCGATGAAATTACAGTGGAAAAAAAATTCATCGAACGAGAAATATCTATTAACAAGAAGAAAAAAAGCTACAAAATATGCATAAATTGAGAAAGATTATCATGTTTATATACCGAAGAACGAGTTTTCCGGTTGCCGTTTCAAGCTAACGTAATTGATCGTGCAATGGATAATACCGAAGATGCGAATAGTTTCCGATCACGAGACGAGAAATTACTCCTTTTACCTGTCGAAGCATAATCCCCCCAGTATCTGATTCATTTGTCGACGAAGAAGATAAGCTCGTTTATACAGCCTGCTGGAGCTTTATCGGCCGATGCAGTAGGTGAAGGCCCATAATTGATCGTCAATGGCGATTAAAACCCTACGATCCGAATCAATTTCCGTACACGACAAACAAGGAAATTTTCAATTACCCCTTTTTCCTGTTCCTTTTCAATTCTTCCCCTATATCTCTCTCTCTGATCTTCGTTTGTCGACTGAAGCAAGCAAGTTAAAATTAGCGGGATGGGCTATATGGGCCAAGATGGGTAAAAAGGCAATATCTAGTTTTGGGCCGTTTTTGATTCCACGCTTTAATTCAGGAATTGAGATGATAAAATTGACAAAAAAAATCCATTAGCCCTTGATCGTGGGAAATGCATGGGCTTGCCCGCTTGGTAGGGAACTATCAGATCAGAATCAGATAATATGGTTTTGGAATCGAATAAAAAAAAATATTTTACGTACGGTCATCAGTAATCTAATTTATTATAAATACGGTTATTTTATTAAAAAAAATAAAAAAATTATACTGAATTATATTTTGTGTAACCACTTTTTTTTTTACTATCTACGTAATTACCTTTTAAAAAGTATTTACATAATACATAAATTCGTATAAAAAATGTGGTTTTTAAGTGTTAATTATCTATTTTGTCCTATAGACTATAGACTTAATGCATCTATTATAAGATAATTTTTTTTTTCACTTATGTCCATGATTTTGTGGAGGAATGAATTAAGATTGTAGGGGTTACACGGATTTTATATAAAACTAGTGATTATATCTTTAGATTATTTTTTGACTATTTTTATAGTGGATTAACCTCAAAATAATAAGTCATTGATTATTATCGAGACTAACTATGCAGATAAATTTTTTTAAAATTTACAATCTTAAAATTATTAAAAAGAAAAAAAAAATTAAGAACACAAATATATCAATGGTCAAACAACTGCAAATTCACCATTTTAATTCATTTTTAGCAACTAAAGTCACAAGGTTCATTAAATATAATATTTTAAGGAGGATATCCTATGCTTTTTTTCTCCAATTTTACAAATTAGGTGGTAGTGAAATATTTTTTTCTCTTCCTTATGCGTTCTTAAAAATCGATCAATTTAATTACATAATTAGAAAAATGTTTCACTATTTTTGCTCACTTTGAATCATTAAAAAAAAGAGTTTAGTTTGTAATTCAATATTGTTTGCTGAAAATACAAATTAAAATTTTTGTTCTAAAGTCACATCTTGAATAAACATTTTGATATGTGGAAATATGGATATTTTCCAAACTATATAATAGCGATAAATTTGTTAACATGAACATAGCTCAACTGGTTAAATATCTGCTCTATTTTTATAAATTCGAATATTCGAGTCTCCCTCTTATATCTTGATGTAATATCTTTAAAAAAAAGTAGGGATAAATTTATTAGTTTATTTATAAAATTTGTGTAAAGTTCAAAAATTGAAATTTGCAGCACATGGAGATTTTTATGGTTACGGTACTCTAGAATAAATAAATAAATACAACTAACGAGTCAAAATCAAATACATTTTCAAAACTAAATTGGTGACTTCAACTTCTATAATGAATTTAATGTGACAATATCACCTATGATCACGCTCGACAAAGGTTGTTGAAATTACTTCTCTCTTCTATTAAGATAAAAATAAAATATGTCACAAAGTAGGTTAATATTAGTCAATTTAAATATATTTAATTGGTTAGACATCTATGTCTCTTCCATGAGGTCGAAGCTTCGAGTCTCCTCTATTATAATTTAAATTTTGATATAATATCAAAATTAAATTTTAGTACTATATCTGAAATTTTAAAGTTTTTTAGTGATATTCTTTATTTATGTTTAATAATGTTTGACGAGGGTTAGATGATACTATTTATTAATTCAAGAGCTTTTAGCCAATTTTTTTTGGTATTAAAGGAAATTTGTAATTATAGATTTTCTTTTTATCATTGATTGATTACATAAATGTCAATACTGATCATATTGAAGAGAACTGAACCGAGCGGTTTTATTAAGAAAATAAAACCGAACAGTTCAGATTCTATGGGAATCGACAAATTCGGTTTGGATATGATTTCGTCCAAAACGGGACAGAATCTAATCAAATTGAACCCCAGAGGCGGGGGGGGGGGGTGTCACCAGCCCCCCTCAATTTTTTTAAAATATATTTTTTATATATAAATAGTAATATTTTAGGTAATAAATTGAATTTTTATTATAATTCACCAATTTTACCCCTTTAATTTTTTAAATTTAGCTTTATATAATTTTTGCCACCCTTTAATTTTTTTTTAGCTCGACCAATATCAGAGGAAAGGAAAAAACAATACAATTTACGCAACGAAGACTGTTAACTAATTTTAATTTTCTTTCAATCACAAATTGAACTTTAATTGGGCCATGCTATAGAAGGCATTATAATTGAAATCATTAAAAAGCATTTTCTTTTATATTAAATTTTTCTATCACAACGTTAATGTTTTTGTTGTTTTCGAAAATATACAAATTAAATGGTCAATTCCATCGATTTAGTGACATTTTGGAAATTCACAATTCATATATGATTTTTCCTTCTATAGTTCACAATCACCAAATCATATACACTTCTTAATCATAATCCAATTAAATCACCGTTTTGAATAGGGATGGCAAAATTCCCCGCGATTGGAGCCATATTTAGTGAAACAATAGATCAAGCCAAACCATTTTTTTTCTATGAATAGGATTACTATAGACACATTATAACGAATAACGATATCATCAATAGGTCTTCAAGCTAAATCAATGATTAATTCATGGGAAATTTATTTCAAAATAAGGGCAAATAATCTGTAATCAAGAAAACTCTCTCAATATGAAAAGATAAAAGTTACAACATAAGACCTAAAAATGACTATTTATAGTCTTATAAGATAAGATAAGAAATTCGAAAACTAACTAAAATAATAAAAAATATTAATCTAAATCTATTCAAATTTAACCCTATTATCTTAATTATCCCACATCACATTGTCTTCGAATTATTATATTATATGAGGAACTCTTAAAATATTTTCTATATCAATTTTGTTTCTTTAAAATTTAAAATCGTTATTTATCCTGAACATAGTTCATTAGTTAGATATTTGTACTCTCTTTTATAAGATTAAAGGTTCAATGTCTCCTCCTTGATATGATACCTAAAATTAATTAGGAATTTATAATTTTTCTTAACAAAAGGTTAAATAAGATTGGATAGAGATTTGAAACTTCAAATGAAAAGAATTTAAAAACTAGCCTATTAATCAAGCCTATAGGATCGAGTCCCCTCTCACAATTCAATATAATATCTAAAATAAATTAGAAATCGTTTATAATTTTTTTTTATCAAAAGGTTAAATGGGACTATGGGAGCTGATAGATTTGAAACCTTACATGATATTTTTTATTCATCAAAATGAAATAAATGAGGCTAGAATAAGAAGTTCCAAGTCAAAATGAATCTATCCAAAATCTTTTTGTTTCCCTTATCTCTAGAATGCAAAACTTTCTTTCAAAATTTTAAATATGCAACTCCACTCAAATTTTTACTTTGACGCAATTTAGAAATTGGTCTTATATAAAGACAAAATTAACGAATAAAGAAAAACCATGTCGTTAGAGTCATTGAACCAATCCAATTTCAATCATTTTCTACATTTTTTTAGCTAAAGTTTGAAATGAATGATAGTTTTTTTTTAACTTCGGCTATTACATCAAAGTGGGAGGTGAGACTCCAATCTTCGACTTTAAAAGGATAAAATATATGACTAATCAGTTGAGTTATATTCATACTGATTTAAATGGTGATAGTTAAGGCATAAATACATTGTGATTCCTAATTTTATTTTGTTTTCTAAGAAACCCATCATCATATATATTAAAAGAAACAAAATTTCTCTTAAACTTGTTTTAAAAGAATATTTTAATCTCATTTCAATATCCAATTTTTTAAACTTATTCTATTTTCATTTTTTTTAACTTTCAAAGGGTTAGAATTTTGATACATGAACTATATATAAAAATCCTTATTACTAAATTTTTGTCCTACATTTAAAGTTGTTTGTTGGGTTTCACATTTTTTTCCTACAATTATCCAGGAATAAATAATATCATTATGTCCCTTTAGTTAAAATAGAGAAATTTTCAACTGATAACATTTTTTTTATTAATTTTAAAAATAACATTTTTCAGATTGAAAATGATGATCTAGAAATGTAATTTTTAACAATTTTCAAAACTTTTATTATTTAAAAAAACTAAAATAATGAAAATGCCATTAAAAAAATTTTTAAAAATATGATGATGGTCTTGACAAGTCCTGTAATAGGATAGGAAGACCCCAATATGGGATTGCATCCCTTCATTTTATACAGGGTAAAGATAATTCTATATTTTTTTCTTTTTTTTTTAAAAAAAGCTCATTCATCTTCCAATGGCCCTTTCCCAATTTGATATAATATAAAAAAACGCATGAATATATATTACTTGAAAGAACATGGTAAAAGCCACCTATGAAAGGTCAGCGCCCTCAGCCCCACCGTTTAATACGCCGCCAAACGTGGTTCTATTTTCTTCATCTGACGGCCCACTACCGGCCCGGCCATGCACCGCATGATGGTGGTGGAGGCCAGAGGAGCCGTTGTGGACGGTGGCGGTTTCCTTTGTTAAGATGATTTAAATAATTTATTTTATTTTATATGTTATGTGGATTGCAAAATCTTTGCCATGATTGAATTGAAACTATTTATTTCATTCATATGAAGACTAATTTCGATAATGGAAGTCGCTTTCTCTATAATTTTCAGCACTCAGCCGTGTACGGCGGTACTCACGACCGCCCACACGCTTCGTTGATCGCTATGAGAATTATGGCCACCTAGCTTGGGTATATATATAGGGTCAATTAAGTTTTATATTAGGGGCAAAATGCAAAAAAAACACTCATGTGGTTTTGGTCAAAGACAAACACACCCCCTATAGTTTAAAAATAAATATTTATACCCTATAGTTTTAAAATTGTGTAAATTAACCCATTTCCTCTACTCTGTTAATTTTCTTTTAGTCATACATTTTTCGTTTGAACTTCGATTTCAATGATTCAAGATGTTATGGAATCATCATTTTAAACTCTATGTTGCAGTCACTTAAAACTTAGAAATCATCAGTATATAAAATAATTATCATCATTAAAATATTTGATCGGGTTGAAGTCGTAAACACTTTTATATACTGATGATTTATAAATTTTTTGTGACTACAACGTAGAGCTCGAAACAAGGATTCCATAACATTTTAAATTATTCAAATCGAAGTTTAAACCAAAAAGTTATAACTAAAAGAAAATCAATTTACACAATTTGTAAACTATAGGAGTATAAATATTCATTTTCAAACTACGGGGGTGTGCTTGTCTTTGACCAAAACCACATGGGTGTTTTTTGCAAAATAACTAATAAAATTATTATTTTTTTAAGGGTAAAATGTAAATAAGTCCCATGTGGCTTTTATCAAATGTATGAACACTCATGTAGTTTGAAAATGACAAATCATACCCTTGAGGTTCCAAATTATCTCAATAATACCTCCCTCCTTCAAGGTCATTCATTTTCTTTTAGCCATAACCTCTCTGATTTGGATGATTCAAGATGTTTTGGAATCCTCCTTTCAAGCTCTAAGCTATGGTAAGTTCAAAACTTCTAAATCACCACCAAGAACCAAAAGCGTTAATGGTGTTAATCATACATAGTATTTTGATGATAATAAAATATTTTATTTATTAATGATTTTGAAGTTTTGAAATGACGATAATTTAGATTTCGAAATGAGGATTTCAAAAACATCTTGAATCATTCAAATCGGATTTCAAACAAAAAAGTTATGCTTAAAAAAAATTAATGATATTACAGGGAAGAAGTCTCGTTGAAATATTTTTCTCCTAACCTAACAACTTCTCTCCGTTTTAAAACATTTTTTTCTTGGACAAAATTGATTCGGAGTCTAATAAAAGTACATACATAATTCAAAATTAAAATTTATTTACAAATGGGAATCAAAAACATTGAATCTAATTTATAAAATTGACAACAATGGAGGGATCTTTATATGGTAACATCAAAATCATATAAACACCTTCTATTTCTCTTGGTTAAAGATGCAAAATAAAAGCTGCTAAAAACTTTGCCGCTAAATTATTGGTTTAATTTTCTCTTTAAAGCAATCTTCTTGGGATCATCAAGAAAAAATAAAATTCCCTTTCAATTTCTCACTCTCCAAACACACATTCGCAGAATAGTGAAAACACATAACCATACACACCCTTTTCCTTTTTTTTTTTTTTTCACAAAGCTGTTCTGTCTCTATCCCCCTTTTTTTTTCTCATTCTATTCCCAAAATATTTATTTTTTCCCATTATACCCCAACTCAAAATGAAACCTATCATTTACAGGCAGGGGTAATTATGTATTTTCAGAAGGGAGGGGGTAATATTATTACACGTGGCATAAAAGTATAGGTGTCAGAGCACGAGTGGTGGAGTATTGTGAATGTTAGGGAAGGAAGGGGTTCAATGAGTGAGTGGATCTGAGCGCACGTGTGCATGCGCGACAGGGTTGGGACAAGAGGGCCCAGCCCGTCACGTGCGGAGGAAGAAAAAAAAAGAAAGAGAGAGAAAAGTTTAAAAATCCTTTTTTTAATTTAATTTTTACTTTGCTTGTGTACTGTGTTTTCTTCACAGTTTTTGTAGCACGCTTGGGTGCCAGAAGTAGGAGTGCATTAAGGGGCCCACCTTGTCTATTTTTCACTTATAATTTGAGAAAATTAAAATGAATTAATAATCTAATTTTGTTAATTAGATATTAATATTTCTTTTCGTAAAATTGAAAGATTGAAGTTTTTTTTCCTTTCTGAATTTAATGTGATATCTTAATTATTTTTTTTAAATTTTGAGAAGGGATGTTAGTATTTATTTGTATTGGATTTGTGTGACCTATAATTGAATTAATAAAAGTGTGGATTTATTAAAATCTGATTTGTGTAGTTTATATTTGATGAGTGATTATGAATTTTATCAAACTCGTTTAAGAGTTGTTAGAATATATTTTAAGTTAGTTATTATTATGATATATCGTCCATATTTAGATATGAGATTTTTTCTTATTATTTTGCTTGTTTTGTTCTTTTTTTTTTAATATAAATTTATCTAGGTATGTGTTTGCCTATATAAATAGTGTAATCTTTTGTAATAGATCATTCAATAAAATTAGCTTGTTTATTAATAAAAATGGATAATAAATTCTTCAATAAAATTAGCTTGTTTTATTAATAAAAATAGATAATAAATTCAACAGTTTTTACGATTTTAAACCCACAGATTTAAAAATATAAGCCTAAAATTATTAAATTCCATATATTAAAACAGTTTGGATTATGGAAATAGAATTCAATAAGTTCGAATGAATTCAAAAGTTTAAAAGTGTTTATTTTAAATAAATTGTGAAGTTACTTTCTAATTTTATCATAGGACTCGATTTACTTTTGAAATGTGGATAAAATAATCTCATATTATATAAATTGACATACAAAAGATGAGTGAGTGGCCTAATAATAATAATAATTATCCCCCCCCCCCCCTATTATTTTGATAATTATTAGTGATTATGTTTTTTAGTTGGTTTTTTTTTTTATGAAGAATTTTTTTGTTCTTTTATTTATGAGATATTACAATGAACTAAAACCCGAAAGTTAACTCTAATGCAGCTTTATATTAAGATTGGGCCATTAATTGGATCTTTAAATGACTTTATATGAGATTTTTTAGATATTAAATTAATTGGACGAAAATTTATTTGGGCGAATATCAAACCCCCCTCAATTCCCCCCATTGACATTATATGGAAGATATGGGTAATAGAATGTATATCTAAAATTATCTCCTTAAATGTCAATGTTATTTAGTAATGTGGGGCACCCAATAATATATAACTCAACTAACAAAACTCAATTGATTTACGGTTCTCATGAATCATCAAACTCTTTTACCCTCACTTGTGGTTTTGTCTTACTTAAAAACAAAATAGTAAATCATTTTTAGCATTTAGTTTCTTAATATTTTAAATTATTTTATTTTAGTTCTTAAACTCTCACAAAATTCTAAACGACTTGTTTTTAAATTTAGATCATAATATGATAGATTATTGTTAAATTATTAAAAATATAAAGATATGATAAAACAATGTTTAACACATTCAAAAATTAAAATACCAAAAGTAGATCAAAAACTCTAAAAATCTTCTCTACTCCACTCTCTCTCCCCCCCCCCCCCCCCCCCTCTCTCTCTCTCTCTCTCTCTCTCTCCCCTAATTAATTGATTATCCAAATATTAATTGCTCACCTAATTGAAATTCATGAAGGAGAAGACAATTTGACAACCCAATTTTTCAGGAGAGGCTCTATCATAATTTTTCTTTTCATTTCTTTTTTTTTTTCTCAACATCCAAAACAAACACAATCTGCAGACAGAAGTGACAAACTTTAATTTCTATTCAATTGTACAAATTCTAATTCACTAAAAGGAGGAAAAAAAAGAATTGAAGAAAACCCAGTAAAATTGGACCCTTGATGTATCCCCATAAATGGACAAGAATTATAAGATAATGAGCCAAAGGAAATGAAATGAAAGGTATTAACCAATATTTGAAATATAAAAACACAGGAAAATAGTTGATAACGAGTTAATATCTTAAAAGATTAAATTTGTCTTCATTCAACGGTAATTATTTTTGATAATTTAACATACTATATAGCAAGAGGGGCATCAGGGTTGGAGTGAAATTTTTTTCAAAGGGTAAATTATATAAAACTTTTTTAAGAATTAAGGAAAGTAATGATTAAATATATTAAATATTAAAAAATTTTTATTTTTTTCTTTCAATTTTTACATATAAATTTTCATTTTTTAACATTAAATGTTGAAGTATAACAAATGAGAATGAAAATAAATGTTTTTTTTAATATATATATATATATATATATATATATATATATATATATATATATATATATATATATATATATAATGATCATTAAGTTTATCGAGTAGAATTCAATTAAAAAAAAACCTTCGAGTATTAATATAATTTATAAAATATATTATTTTTTTATAAAAATATTACATCATACATAAAGAGGAGACTTGAACCTATATGAATTTTGTCATTATCATAAATGGTTGGACAGTCGATTCAAAATGATGAGACATGAGTAGTGGTATGGTACGTACATCTGTTAAGGTTAAGAATGGGCAAAAAAGCTCAAAATAACTTAAATGTGGATAAAAAAAATAATCTCATACTCATCAAATTTTCATACAAAAGTGAGTCTCACTAATAATAATAATAATTATTATTATTATTTTGATAATTATTAGTGATTATGTTTTTTTAGTTGATTTTTTTTTATTTATGAAGATTTTTTTTTTGTTCTTTTATTTATGAGATATTACATTAAACTAAAAAGAAAACTCGAACATTCGAAAAGAACTACTAATGCAGTTTATATTAAGATTGGCCCATTAATTGGATCTTTAAATGACATTTATATGGGATTTTTTTAGATATTAAATTAATTGGACGAATGGAGGAGAGACTTGAAGCTTCAATTTTACGGCGAATATCAAAATATAACCAGTTAAGTTATACTCCAATTGACATTATATGGAAGATATAAGGGTAATAGAATAGTATATCTAAAATTATCTCCTTAAATGTCAATGTTATTTAGTAATGTGGGGCACCCAATAATATATAACTCAACTAATAAAACTCAATTGCTTTACGGTTCTCAGGAATCATCAAACTCTTTTACCCTCACTTGTAGTTTTGTCTTACTTAAAAACAAAATAGTAAATCATATTTTAGCATTTAGTTTCTTAATATTTTAAATTATTTTATTTTAGTTCTTAAACTCTCACAAAAATTCTAAACGACTTGTTTTTAAATTTAGATCAATAAATATGATAGATTATTGTTAAATATATTAAAAAATATAAAGATAATGATTAAAACAAATGTTTATACACAATTCAAAAATTAAAATACCACAAGTAGATCAAATAACTCTAAAAAAATCTCTCTCTACTCCATCTCTCTCTCTCTCTCTCTCTCTCTCTCTCTCTCTCTCTCTCCTTTTAAAGTAACACTATCCAATTAAAGCTATAAATTATTGATTATCCAAATAATTAATTGCTCACCTAATTGAAATTCATGAAGGAGAAGACAAATTTGACAACCCAATTTTTCAGGAGAGAGCTCTATCATAATTTTTCTTTTCATTTCTTTTGTTTTTTTCTCAACATCCAAACAAACACAATCTGCAGACAGAAGTGACAAACTTTAATTTCTATTCAATTGTACAAATTCTAATTCACTAAAAGGAGAGAAAAAAAAAGAATTGAAAGAAAACACCAGTAAAAATTGGACCCTTGATGTATCCCCATAAATGGACAAGAATTATAAAGATAATAGAGCCAAAGGAAATGAAATGAAAGGATATTAACCAATATTTGAAATATAAAAACATAGGAAAATAGTATAGATAACGAGTTAATATCTTAAAAGATTAAATTTGTCTTCATTCAACGGTAATTATTTTTAGATAATTTAACATACTATATAGCAAGAGGGGCATCAGGGTTGGAGTGAATTTTTTTTTTCAAAGGAGATAAAAATTATATAAAACTATTTTTAAGAATTAAGGAAAGTTAAATAGATATAAATATATTAAATATTAAAAAAAAATTATTTATTTTTTTTCTTTCAATTTTTTACATATAAAATTTTCATTTTTAGAAAATTTGAGTGACTCCTATCATAAAGGTGAACCCACCTTCGATTTTATGTTCAAACCTCAGTTGTGTTATATGTTTTTATTTCGTATTATTTATTCACATATTAGCCTTCTATTAATAAACAAACTCTCATGAGCGCGGGAGTGTTCGAGAGGAGTGATAAAATTGCTTTTGAGCGATGGGTGAGTTTGGTGAGGTGAGCGCCAGTGGCTAGTGCATGGTTGTTAAGTGACATGCATGGCCGCCGACTGTGAGTTTTGCAGAGTAGGTGTTTGATAATAGTCCTCTTTGACAGAAAACCCCTTTTTTTTTCTTTCAAAAATCTAATAATGGGACATATATCATATTATGCCTTTGCTTGCATGGCTGGCCTGGCCTGGCCTAGTACTGGGTCATGATCTTCATTTGAAGTTGCAAGGAAAAATGATCAATATCAAATATAGTATGCTTGGAATAATTAATATTAGAAAAATACTTAGGTGCGAAGAACAACTATTCCCACTCGTCGAGATAATTTTTTGCACTCACGTTACGCTGAACAATATTTATATGTCATGTGTATATCGATCAATAGAAATAATGAGATTCATCACTTTCAGTTACTTTCACATACAAATTATTATTTAGAATGCTAGAAAAAAGTTCCTTTTAAAACTGTGTCATGTTGTGTATATTGATATTAATAACAAAAAAAAAAAATCAACTAATTTCACGTGACTGAGTTATTATTATTATGAGTACTTAATTATGAAATTGAAATTGATTCTTGGTTTATTGTTAAGAAATGTGAAATTTTAAGTTCAAACTCGAGTGAAAATAGCTTGAGATGAAGAATTGGAAACCGACTTAAAACCAAAACTAAATATTAATGGCATGATACAAAAGGTTAAGGACAATTTATAGAACTAGATAATATGAGTTTAATGTGAAATCCTAAGTTGAAATTCGATCGAAAATGAGCTTGATGCAACTATATTTGAGTAAAATTTATAAAAGTAAAAATTAGATAACTAATGTTGGTTATTTTAATGTGTGAACAATATTTAAAGTTCAAATTTGATGGTCAACCTAGACATAACTCAATCGGTTAAGTCATCAACGCTCTCTCATAAACTTGAAGTTTCGAGTTTTACCCTTAAAAAAATCGAATTTGATTGAAAATAGCTTGATGAAAACAATAGTAGAGCCAAAATTATAAATAACAATTAAAAAAAAATTGTTTGATAATAATTTTGTTTATGGTTTTCTATTTTAAAAAATTAAGTTTGTTAACCAATAATTTCTTTATCTCGTTTTCTCCACTTTTTTAAACCTATTTTAAAATCTTCGTCAAATTTCAAACAAAAAGTAGTATTGAAAAACTATATTATTACTTTTTAGAATGTTTTGGATTTTAAAAATATTTTTAAAACGTAGATATTTTTTAATATTAAGAAATTATTAATAAACAACACAATTTAAAAAAAAAACAAAAAATAAAAACCAAAATCATTATCAAACATGCACTAAATAATCATAAACAAAACTATTTAAGAAATGGTTTGAACATAAAATTTCAAGTTTAAATTTGATTGAAAATTGCTAACTAACAAAAAATTAGTTAATTTATAGGAGGACCCGAATCTGTATGAAATAAATAACCATGTATTTAAAGCCTATGAAACTTTGACATTAGGATAGAAGATAGGCTTAATTAGGCTTTTTCTTTTTCTACATCACAAGTTAGCTTTTAAAATTTCTTTGGCTTTGAATATTTTAATTAACAATTTGATTAAAAAAAATTGCTTTTTAATCAACAAATCACACTGCTATGATTCTGTGGTCCTCCCAATTCTCTTCCCACCTAGATTCTTCAATCTTGATATTATTATCTTTTAGATTAAAAAATTTATTTTTGGGTAAAAAAGAATAATTATTATTTTAAATTATAAAATTTGATTCCAGTTATCTTCAATTTCTTAGAATATGAATTTGAATTATCATTTCTGAATCTTTTTAAATATTACATCAAATAGGAGAGTGGAGACTCGAATCTACGATGAGACAGAGAAGCAGTGATAATTAACCAATTGAATTATATTCTAGTTGACAACTTTTATTTCACTCGGAACGATGATATGTACGTGATTGCTAAATCGACCAATCAAGTTGTTTGAAAATATTAACAAAAAAAAGAAGGTACCCCACATAAAATTATGTATAGAACAATGTGAAGTACGAACCATATAAAAATTCATTGTTAATAATACAAAGATATAGGTTGGAAATGGCTATATCCCATGTGATTTTATTGTACCTCTTTTAATTTTCTTTCAAAGGGTTTTGAAACTCCCAATAAAGTTGTGTTTCCCTCTTTTTAATTTTCAAATTGTCTGTGATGTTTTTTTGTGAAATGGTTGAGATGGCTAGTTTTCATGTGTCTAAAGCCAAGCACAAGCATATTAAAATCTCTTGGCTTTTGACATTTTTGTATTTTTAATCCCATACCCATCTTCTTAATACCTTTTAAAATACTACAATATAATGAGATTTCTCAAATGAGAAAGATTCTAATAGAGGGAGGAGAGATGACATTTAATTTCCCATCCTCTTAATACCTTTTGAATACTAAATTTAATGAGTATAAAGATGCTCGCGAAACAAATATTGGAATGTAGATACACTTGATAGACATCTAAGGTTCACCAGAAACAAACGGGCCCAAATGAGAAAGATTTAAAATAGGAGAGAAACAAGTGAAAATTCACACTAGTCTCGTTGTAGGTATTCTTTCTTGAATATATTAACCATATGTAGAAAGTGATGATAAATGGTGGATCCCATTACGTTTCTTTATTTATTGATAAGAAATAAAATTAATAAGATATTAAAAGGAGGTGCATGAAAATTTTTCATAAAAAAGAGAGTATCATAAATTATCTCGAGAAAAGAGAGATGACATTTTTGCATTTAATCCATCCACGTACCTTCCCTGTTCCCATAATACCTTTCAAATACTAAAATTTAATAAGAATTTAGGGGAGTATATTATTTAAGAGAGAGAGAGGAGTTTGTTGGATGCCTCGAATTTGCTTTGGAATGATGTGTAAGTTTGAAAACGATGTTTATTTGCAAGAAACTTTAGGTGAGTGAAAGTGGGTAATTTTGGGAGAGGAGAAGGGAAAAAAACCCCTTTGAAATAACTTAGAGCCAATCTCTCTTTGATTAGAAGCCAACCAAAATTGACATGAAAAGCCTTTACAAAATCAAAGGTTTGGATCTTGTTGTCCATAGCTTTACAGACCACTGCATATTAACCACCTTTTTCTTATTCACTTTCTCGTTAAAACCTTAGATCCATTTCTATGAATTGTCTTCATTTTTTTAAAAAAAAACTTGTTTTGATCTTTTATTGTCAAATTTACCCATGTGTATTTAAAAAAAATATCGTAAATCACTTAATATTATCCTGATTTGGTTCCAAATTTGAAACGACGTGGTTTGATGCATCAGTACACGGCGATGTCTTGTAAGGTTTCTAATAGATTTTGTTGAATATCTCACATCAACATCTTTGTTGAATGTCTACGTAAAGCTCAACAAAGCCAAAACAAACAATATTTGAACTATAAAAAAGAGTGCGACTGAAAATATTGTAAGCTAAAAAGATCAAAGAGACCTAACAGATGTAACATAAAGATTTAACTACCCACTGAAGATGTTTTTTTATAAGAGGCCAGGAATAGAAACAAAACAATGTGAATGTATAAGAACCAAAATCGAGAGCAATAATATGAAACCCGAGATAAAAACTAAAGAACTGTGGTTTTAACGGATGCTTAAAGCCGGTAGAGAGTACAATATATCCGGCAGCAATGATTTGGAATGCATGAAGACAATGTTTTCTTAAAGCAAAACATGTCCCTACCTCACAATGGCCAAAAGGAAAATCCCTCTCTCTGAAGAGAAAGATGGTAGAAAATATGCCTTTGCTTTTACCTTATCTTCATGTTGTTGTGTGCTTTCTTTCACTTACTCCCTTCTCCTTTACTTCTTTAACAATTCATGTATATGTATGTGTGAATGCATTTCTTCAATTTGTCATCACTTTCTCTAACTTTTTAATTAAATTTTTTTAAAGTAATTGTCATTAGTGTCATCTTCTTTCAAATTTAAATATGTATTTAGTTTCTATCTTCACCTCTCAACGTTATAACAATTTAAAAACAAAAGTAATAATGGTTTAAATTAACGGATAGAAATAGAAAAGAAACAAATGAAATAATATGTGATTTTTATCTTTACTCTCTGTGTTCATTGCCATGACCAATTCTTTATTTTCAATGCATTATGTTCTTGGGTGGCCTATTTTTCTAGATGGGAAAAAACTAATTTCTCGTCACCACCGATGAGAAGAAACTCCTCTGTTTATTTGTATGTTTGTTGTTTTTGTTCACTCATCTATATTATGATTAATACATAAAAATAATTACTTTACAACCACTTTTATATGTACCTTATTTTTATTCAATAAAACATATTAGTGAGACTGATATATTTATTAAATATGATATAGATGATTCGATAAAAATAACACATGAAAATAAGGGCAAACTAAATTTTTTATTTAGTACAAATAAAATACTAACATAAATAATTGTTCCTTCCCTTTCAGAAAAATTATTCAACGATATTACTATAATGAGACAGTCACAATATGACTTCTCATTCATAAACCTTTGAATCTCTAGTTTTAACGCTGAGATAAATGATGTTACTCATATCAAATAGTTTATGAGTTAAGAGTCACATTATCACTCACATATTATAAAGTTTTCTCTCCTTGTTGATGAGGTGATAAATTTGGTGTTATACAAATATGAGTATAAAGCTTTTTCTCTCCTCATCGATGAGAAAATAAGTATTTCAAACGTATGTCACCGGAATTGTCATTGTCAAAATATTAATAAAAACATATTCTCAAATAAATCAAAGGGGGATCAAGATTAAAGTAAAAGAATTAGCCAAAAGAGATGACAGAGAGTGAGAGATATTAGAGAATTAAAAAAAAAAACACAACACAAAAAGGGAAAATCTTTAGTTATTCTCTTGATGTAAACCCCCAAATCACTAATTAAAAAAAAACTAATTAAAAATAAAACATTTTTTTTTACCATAATCTCTCACAAATTTATTACAAAATCAAACCATTAGCAATAGCTTGATTAGTACTAAAATGAGTAGTTTCATAAACTGGTAATTCTTCACTATACCTTCCAATCCCAATCCCAATCCCAATTCCAACCCCAATTGTTGATAGATTTTCCAATTCAAACAAATCTGAACTTGAACAACTAATCCCATCATCAAATTCATCATCTTCTTCTTCTTCTTCATGATCATGATTTTGATTTTTCTTCTGATAATTTTTCATCAAATCCTCTGTTTTTTCCACCGCCATTAACCCTAATTCATCTCTCAAGCTTTTTTCTCCACAAGGCCTTGAATCTTCATCCAAAATCACGCTTACTGGACAAAACCTAACTGATCGTTTGATTATTCCGCCATTTTGTTGTTGTTGTTGTTGATTAGCTTCTCGCTTGAAGGATTTGTTTTGCTTAAACAAGACCTTGAAAATGATGATGCTGAAGAACACGTTGAAGCTTGCGCGGACTTTGATTTCCTCATGATGTAAGCTTCGTTTTGTTGTGGATTTTGTTTATCGGAATTTGTGAATTTAGGTTTTTTTGGACTTCCGCCATTGAAGAGTGAGTTTAAGAAAGTCGCGAGACGGCCGCCGGGAGAAATCGGCTGCTTTACTTTCTTTAAATCGCCGTAGATTTTTAGGGCTTTTGATTTCGTCTTCACGAAGCTGTTTTCGTGTTTCGCCTTTTGATTTGGAGCTGAAATTAAGGTTTCGTTTCCGTTGATGGAGAAATAGGGTTTCTGTTTCTCGATCTTAATCGGTTTAGGTCTTTGCATTGTGTAGGAATTGGAAGATCTCGATTCTGATTCCGATGAGGAAAATCCACCGCCGCAGCTTGATTCCGATGAACTCGAGCTCGAATTCGTAAACTTAACACGCACGATCACGATCACAATCACGATCACGGACATTTCTGGCTTTCCGATCAAAATCCGCCATGGAATTGCGGCGAATGATGACTTTTTCGCTAACTTTCTTCTTCTCCATCCATTTCTCGATCATACAAGCGCGTCGGAATTTGACCATATCAGATTCGATAGCGACGTCGTTTTGCTTCTTCGATTTGACGGTTTGATCTCTGTTGTAAAAAATGACTTCTTGTTCTTGTTGTTCTTCAATAGAAGCTTTGGTTTCGTCAATAGAGCGATAAATGGCGTCGAGAAGTGAAGAAGAGAAAGACGGGTTTTCTCTCCGGTGACGATGCCGATGATGATGGTGATGATCTTTTTCCCAAATATCTTCCATTGATGGAATGGAAATAGCTTAAGCTGAAGAAGAAAACAGAGACTGAAAATTCTGTTTTTTTTTTTAAAAAAAAAAAAGTTTATGAGAAAGAGAGCAAAGAAGAGAAGTGGGTTAGAGAAAGAGAGAAGCCATGGCATTGACTGAGCTTTGTTAAGAGGAGAAAGAGAAGAGAGAGAAAACAGAGAGAGAGAGAGAGAGAGAGAGAGAGAGAGAGAGAGAGTTTGTGAGCTTTCAGCTTTGAGACTCAGTTATAAGCAGGGCAAAGGAATCAAGGGCTGGCATGCATGTAATATACATCTGGAATTGTAGGGTGTTAATGATGATGTGGACTTTTTTTTTCATGTTTTTAAAAGGAATAATAGAACTCGTCGCCGTGATAACGAGAAGTTTCTCCTTACTTTTATACGTGTATTCTCATCTATGTAAGATGAAAGTAAGGAGGAGCTCTTTTAAAGGGTGACGGGTGAGAATTATTCTATTAATTTAAAAATAAATAAATTTGCATATTAAGAGTTTATTAATTTTGAAGTCAATTTTTAAAGAATGGTTTTGAAATTGTATTTTTACATGTTATTTAGGTTTTAAATTCATTTTTAAGAAAATTAAATTTCAAGTAATTAAAGCGTCACTTAATAAATATGTTTTGTGTTAATGAATCCTTGTTTGACGTATCATCTTATTAATCATGAGTTTGTATCTTAAAATTAATTGGTTTCGAGAGAAATCACCTATAAGCTTTGAAATTTTTTAGATGAGCAAAATTAAAAAAATGACGAAGTAATTAGAACAAAATAATATTTTAATCTAATAAATTAAATATATTTTTAGTTTTGGCAAAGTATAAACGTACATGTCTCTAACTTTCTTTTGACTATGGGAGGGGGGAAACCTCTAAAATCAAAGATGAAAATAAGAAGGGGACGTGTTAAAAATACACTTTTTAATTTTTTTTTATATATAATTTAATATTTGTCTAATTTGGAGCCATTTTTAATAAATCTACAATGGGAATGAAAATAATAATTTTCTTTTCTAAAACAAATATGTCATCCACGAAAAAGAATTTTTTTAAATAAAACCAGATAAAATAACTTTCATAAGACAACCATCCTAACAAATTCTACTAGGCAGAAAACTAATTTTGAAAAAAATATATAAACAGGTCCTAAGTTTTGTAAGTAATGAGAATAATTATGAAGGAGAATCACATGAAAACTTTTTTTTTTTTTAAATGAGTAAGGAATTCTTAATGTTTTGATTTTTTAATTTTTTTTTTTACTATGTGGGAGGTTGGGGAATGTAAGGCTTGAACTCCAATATTATATCTATAAAAAAAAAGTATTTTTTTTAAATTTTTTTTAACGCAATGTAATGAGAGGATATAGTGCGTTCCAAATGCCAATATGAAATAAAAATGAAATTAATTTTTGATTCATAGAATTCAAAACAAAATCGGCATAAAAGTTTTTTCAAAATGTGGAGTCCACAAAAATGGGAGGAAATGGAAATGAGAATAATTAGGGGTTATAATAGGGACCATATAAGTTAGAAATCATTTATAAATTTAAATAAATAATAAAAATATGCTTTTTGACTTAATGGGTCTATTCATGATTTTTTTTTCAAAACTTAATTCTTTATTTTATTGAATTATGAATAATCTCAAAGGTATGGGTTATCCGGTTATAATAGTTTTAAACATTTCATTACTTTTTCTACCAAAATATTTAATTTATTCTTGACATATCATCTTATTTGTCAATTCACATATTAATTTGATTAACAAGACTAGTTTTAACCTAGTCTACTTGTTCGAATACTAATGTTGGAATTTTCATTAATCTTAAATTCAAACTTAAAATCATTATGTTGATGTGAATTTGCTCATTTTTCCAAAGTGAATTATTTTATTTTAAATGTGTGAATAACCTTCTTACAAATCCTATCACCTTTTATAATTGTAATAGCTTAAAATTATGTAATTCCAAACATACACCATTCTAATAGATTATTCTCATTCTAGCATTCAATACATCTCTACATCAATTAAAATCAAATCAAATCTCATTTTAAACATTTGTAAACAATTATCGATAGTTAAATTGATATTCTTTTATAATCATTCAGATTCTAAAATAATATTGACAAATAAATTATTAAAATTCATATCTTTATACCTTTCATGGATCTATTTCAATTTATTTTTGTCACGTTCTTCCATAAAGTCATTTAAAATAACATATTAAGTAAAGGAGAGCCCATATGTATGATATATTTGTATAGTTTACATGAATTTGTGGAGAAATTATTGGAGGAGCATACCTCATTAAAGCTGTTTTTACATATGTGACACGTGGTATTGTAAAAATAAAAATCTATTTTAAATATTTACTTTCTTCTATTTTATTAGTTATATAAAGTAGAAACTGTTACGTATCACACATATAGAAGACAATTTCAACGAGACGAACTCTTACAATAATTTTCTGAATTTGTGAGCTAAAAATGTGTAGATTAGGCTAACTAAAAAGAAATAGCCCCAAAGGCTGCCCTTTGACTAATGAAAGAGCTGAAGACAAAAGCCTAAACCAAAGGGGTTGTTTGCTACATTATGAACTTTTATTGTTATATGGGAGAGAGAGCAGAATTTAATAGTTGAAGCTATCTCTACAATAGTCAACTAATGCGGCAGCTTCTATTTTTTCTAGGGCGCATGGCATTTTTCCACTCTCCAAAGGGATCATAATCTATTATCTAAAGGCCTCTAAAACCTTTTTTCAAAAAAATATAATAATAATAATAATAATAGTAAAATAAAATAAAATAAAGACCCTTAAAACCAAATAATAGACTTGATTTTTTTTTAATTTAATTTAAAAAAATTCTAAAGAAAAGTTATAAAACCCTTTCCTTTATCTTTTTGTGTGTTTGCTAAAGTCAAATTTAGGGTTTTGCACTTTGTCCAATGTGTGCTAAGGATTTGAGGGCCTAAATGAATCTATAGTCTTTTTAAGTGGTGACAAAATATCTTTTAAAAGATCAAATTCATTCCCATTTCCTCCCCTTTCACATTCCCATTTATTTATTTTTTGCTAACCAAAGTTTATTAGGGTTTTTGCACTTCTTTTTTAAGTATATTGGATTAACTACATATTTGTGGGTAGAAAGTTTTATTTACTTTTTAAGGTGTTCTATTTTTATTAGATTATAAAAATTATATTAAATTCACATCTTTATTAAAATTTATATTTAAACTAAAATAGTTGATCATGTAATTATAATCAACGGGGCGTTCAAGCTCAAAATCTTTAAAATTTATTTTCAAACTAAAATAGTTCATCAATATAATTTTTTTAAGAATCAAACGTACCAAAAAAAACACTCTAAATTTTTATATCTATGCATATAAAGAGAGAAATAATAAGGACTCATTTGATAACACCTTTTCTTTCATTATTTTTCACTTTCTCCCCTCTACTTCTTGTTTTCTTGGAGGCGGGATATTATTAAACATACTTACTCTATAACTATACATACCACAAAAAGTTACTATTGTGTTACGTTCATTCCTAATCGATTTGTACCATCCCGACATGTATAAGATATATATATAGTTGATTGACTTAGAATACCAAAAAAAAAAAGACATGAGAGTCATTTAATAGAAGAGGAGCATATGCTATAATTTAGAACAATTAATCGATATAGTGACATATGAAAATTGGGTACACAGAGAACAATGTCATCGCTTGATCAAATTTAAATATAAAACTTGATTATAAATTTTTATTTCCTTTTAAACTAACCCTAAAATTTTATTTCATAGAAGAAAAAAAGAATGCATGGCATTATTCAATCATGCTTCTTTTGGCTAAGTATTGATCCTCAATCATGTTAATGTGACTTAACTACTGTGAAACATGATCATCTGCTTATTTTTTATAACCCTAATTGGGATCTGTCTCTAAATCCAAATAAAGATCCATCATGATGCTAGATTTGCTCAACTTTGCTTTAAATCATCTTTTATACATATACTTAGATGAAATAGTGTGTGATAATAAAAATAGAACACCTATTAATTTATAAGAAATAATGGCAAATTCACAATTGCACTAATTTTATAAATAAGTTTTCGTGGTTTGAAAATGGTTTTAAACACTTCTGAGGTGTAAAGATGCAAATCACACCTCTTTTTCAATTAATTTTAACAAATTTCAAACATGTGTTTATTCTACGTTTGTCAAGTACGGTTTTTTTAATAGATGAATCAGTATAATTTGTAGAATATGATATTGTTAAATTTTAAGGATGTGATTTGTTATTATTCATATATATATTTTAGTTAAACCTAAAGGTTTTTGCATGTTCTCTCCTATCAACTTGTATAATAATATGGTTTTTTTTCCCTTCATTCCTTTGTTCTTTCTATCATAATGTCTAAGTAATTTTAACCATTTTCAAATGATGTGGATTTCACAACCAAGTTTCCAACAATTAATCATTATTGGCTATCAAAGTAGATTTACCATAATACTAACTTTGACATTACTTTAGGAAATTGGTATAATATAAAATGAAATGAAAGTCCAACATTTTAATCATTTGTGTTTTAGGTATTAAGTTAAAACTAAAGAAAGATCACCACCAAAGAAACATACTCAAAAAGAGCATGAAAATATAGTGCAAAACCAAATTGAGTACAGTTCCAACAATAATCAATAGTTCCATTCAAGCTTTGTGTGAAAGGCTTCTGCATGCTTAAATATTAACTGTTTTGTTAAGGTTTCCCCCACACCCTTCCTCTCTCTTTTTCAATGATGATGCAGAAATATATCAGATGAATCAAAGTTCCATTCTAGTGATTATTCAATTGAAAAATCTTCGTTTCATATTAAATTATCAATAGACCCAAAAGTTTTAACTATTGAGTTAAGATAAATTTAAATTTTTATATATATGAATACTATCATTTACATGTGGGCTATAGTACGAGACTCGATCATGTGTAACATTAATAAATGAGGATGAAAATATTATTAATTACAGGGATTCGCGATCTTAAAACTTGTCATGCTTTGATACTATATTAATCACTAATGGACCAAAAAAATTAAGTTTTTAAACTAAAAAGAAAAAATTAATCTTTATTGTACCCATTTGATGTACCTATTCTATAAAATACCGTTTTTTAAAAATGGTTTCAAACAAACTTGTATGATTTTTGTGAAATCTATATTTTTAATTTTACTGATAATTTTAATGAAATTGATACACGTAACGTATTTTCAAGTATGAGGTAAATGATAATTCACGAGTTTGAAGTTTATAGTATAACGAAGATGACCCATGTGACACTTTATGTTCCTACTAACTAGAGAATAACATTCTTTTACACGCCTCCATCAATTTAGGCAACATATGGAGAACTAGGTTTAATCTGCCCCAGACTGTGCTCTTTTTCTGTGCTTTGTTAGCATTGGTTGGCTCTTTTTGTTCTTTCAGAAAGAAAATAAGAGAAAAAAAGTCAAAGAAAAGAATCTTGAACATAAAAATTTAAACCCCATATATATATATATATATAATTCCGCTGATGGAATACTATTACATATACAGAAAAAATAAAATCAGATTTTTTTTAACTTTTTCTGTATATGTGACAATATTCTATTGAAGGGATGCTGATTTGTGTGTTATACTTCTGCTATGAAAAAATGCTATGATAAGAAAAGCTGAATTTCTTGCATTAAAAACATCTAAATTTTATCTTTAAAGAATCTTTGATATATATATTAATGAATATAAATGCTATCAAACCATTATAAAAAAAAATTTGGTCCATGCACATAGGCATATAGCATATTTATATATCTTTTAGACTATAACATAAAGTAATTCAAAGCAAAATATGGATATATTCTCTCTTCCTCTTCACTAGGCATATCCTTTTTCTATGCAAACGTGTGCATTGAAGAAAGAGAGAGAGAATTGCTAGTGGGTAATTCTTAATTTTGGATAATAATTGTGCTCATGGTTATAAAGTGTTTTTTTTTTTTTTTTTTTGGGGGGGGGGGTTATAAGATTAGATCAACCCTAATAGTGGATTAATTAGAATATAAAACAAAGGAATCAAGGTAAGTGAGAGCATATATGAAGAGATTAAGATGGTAGGAATATTTAAAAAAAAGTGAGATTTGATTAAAAAGCTAATAATGTAATGTGTGTGCTAAAAGAAAGAAATTTCAGAAAAGCCATGTGCTTTCCTTTCCTTTTTTTTTTTCACTTAACTTTTCCTCACTCTTTAAATCCAGGAAAAAATCACTATTTTTTTAGAATCATTTTGATAGATAAAGGTGACAAAATTAAACATACACTACTAAAAAGTTGCCTTTCTTTTCTTTCTTTCTTTTTTTCTTGTTGGTCCAAATTATGAAAATTCCCCCATATAGTTTCAAAGTCCACAATAGTTGGCTATCTATAATCAACTTTTTGTAGTTTTGAATCCTCTAAATTTCTTGGTTTGCATTGTTTGATTGCACACATAGAAGTGAAGTTTTATAAACTTAGAATTTGAAGAGTGTTAGAAGTCTAATATAATATTAATTCAATTGCTTTTCTCTCCACTTAAAATTACAATAAGATCCTAAACTAAAAATTAGATAACTTATAATATTTGTTTTCAAGATATTCACTCATTTATATATCAAATATTTATTTTCAAACAACTCCATAAATATTCATATTGATTATATTCATAATCGTTATAGAATAATCACACTTAAATCTTTCCTATCAAAAAAGTTTTTTCTTAATATATTTATCTTTAAAACTTTAGGCTTTAAATTAAAAGTGGTTAATTATAAATAGAGACAAACAACACGTTAATTCCATACAATTTAACCATAGTCTTAAAGGGGATTTGATTAAAGTGAGGAAAAATATGAAAGAAATGGAATCCATTTAAATTTAGGGACCCAAAATTCCACCAAATGCAAACATTGAAGGATAAAAAAGGGTCTCTCCCAATAACCATTTGGACCATTTTCCCTCATTAGGACTTATCATAATGAGAATGGATGGTGGGATGCAACCTCCAATTGTTCACCACTATGTAATTAGATTAGACATTTATGTCCCAAAGGGTTTTACAAGAACATGTGGTAGAGGAATCAAAACTTACCTTCTTTTTCTTAATCATGTGAATATGCCCAAAATTAACTTTAATCTTTCAACTTTTATAAAGTTCATCATTCCAATAGAATTACTTTTACAATTGTTCCTTTTTTATTTTGTCGTTTTAATGTTAACCAGCCTACCTTGGATTAATAAAAAATTGTATGAATTTGGTTTCACTCTAAAATTATGGCATAAAGTGTATCATATGAAATGATAAAAAATTCATTTCTTATAATTATCGGGTGGAAGTTTGAATCTCATTCTCACCAAAATCTTCTCTCATTTATATCGATTAAGAAAAGAAAAGAAATTATGCAAATTATTTACAACTCAACTAATAAAGTCAAATTGTTTTATCTCATATTCGATTCTAGATCTTCTCATTCAACTCATATTTTCTTAGGTTTGATTTTTTTCTCTTCAATTTCCACGTATATTAAACCACTATCTTTACTGTCAATCTAACCATAACTTCATTGGTTAGACATTAAAACCCCCTTCCATACTATTGTAGATTCGAACCCTCTTCAATTTGATTAAATATTTAAAAACAAAGAAAACAACCATCTCCATTAAACTTTTTTTTCTTTCTTCCACATATCCATTAGAGAGAATATTTCATATCACTATTTTTTTTAACACTGTCAATAACCATCTATGTACTGTTCATGATCTTGAATATAGCATGTACATTCTTTTTAGATATTACGTTAAATTGGGAGAGAGTAAACTCGAACCTTTGATTTTAAAGGAAGGGAACATATATTTAAATAGTTGAATTATGATTATGTTAGTATCATATACATTTTTCATGACTATATTAATCCTACTTTTTAGTGCAGAAACTATTTTCATTTTCCACCATTTTTTCTAATCACGTATATGGAATAGATTAGCTATGTATTTGCTATATTGATCTGACTAATTAAATTGGGTGAAAACTCGTATTTCAAACATGGCTATTGCTTCTGGGCCTAAAGCCTACGAAGTATGGCCCAAATAATAAAGAAATAATTTAAATTGATCCTCGCTTTGTTAAATATCAATAATATCATGATCTGTAACCAATCAACTAGGGGTGTAATCGGTTCGGGTTCTATCGGGTTGGGACAGAACCCAAAACCGAACCGATAATGGATGAAAAAATAGAGAAAATCGACCCCGAACCTACTACTTCATGAACCGATAGCAATTGAATTGGTTTAGGTTTCGGGTTGGGCCGGATTAACATTGGGCTATTTGATTTTTAGGGTTTAGGGGGCTACGTTTTCTCTTGAATGAAAACGAAATAAAATAGGGAGGTAGAGACTTATTATGCCTCACTTCAGCAGCTTGTTTTAATTTTTTTTTTTTAATTATTCAATATCGGTTTGGTTTGGTTGGTACTCGATTCTTCTAAAGTAACAGAACCAAACCGATATGCTAATTGGTTTGCACTTACAAACCGAAACCGAACCAATAAATCTCGGTTCGATTTTTTATGGTTTCGGTTAGGTTTTTCGGTTCCGTCTTGCACCCCTACAATTAACATTATGATGATTCATAATATCAAATTAATCATTTGACGGTTTAATTCAAGAATATTTAGTTAAAAAACCAACAATTTTTTTTTACATAACATCTCTAACATTAATTGCTTTAGTCTATTATTCCAATTATAAAATAATAAACCATGTGACGACTACCTACTATTCGAGGTAAGTAGGTTTAATTGTTGCCCAAGTTCCGTTCTTCCAATTTATAATAATGAAAAATTCATAAGATAATATTTTAAATACATAACCACCATAGACTTCATAACACATTTGAGTTTAGACTCGTGTTAGAACATTGACTAACTCATAATGATTTATTAATCACATCACACCATTATAAATTTTTTTGTCTCCATTATATTTTTTTTATGAACCATTATCCAAAGGGTGTTATTAAAGTTAAGTTTCACATATCCTTTTGATTTCTATCAATCACACACACAGGCTGATATTTGGTAATGGTTTCCGTTTTAGAAAATAACAATTATAGCAGTTTTTCAAAAATTTGGAGACAAAAAGCAAGAAAATAACAAGATCGCATTTCAGAATTCACAAACACTTTCTAAAATAAACACGTCAGATTATTAAATGAAAAAACATTCCGCTTCTCAAAAATTAAATATGAGTACACGTGTAGTTAAATAAACAATTACATGAAAATATGAATCGATCTGATTCTATTGTTTTGTAGTGAAGAACAAGAATTAAAATAAATTAAAAACAAGAAAATAAGAACTAGAAGAAGATAACTTTTATTTTAGGTTTGGAATGAATGAAGATTTGGTAGATCAAAAAATCTAATTTAGGTTAGGAATGAAGGGGGTGTTTGGTTGGGGTCTGGGAAACGGAAGCCTGAGTTTGTGATGCCTGGAAAAAAAAGGTGTGGGTTTGTGATGTCTGAGTTTGTGAAGAATGTGTTTGGTTGTATGGAAATGAGAATGAATAGTGGAAATAATGTGAGTGTGTTGGAATAAAAATGTCAAATCCAATAGTAACTTGGGAATGTGATGTCAAACCCAAGTAAAAAAGAGAGTGAAACAAATATGGAAATGACATCACAAACTCACTCCCACATTCAAATCTCATTCTAAAACCCTCAAACAAACACTCCGAAATGAAGATCTCTTAGAATAATTTTTGCACCTCCATTAAGCAAACACGAGGACATAGCTTAATGAGAATTGATAGATAGTGGAGCCTCCAAATCTCCATCACTATGCAATTTTTTTATACAGTGTCGGTTGGATATTAACCACACTTTTTAGTGTGGAACTACATACCTTAACCAATAGATTGTATCCTGATCAACCACTGTATTTTTTTATTAGACATGTCAATAAACTTTTTTCGTTAACATGTAGTGGTGATTCAAATCGACCCTTTCCCTTTTTTTCCATCCCAGGGATTTAAATCCATAACCTTGAGATTTAAAATAAAAATCCTTACCTTTATGCCCTTTTATTGTTATTAAAACACACTTAAAATTAGCATTTAAATATTTATTAACATTTTATTTTAGTTATTTAATTTCTAAAATCTTTTATTATTATTTTTTTTAATGGTTATCAAAAACACTTTTAAACACTTCTAAAAGCAATCTTAAACGGGCACTAAGTACTAACACCATTCCATGAACATAAATTTGTTTGGACATTTTGCGATCTATGATTTTTTTTAAACGAAAATTCTTTCTGAACTGAAAAAGGATGATAAACACAGAATGAACCTAGAATATTTCAGCTGTATAGTTTTTCTCCATTGATTGTAATATTTTTCTCTCTATTTTTTTTTTTAATCATTCGCGAGTGCCCAATGTATTGTAACTTCCAACATCCTTTGATTTCTAAAAAGAAAACATTTGCAAATGCCAAAGAGGAAAGGAGACTCAATTCCAAGAGTTACCGTCTTCTAATCTGCATCGTCACAAATACTGTTCTTGTATCCTTGCTCGATTCTCTTCCCACCACAGTCTCGCATGCATTTCTCCGAACTTTTCTCGACTGGATCAACACAAAGCAGGGTATAAGATTTTCATGTGAGAAACAAAGTAATTGGAAAACAAGATGAAGACCTATGTAGTTCTGAATATAAAGCCTTGAAGTCATAGTTTTCAGCTTAACATTGAAAAAGAACAACAACAATCTGACAACAGACTATGAACAGCTTTCCAACTCAAAAGTCAGATGAAAGCCAGCAATCGGATGCTTTCGCAATTACCAAGTAGGACCTCGGTTTATTGAGGATGAGGTCACAGGCATAATTTAAGAGCTTCAAAAACTCATAGTAGTTCACTCAGGTTGCGGAGCTAGAATAATTTCTATGTACTATATGAAAGCTAACAATTAGAAAGTAAGAGATTTGGAAGAAGAAAAAAAAAGGTACCTGAATCGAATGCGTCGAATCTCCCTAGTGCCACCTGGAGGTGCCCTGATAGTGATGTAGACACCTGGTTCATCCTGTTCAACCCATTCAGACTCCATATCACTGGCATTACTTACAGAAAGCTCTTCTGACTGATCCCCGTCACTGGTCCTCACCGAACCATCAACAGATGATGTCTCAGTCCTTGCCTCGTTTACACTGGAAGGGTTAACAGATGAAGCTAAACCACCTAGGTCATAGCAATGATTAGGATGATGATCAAGTGATTCTGATGACAAGTAGTCCATTCCCAATGCACGGTCAGAGTTTCGAGGAAGACACTCATTTGTCAAAGGTGGAGTTGCAGGGCAGTCCTTGGCAGGTTGAATATTTGAAGCCTGGAATGGAATAGAACTTATATTCAATGTATGACAAGTGACAAGATGAACAATTATTGCATATTTGCTGAAATAAAATGGACTGGCCAACAACAAAACTGAAAACCTCACATTATGGACACGATATGAGAATGTAATCACAACGATCTCAGTAAGATATTGTAGCCACTAACATAGTAGTGCATAGAGACTCACCTCATCTTCAGATCTTGGAGGGGTTGGGAGGGGAACAGAGTCACTGTTGAACCTTTGAACATTATACAATTCCATAACCTTCTCATAGTTCTCTGCCCACCATCTTTGAGCTTGACATTTGTTGAACAGTTCACGGCTGATTGAATTAAAAAAAAATAGATTTAGCAACCATGAGCATCTAAAAGAAAACTAACCAAAAGAAAAGTGTTCAAAATATTTAAATTAATGAAAACAACCAATTCTAATACACAATCGTATGAAAAGAGATAACATGGTACGGCATAATTCAGACCACCTTGAGTTCAGATTCGAAGGGAGTTGGTCAAGTCAGAAGCACATTTACTTGCATAACATGCACTAAGAAATGGAAGTAACTAGGTAGTAGCATGATGAAATCCCGCGAGGCCGCAAGATTCGTATCTAAAAAAATCCCCAGTAAATGACAATATTCCACCTCCAATGTGCGTCATATCCTAAACTTTTTAAGGGACCAAATCACGAAAAAGAAAAAATTACTGATGCCCTGTTGCCTCTACGGGACCATGAAATTACTGATTACCAGTAAAACTCTAGACAGAAGTAAGTTGTTTTTCAAAGAAACTTCACTGCAAGGGATAGGTCAAGATTGGGGGACAGGGACACTTCAACCCAACAAAACGTCAATTTACATTTAAGAAGCAATTTCACCTTGTGAAGTTGAATCTTTTGAAAAAACTACGGGAGATAATCTTGCAGTCTTAACTTCTATGCCACAATTATTATCTTATCAAAAAGAAAAAATTGCCACAATTACATACCTAAAGCAAGAAGACTCAAGATACTTCAATAAACAAATTGGAATAACCTAAGTTTACAAAGACCTTTCCAGAGTGTCAAACCTCAGTTGTCACAATAGATACAAATTGTCAAACATGTGATCCACTTTCAGACAAATTGGAATCTTCACAAACAGTTAAAATCTAATGTTTTTTCTAAAGAAAAAAAGATTACCTGAAACGAATTCGTTTGAGATCATTTCCTCCCTGTGGAAATGAAACAAAAGTGATAAGTATGCCAGGCTCCACCTGTGCCACCCATTCCTTAGGCTCATCTTCTTCCATGAAGACAATATCAGTTCGCCCACTTACAGATGCCGGCGTCCCTTCCCCACTTGACAATGCTTTCAATCTTGACTCCATTTCCTTTCCCCACTGCCTTGGTGTGGAATTTGAGCTCCCGGTCCTGCGATAGGAGCAATGGAACCTGGCTGAATCTGAGGCAGTTTCAGATTCTGCATATTTCCACTTCCGATTTTCACAGGACGACCCCGAGCACGGCTTGCAGTTCTTGTACGCTCCAGAGGCCTTCAATGCAATGTCCTTGATCTGAAAAATAGAAGAAATTCTTCATTCACAGTGATCAATTTCACAGTAAAATAAGCTTTAACGAAAGTCAATAACATTGCGAAAAAAAACGTCAAGTTCATATTAATTCATTGTATGGTTTCTTTCTCAAATATTAGAAATTGAAGAATTATCTAACCCTCCTTTTTATAACCAATAAAGCAAAAGAAGTTGAACTGAAAACAAAAATAAAAGAACAACCACTCCTCTGCTTCTCTTCCAATTGTTCTTCGCGTTCCTCCGCTTGAACTTTAATAACAATTCCGGAAATGAAACAAGTTAGGAATTGCATTTCGTTCAGATCCTCCATTCAGAACTAATTTACGGAATTTTCCTTCAAATTTTACGAATTCGCCAAGAACAGAATCCATTCTCTCGTAAATTACTGAAAAATAAAGAAAGACTAAAAATGACAGATGATAACCTGAGCAGTGAGGGCTTTGATAGTTTGCTTCGTCCTCGGAGTAGCAACAGCGTCTTCTCCTTCCTGTTGATGAAGAGATCCATTGTTGAGCTGCTTCGAGCAAGCTATACACGTTAACATCTCCAGTAATCGAAACAGAAATCCTCCAAATTTCCACAACGAATTACAAGAAACAGAGAAAATCTCTGCAACGATACGAAAAACACAAGATCTTGTCTTATACTAGCTAGTACAAACTCAAATCAAAAACCTGGAGAATGAATGTAAACGATAAATAAACAAAAAAGCAAAAAGTAAAAAGTAAAAAAGAAAAAAAGAGAGAGAAGTGGTACTATTCCTCGGCAACTTACAGATTAAATAGAAGAGGACAAGAAAAAGGGCAAAAAGATTGACTTCGAAAACGAAAACGATCACATCGAGAAGTCGCTTTCCATAACTTTCAATCAGGTCCCGAAGAAAGAGAAATAAACAGATAAAAAGAGAGAGAGAAGTCGATTAAATTAGAAAGTAATCAATCGTTCGTCGGGATTAGAAAAACTAGGGTTTCGTCGATTCGATTACATTAACAAAATCAATTTTCTTTATTCTTCCGTCGAATTCACGCCTTCTTCTACTCTCTCTCATTCCGCAGCCTCCGCCGCCGTGAAAACTGTTACGAAGAGAGAGAGAATGAATAAGGAGAATTTCTCTCTCTAGGCCATGGAAATGTGAGCTCGAGAAAATAGCAACAGCGCCAACCTAAGAATGGTTGCTTTGGCAGAGTGCAGCCGTCTGAGACTGAGGAGAGAGAGAGAGAGAGAGAGAGAGAGAGAGAGAATTGGTGTTTGGTAATGGTAATGGTAATAGAATAGACATGATTCGATCACGAAATATGTGATCCGAGTCACGTGCGTTACCTGCATTTCAGGATCCAGATATAAGACTGTTTGGTGAGGTGAAATAGTATGCCTATTGTTTTTTAACCTCTTTTTTAGTATTAACTTTTAAATAATATTAAAGGTTAAATACGTTTTTTTTATCCGTAAATTTTAAAATTTGTGTCTACTTAATTCCCGAGTTTTCAATTTATATATATTTCATTCTCAAATTTTGAGAAATATGTCATCTGATTTTTGTTATTAATTTCAACAAATAGAAATAAAATTGAAGCTAAAATTAACAGAGACAAACTATGGCTTGTCATTTTATTTTTGACAGTGTTGGACGGTACCAAACCCGACCCTGGCCTCGAATCCGTTTATGATCCGACCCGAGTGGATTTTGCAAGTGTCGAAGCATGTAGCACTGTGCGAATCTTTTTGTCTGTAGTTGTGTTTTTTTTTTAATCCAAATTCAAAATATTCCATGGCATAATCTGTCCTTTTTCTTGAGATTTAATTTAATATTTTATAAGATACTTATTATTTTGAATTCTAATAAGATTATGTTGTTGTTTTGAATAATGATATGATATTGCTAGGGAAAAAAAAAGACGTATCTAATCACTCGAATTCTCGTAGTACAAGAATAAAATTATTATATTGATTGGAAGCTGATGAAAATGAGGCCTTGATAAGTTAACATACCATTTATTTATTAAAATAAATAAAAATTATCTCAATAACATACTAAGGGACATTTGATTTATATGAATTGGATAATGAGTCTATATAATATACATAAATTTATATGTTACTTTTTTAAAATCTATAATTTTTTTTACCATATAACTCATTTTCCATATTTTTCATTAAACATAAGTTATACCAACGTACAAACCTGACATCCTCTAAATAAACTATATGGGCACATTGATAAGGTGACAAAATTTTATAATCATAACCAAAAGAGTAGGTTCTCAAACTCAATCCCCACCATGTACTAAAAAAAATGGATTGTATAAATCTACAATTGAGTCTTGTTCTAGATCTTCTATTAATCAAAATATTTTGTAAAGCTTAGGCAAATTAAAATTACCAAAATATAATAAAAAATTATTTTAGTTTATCCACTTTTTACAATAATTGTAATTTTTTTATTTATTTTATCCACTTTTTAAAAACATTTTAAAAATGCTTATTCAAATTTTAAAAGTATAAATAAAATAAAAAATTATGCTTGAAATTTGATTAAATTTCCAAAAAAAAATATGGGGAAGAATTATTGATGAATAACTTTAAATTTTTAAAAATAAAATTAAAAAATCAACATCAAGCGGGTTTTTTTTAGATAATTATCAAACGGTCGGGTCTTGAGATCATAAAGGGCATGCTTGACTCTCATGTTTGGATAAACTCATTAAGTAGGAGGTTGTTAAGATTGTGCAAAAGTGAGTTAGTTAAGTTAGAGTTAGTGTGTCAACATGAGCATAGCTCAACTGGTTAGGTATATACTCTCTTCCCCTTGAAGTCGAAGGTTCGAGTCCCCTTTCCATCCAAAAAAAAAAGTTAGAGTTAGTGTAAAATGTGTTGAAATTGTGAAAATAAATGAGTTGATTACAGATGATAGATTATTAAATCTACCATCTTAAATTTTAAAACTTCTGTTAACCCAACTCAACTTGTTACTCGAACCCGTAAACGAAATGCGCCCAAAAAGAATAATATTGTAAAAAATAATTAGTCACATATATATTTTTTGGAAAATAAAAAAAAAAAAATTCATTGACCTTAATTTAATTTTTTTTAAAATGGCAACAAAAGCATGTGAGGTGCGAGCGTATCCACTTGGACCATTCATGTGTTCTCGTCTCCATGTACACGTATACGGCGTGTTTGGATGATGGCGATAATTGTCCCTATTCCAACCAGACAAACACAAGCCAATAATAAGATTTTCTCTAATTATATATTTATAAGAATTATATACATATAATTACCTAAAAACAAAAAACAAATATACAAACATGTCATTTCTATGCTTCTTATCAATGAATGAACACAAAAACATCGTATCCAATTCGGGTTGAGTTGTTAATTATTACTATTTCCAAACATTCCCTAAAATCTAACATGAGATCTTTCTTTTGAAAATTTAAATAAATAAACTTCAATTGTTTTATTTAATATTATGAATAATCTTAAGGAGTTAGCATGGACTATTATGTCTCTAAAACCAATAATTGGACACTGTTTTTAAAAGAAGTTTTATTTTTTTTTTTTTCAAGAGTAATTTTTTATTTGATTTTTTGAAAGTTGGTTTTTTTAATGTATATATTTAAAGTCTTTATTTATAAATCTATCGTTTTAGAAGAAAAATGAGTTTAACTTTTATTTTTAGAAATAGAACACCTATGAAAATAAACAAGGTTTGTTAATTTTAAATTCAACTATATATCTATAGTTAAAAAGACCTATTAAATTAATATTTTAAAAATAAAATAAGTAGATATACTCTAACGTTATATTTCATGATTATGAGATTATTTGAATTTATAATTTTAATCAACTTAAACATAGTTCAATTCGTTAAATATCTGTACTCTCTTGTATAGAGTTGAATGTTCAAGTTTTCCCTTTGTAATTTGATGTAATGTCTAAACAATATAAATAATTTTATTGTTCAATTTTTTGTTGAATGCTAATTTTTCTTTTTTAAGAAAAATTGAAAGATCTCAATGAATTAACCATAATATATATACTTTCTAATCTACTTATAATTGCTTTTGCTTTTGTTGTATGTGTAGTATAATGTGTATAAAAGCATTAAAATCATAATATATGTTCATTATCTTATTGATTAAAAAAGTAACATGATAATGAGGATGCTTTTCTTTAGGGTGACATGCGTGGATAATGTCTTTCCGAAGGTGAAAAAGCCAAATAAAACTCAATAACAATATGCTTTTTATTAATATAAAAACTATATTATATGATTAATTGTGTTTAGCAAACTTAGTCCTAAGGGTTTATGATTTTTCAACTTTTTGGGGTGTCTCCTTGCAAGCTAAGATTTGGGATATGTGTAGACTTAAGGTTGGCTGTTTGTTATTGGAAGGGCAAGGTTTCTTTTTAATAACATATATATATTTAAAAAAAAAAGCAAAACTTTAGGGATTTATGCTTTGCTTGTAATGGGTTAAATATACTTAGATATGATAAAACACATGCAATAAGTAAAAAGTGAAGAGTTCCAAAGTGATTTAAAGAATGAGCTTTTGTTTCCTTTTTTTTTTTTTAAATAAATAACTACAAGTTGATCACTAGATATGGTAATCCCACTTTTTTTCTTTTATTTTAATTGAATAAAAAATTATACATATTGTTATGATATAAACTAATGGGTTAAGAAAATTTAACCAATTCATTCAACCCTAAAAAAAAAGAGAAAATTATATCAACCATTCCTCTCATGTGTGTGCACTAAGATATTAATATTATAAATAGGAATGAAAATAATAATAAGGTTTTAAATCAAAGTTTATTTGTTCTTATAACATATTAAATCACTACTAAACTAAAAAAAATTTAGTGACTAGTGAAATCAGATTTTTTTTTTACCTACGTTCAGCCATTATATTTTTGGTCGTTAATGTACACCCCAATTTTTCTATATTCTTTAATGACTTGGAATATAAATAGAAAAATAATTTAAGTTTCTTTTAAATTTGGTATACTTAGATCATTAACATATTAGTTTATTTTTATCTTGTTTAATTAGTTCAATAAAATTATTAATCAATTCTTATAAAGATTATGTTAAAACCATAACTAGTTCTTATTTTATAACTTGTGCTTATCAATTAAATATAAATTATGGTTAGACATCAGTGTTCCATTAAAATTAGAAGTTCAAGTATTACCTCCTCTGATATGATCTGATGGAGCAATTTTTTTTTTTTTTTTTTTGATTTCCCATGATAAATTATAGATTTGGTTTAATCCTATGCCATTAAGTCTAATCTAATTGTGGCCCCACTTTTTGGCATTTTAAAATAAAATTAAACCTAATAAAAAAAATAATTAATTAACTTTATTATGCTTTTGGACAGTGGCTATGTTACTTATTTATTAATGCTATGCTTTAAAGGAGTGTGCCCCCAGCAAGCAGTAAGCACATGCATTTGCTGAAAAAAAATATATTGGAGTAGCTGGATGAAGTTGCAGTCATAATTCCGTAGACTCATTAAATTGAATCCCATTAATTACTTTTTTAAAGAGTGACCAACAACCGAAGCAATTAATATATCAAAAGAAACTTAGAAACCGTTGGAAAATTCAAACTTCATCTATTTGGAAATTTGATTAAGAGAGGAATCCCTTTGGAGTTGATTGAGGGGATATAGTTTTGGTTTGTGTAGTATAGGTCGTGAAATTTGAATTTATATAGCTTATGTTTATATGTAAATCGGTTCAAATTTTTTAAATGTGTTTTTTTTTAATTTAAATATTATATCGATTTGGGAAGGGTATACTTGAACTTTCGACCCTGGAAACGAAGTAAATGTCTAACACTTGAAATATATTCAAGTTAAATATGTGTTTTGTTAGAGGATTTGAATTTGAATTTCGTATTGATGAACTTTTTTTAGGAAGATTTAATAAATCCACACTTTTCATAGTTTTTTTTTATAAAAGAAAAAAGAAATAATTCCACCAATAACCCTTTTAAATCACCATATTTCAGAATTAATGGTCGTTCATTATTAATATCAATTGTAACCAAAAAACCACCAATAATGATGGTGATCTGGTTGTTTCCGATTTAATAGTTTACCATCTCACCCTTTTATCTCTCCTAATAACTATATCGTATTAATTACATATCATTTAATTAATAATTTATTTATTTTAAATGTTGAATTTCAAATCAATATCCCTTGATTTAAGGATCCTTATTTTTGTTTCAAAAAAATCAACGTTGAATATGTAACCCTAATTTCATCAAAACGACGACTAAAATCCAATGGCGGCGCTGTCGGAAATCGCGTCAGAAATGGTGGTTCCAGTGGTGATTCATCGAGAGCTTATTCTTTGTTGGTGAAATCGAGTGTTTTCCATTGAAGGAATGGTGCTTTCTATTGAAGGAGAGAGAAAGAATACTAGGGTTTATGGTTTGAAGGAAGAGTGTTTTCCATTGAAGGATTGGACACGGTGGAGGAGATGGTGATAATGGTGGAGAGGAGAGAGAAGATGTAGATTAGGAGAAAGAAGGAAGCTTTGAGATGGGGGAGAGAAAAATGTCGTCGTAGCGAGATTCGATGAAGACATGGCGATATTTGAAGCGGGTAGATCAAACAGTCGTTTGCACGATGAGTTCGGTATTGACGTCAGCGTTTTGAATCCAGAAAAGCTTCTTACGACGTTAGACATTGACATAATTCTTCATGTTATTCATGGCTGCTGCTACAGGTTTATTGATCTATAATACATCGTTTATTAAACATAAACTTATTTATATGGCTTCTGCTACGGATGTTAATGGCTGCCGCATGTTGGGTTTATCAATAATATACCGTTTATTAAATATAAGCATGTTAAACTATGTTTTTTTTTTGTAATTTTCGCAAAGACAACCGTTTATATCTACTATTATAAGTGTTTTCATGGCCGTTCTTATAGGTTGGTTTTTAAATTATACACTGTTTATCAAATATAAACGTTTTTTATTTGATTTTTCTATTTTTTCATGTTTTATTTTTAATTTAACCTTCGATTTGGTTTAGTTTTGTTAAACATTTTTTTTAAGAAAATGAATACTTATTACTTTTTGTTTATTTTATTTATTTTTGCTTTATCAATTACAATTAGTTTAACATTGTTAAACTAATGGTAATCCTCTTATAAAAATTTCAGAGTTTGAAGAAGTAATAATGGTTGTTGGAGGATGATCGAAGAAGAAAGAAATTCGATTTTTTCTAGAAGAAAGAACTATTCAGAAGCTTTAAGATTTTTTAGTTATAGTTTAATTATTTTTAGATTTTTCCATTAATTTTTCAAATTTTAAGGATTTTATAAATTACCTTAAATCCTACATAAATTAAGGAAAATTAAATCAGATTATGTTTCGTCTTTTCACAATGTAATTTAATACCTTGATTTTTATGAGAAATAGTATTGATGTCGTTAGCTCAAATTGATAAATTTTTACTATTTTATACCCGTTGTGAGTTTAAGAAGTGCAAACCTAAATTTATAAATCAATACTGTGAGTTGAGTTAATGAAGTCAAACTCATCTACCAAACATCTATTTTTTCATACAAGAAACTCTAAATCAAAATTCATGTTAACACTAAAAAAAGCTCTTAAAAACCACTCAAAGCAGCATAAGCCACTCTAAAAACAATATCCAAACCAGATTTCTTTGATACATTCTTTTTAAAAAAATCTACAAGAAAATAAAGTTTTTTTAAGAATAAGAAAAAAAAAATTAGAAATATGTGTGTACACGAATTTTATATGAAAATAAAATAAAATCTATCTAAGGTATTTGGTGCATTAATTATTATGCTTCATGTAGAAGTGGATTTCTAACGTCCAGCATGTGTTGCCGTTTTGTTGGTCAGCTTGCTTAAAAAAAATAGAAAGTTAATCGAAAGGGCACCAATATGGTGGCCAAAGACCCTTCGATTTAGGATTTGTGAATTAGAATTGCAGTGCAGTAAGGTATGTATTAGGTTACTGGTTTCATACGTATCTGTTTTGACTTAATATCTTGTCTTATATAATCCGTTAGATAATTTAGGGTCCGTTTGATATAGTTTCTTAAAAATGTTTTGCGTTGAACATTTTAAAAGAAATACTAATAAAGTGTTTCTAATACTTGCGTGAAGTATTTTAAATTAAATACTTCTTTATATACACTTTTAGAAGAATCACAAATCAACCATTTTCTCCAAAAACACATTTTAGTATACTCACGTGTTTTTAGATGAAACACTTCATTAGTATTTCTTTTAAAATGTTCAACACAAAACATTTTTAGGAGCAGCTATATCAAACGAAGCCTTAGATTGTGAGGTCTTTGGCCATGCTAATCACGTGGATTAGGCTTAATTCATCAGGCAGGACGGTATTGGCTTAGAGCTTTCTTGATCGACAAGTGTCCTCAACACATGAAACCGGACTCATCACAACGTCGTATATACCATACAAATTTTACCCTCTACATCTCCACACTTTGTGTTGTAGTTTTGAGTTTTCTAAAAATAAAAATCATTTTATAATTGGGGTTATTAAAATTAAATTAAAGATCCAATCTTAATTTATAATTAATTTCAATTTCAAGCATCACAATCTCGAGATGCTATAAGATGGAAAATTAATCATTGGGCCCGATCCAATTCCATTAGTAGCCGCATTCAACGGTTGCTCAAAGCCCAAATTAATAAATCCCGGCTCATTTAAGGGCAAGAATAAGATGGTGAACTATACCGAGTTGTTTTGAGGTTTGACACAAACTTCATATTAGACGCCTTCAGTGGCTAATAATATTAAGGATGTTTTTTTTTTAAATAAATAAGATTAAAAAATATTTTTTTAGATATTATATCAAATGACTATAAATATCTTTAAAAGAATTCTAATTATAAGTATTTAAAACGGTGTCATTATTCACTTATTCTAGTTTAATTGTTTGAGTTTTTTTTTATTAATTTAATTTAATATCTTACATATGAACATAGAATTTAAATGTTACATATATATAAATAATTATTGATTTAGCTCATGTAGTCACTAATTCATAGGGATGGTTCGGTTTGGTTTGGTGGTTCGTCGGTTTTATTTCACCCCTATTTAAACCGTGTCATTATTCACTTATTCTATTTATTGTTTGTTTTTTTTTTTTTTTATTTATTCTTACATAGAACAAAATTTAAATGTTCCATTTAAATAATATTGAGGCTTATAGGCATGGCGAAAGTGAAAATTCCTGGGGAATCCCCGCTTTATAGGGTTAGAGTGAGAAATTTCCCCCCGATTTGTTATAGGGTACGGGTATGAGAATACATCCCCCGACCCCGAACCCGATTTTTTTAAGAATATCTCATGTATTTTGTTTACTTTTATCTTTATTTATTGAAAAATATATATAAAATATGTTTATATTAACTAATAAACTATAAAATGTTTAGTATTATGTTTTTTTTTTACTTAAAAATGTATGTTTTAAATTTATATTTCATTTTTCCCGACTCCGATTTTTTGATTAGGGGATAGGATAGGGTATGTGGAATTAAAAATCTCCACTGGTTAGGGGATGAGAAGTGCATCCCCGACCCCGCCCTGCCCCGTTGTCATCCCTAGTGGTTCACATAAAACTTAATCACTTATCATATTAATTGATATTTTACGCATGTAATCACATATTCACCTAATACGTAATCATTGTTTTTACTTATTCACAAGAGTAAGGTTTTTTATTTTATTTTTTTAAATATACTATATTTATAAACATTACCGAAAATTATGCTACCCGATTAAATTTGCAACCTATACTACACTTTACACAATTCTTAAAAGACAGAGAAAGGGTTAGGGTTTAGCATAAAACTATCATATAGGTCGTCCCTTATGCAATTCATATCACCTTAAATTATTCCAAAACAAATATCTTTTCAACTTCTCCCATTATTCTAATTCTTAATATTGAAACTTCTGTCAATCAATGAAAAAAGTGTGTAGGATATTTAATTGAATTAGAATGAAATATATCAATGATAAAAGAGAGTATTGACTATTGAGGACAAGATATATATATCTATGCTATCAATGATACAATGTTATATCTATTTTATGTTAAAAAGAGTTGACTTTATGTCTAATGTGTTGAAATCAACCACACACAAAATATAGCATATGCATAATCTATTGGAGTGTGAACAAAATCCCACATCGGTTAGGGAAGAGGATAATTATGGGTGTATAAAGGGAACAATATATCTCCATTGGTATGAGTCCTTTTGGGTGAAACCAAAAGTAAAGTCATACAGACATAGTGTTAGGAATGGTGTCCTAGAACTTGTAATTATTTAATAATAATAATTTATTAAGAATAAATTAAATAAATAAACATAAGTTCTTTATATTATCTAGATTGATTCAATTAAAGATATTAGGTATATATGAAAATATATTAATATCAAACATTCAAATAGTAAACCCTAAGTTACTCTTATGAAATCACGACTTAGTATGTGAGTCATACGAGGGATTAAAGTCGAGATGAGTAACTTAAACGTGTCTAAAGAACGGATAACGTTTGGGAACCTTATCCTGGTAACATGTTGATAGCTTCGCATTTTGTTTATAGACAAATGATCTAATCCCGATCATTCATGTGGGAGACATGAAATGGAAGTATCATATGCAATGTTGATTGTATAAGACAGGACCACGATGTTCGATCAAATTTCTCATTAGTACCGTTTAGAAATGGTGAATATCAAACTAAGTTTATCAACCGTGATAGATCTCAATCTTGAGTGAAATGCGGACTCTATTTGTGGAGTTATGTTCTTTGATTCACATGGTTGAGAAGCGATCCGTAAGAACGCTCAATACACTTCTTTTTGGGAACATGACTAGATAAGGCTGGAACTCATTTTCACAAGATGGAATTCATAACTTTCCTATAAATTAACGGTATCGGTGCGATACCTAAATATTTTAGAACTTTAGAAACTCCTTGATGTCTCGATTCGAGACATGAACAAGTGGCGCCACGACTTCTATTGATCAGAGTATATTATCTCTAGTTGACTAAAGATAATGTTCATTGGAGAATCGCGGAACACAAGGATAAGCGGTAATTACAGGGGCAAAACGGAAATTTATCCTGCTGTAATTATGAGGTTCCACGGAAGGATATATCACATATATAAATAAAAGATAAACTAAATGGACATAACTCATCTGTAGTGAGGGAGTTCACTATGAATCTATAGTGGAATTATTCATAGTTAAATAATAAGTAATTAACCGATATGAGTTAATCACTTAATTGACTAATTATTAAGCCCGTGATCTATAGGTCCATCTGGTCCCTATGCTAGCCCAAATATCGTTGTAGCAAAACTAAGTTATTAATTTAACTTAGGAAGAACAAATAATTTAAGTAATTGTATTTACTTAAAAGTAGGAAATATTAATTATTTGAATAATGAGATTATTTCAATGAAAATTAATATTATTAATATTGATACAATATTAATTGTTTAAATAAATAGTTTATTTAAATGAAATTAATATAACATATCAATTATAATATTTACGGCAAAATTAATTGTTTAAATAAATAAATTATTTAAACGGAATTAATGTTAATATTATTAATTATTTAAATAATAAGTTATTTAAATGGAAATTAATAATTAATATTATCAATTAAATAATGAGTTTATTCAATTTGATAATAAATATTAGAGAGAATTAAATACAATTTGGTTTAAGAAACAAATTGATTTTGGCCCAAATTAATTAATTAATTGAATGGTAATTAATTGATTAATTCTTGGTTAAATGTTTTTAAATTAGAAATTATTATTTGAATTTTTTCTAAATTTAAATTCATAAGGAAATAAATTATAAATAATATATATCTTTGGTAATGGAACCTTCCTGGACTACATGCGTCGTGGGTTGCTTTGCTTATATATATATATATTATAATTTTTAAATATATAATTATTATATAAAGAAAATTAAATAAATAAGTAAAATAAAATAAAATAAAACAAATGTATATATTTGCTTCAGCGTGGATAGTGGCGTCCATCAAAGTGATTTTTATATATATATTTATTTATTTTATATATTTTATTATTTATCTTTTCTATATTTAATAATTAAGAGATAAGATATCTATGAGATTAGATATCATATTTTCCTATAAATATGACCATTGGGATTCATATTTGATACACTTCTCACTTTAATTAGAAAAGTGAAAATTCTCTCTCAAGTTTTTGCCCAATTGCCGATTTTCCTTAGGGAAAAAATTTAGAAGAAATTTCTTCTTCTATTGTTCTTAGGTTCGATTCCCACAAATCGGTTTTGCTTTCGATCGGGATATAGCATAGAAGATCCGGTGTTCTTGAGGATTTGATCTTGTAAAGAAACCTCCAACCGATTCTCCATTAATTACTCAATGTAAGTAAAAGGGTTTTAATTTTGAAATTAAGCATGAATCTACATGTTTTATCACAAATTGCATGATGTTAATAGATCCGTTATTAAATGTTAATAAGTTTACTAAATAAAATTCGCTTAATTTAGTAAATCATCCCTTAATTGGTATCGAGCTAATTTTAATTATCATGCAAATTTGTGTTTTTCGAAAATTTGGTGGGTTGATAAAAATCGTTTTTATGTATGTTTATATAAGTTGTGCTATATAAATTGTGGAGGTTTGCTAATTGACTGTTTAGGTATTCTTGAGGCACTTAGGATTTAAAATTTTAGTAGAAAATTTGTAAACCCTAATTTTAGGGTATAGGAAAAATTTGTAATTTTCCCATACCAAAGGAGGCAAAAATTGGCACACCCAAGGAGAGAGAAAAGGATGAGATAAGGTAAGATATGGTAAGATATTTTAACATAATTATCTTGTTATCTCAATTTAAATATTTAAGATAAGGATAAATCTTTTTAAAGATTATATCCCTATCTTGAATTATGAATTTAGAAATTGATATAAGATTACATGGAAAATATTTTTTATTTTTTCCATATAATTAAAAGATAATTATTTTAAAACAAGTATTTATGGAAATATTATGGGAGATAATATTGCCTCCATAAATACCCTATTCACGCCTACACCATGGAGGAGAGAGAAAGTTGGAGCCTCAAGTTCTAATGGAAGATTTAAATTAAGTTGTAATTTTAATTTTCCGTTTTAGAAAATAGTGCCAAGAATATCGGTCAATTTAGCTATTTATTATTTAAATTGTTTTATATGTATGATATAATTTTTTAAATAATGTTCATGCATAAAAGTATGTCATGTAGAAAATCCCACCATAGGTTGTATGATTTTAATTAATTGTACATACATGCATCATGATATAATATGTGTTATTATATGCTAATGCATGTGAAGCATGCTATAATTTTATATTATAAATGTTATTATCGAAATTATATTCTAATTGTTTTAGAATTAATAGCATGCTTATTTAGTTAAAATTCAAAAGTTAAATCTAGTTTAAAAGTTGAATAGAAACTAAATGAATTATTTGTAATATGGAATTATTGTTTAAACAATTGGGCCAAAATCCATATAAGATAAACAAATAGAAACTTTTAATTAAGGGTTAATTAAAAATTAATAATTGAGATTAATTAAACCGAACGGATCTCCAGAAAGCTCGCCTGGCGATGAGGTTTCATAAAGTTCCCCTAACACGGGCGCCTAACTCGGGGAGCGATCCGGGAGAAAAGTTCAAATTAATAAATCAAAATTATTAAGACCGGCGATAATGTGATTAGTTTAAATTAGGAAAACTTGAACAATCACTTTATAAAATTAATCTAACCAATTTAAGAGTTAAAGTTGATTAGGTTAATTAAAACTTGGATTAATGAGTTAGCCCGAATTAGTCTAAGTTATGAAACCCTAACTCAAAATATTAAGTGGGAGAAGGAAACATGTAATGAATCCTATGGTCTCCACTAATGGGCTCGAAACGTGAGATTTATACATGGCCCTCGTAACAACTGCTGCGGTGTTCATTCCCATAGGAAGGTTTATTGTATAAATCAATATCAAGTTGGGTCTCCGAAAGGGATAAAGAATTTTAATGAGATTGATTGAAGATCAATCTACACTTCGTGACACTCTTCAATTTTATTTAAAAGACTAAATTAGTGGGTCACACTTAAAAGAAATTTGATAAATTGTGTTATCAAAACTGGACCAAATACAGTAAACAATGACATAGAATATGAGTTATTCTGGGTTGTCAATTGTTGAGTGGCATCTCGTTTAATGATGGTAATCGACCTATCATTCGACGACTTCACCTGGTATCATTAAAATATCGTGACATAGTAACATGTTTTAGGGCTTTTCGTTCATTAATATGTTCGCATTCATGCATCATATTTAATTATGTGTCGAAACTTTGAGTATTTGAATGTTGAATGCATGTTAGATTACTAAGATAAAGTTTATTTAAATTTCAAGTAATATAGATCTGCTTTAGTCACTATATTTGGAAATTACAAACTAAACGATGAACTATGTTTCCTAGAAAAGGAAATGAATAATTTAAGTAAAATAGTTTACTTAAATAAACTGACAATATTAATCATTTAAATAATGAGTTTATTTAAATGGAAATTAATATCATTGTTATTAATTATTTAAATAATGTGTTTATTTAAATGGTAATTAATAATAAAAATATTATTGATAAACAATTATTAATTATTTAGATAATGTGTTTACCTAAATGGAAATTAATAATTAAATATTTATTATTAATTTTTAAATAATAGCGATTATTTAAAAGGATAATAGTAAATAACATATTTATTATTGATTTAAATAATGTCGATTATTTAAATAGAAAATAATAAATATTTATTAATGATAAAGTATAAAATCGGAATATGATATTTGAATAATTGATTTATTGAAATAAATATCAAGAGTTAATAAATAAGATTTATTAATAAGGAAGAATCTAGAATTGAATTAATGAATTCAATGGATTTTGGTTCAAATTATTAAATACCAAAATCGAGTCATATATAATATTTTAGGAAATAATTGTGGAATTATTTTGTCTAAAATAAATATATAAAAGAATGTTCAACCAAAGACAAATTAAACAAAGAAAAATTAGTTTTTTCTTAATGATTTTATTCACATAAAATCGGCACATAAGATAAATAAGGAATAAAATTTGATTTTATTCTTGGCATTTATCTTGTATTTATTTTGATAGTATTTCCTAATTGATTGGAAAAGCGTTTTGCGTATAAATACAAACGTCTTGGTTGTTCATTCAAAAGCTTCAAATTTCAATTTTGAAATTGAAAACTCTTTTTCTTCCTATTCTCCTGGTAACCGATTTTACAATAGTCTAAAAGGGAAGAAAATATTTCTTTTCCCAAACCATAGTTTTCGAGTTTAGTTTAGTTATCAATTTGTTTTTTATTTTGAATTATGTAATAACTATTGGTTCTCATTTCGTATGAACCAAGTTTGGGAATATTTTAAATAAGAGTTATTTAGGTAGATATTCCTTACAATTATATTACAAAGTTCCAAAGTGTGATTGGATGGTTATTCAAAATACTTAGTATAAAACAAATAAATTCCAAATCCAAATTCCAAACTCCAGGTATATCTAAATAAGTTATAAGGTTTAAAAATGTTTAAATACTTAAGTCTAAAATTACTTAAATAAGTTAGAGGATTAATCTCTTAAAGATGGTTCTCAAGGAGTTTGAGATGATAACCATATTAATCCACGAACTTATGGGATAAGTAAAATCAAATATCTTTGATTTATCAAAGATAACTAGACTTAAACATCACTAAAGTTGGACATTTAGATGTTAGAACTTAAGTGATAAGTAAACATTAAATCGATTTCTTATATTCCAAACATTCCAGTTATTTAAAAGGATGTTTTAAAGGTAATAGCTGATATGGAATAAACAAAACGAAATCAAAGAGTAATAATTAGTGAATAATTGAATTCACAAATTATCAAAGAAAAGTTCAAGAAATCGGTGAATCGAAAAGTTTAAACCATACTTAAGATGAAAAGAATTACAATGATTTTTATTTCACAATAAAAACAAGTAGTTATTTAAAAGTTTAAATTGTTAAACTACTTGTAGAACTTTATTTGAGTGGGAGCGTCATAATACGAACCAAAGGACTTTCAAGTCCAAGTGAAACTCATTGACTTCAAAATCAATGAATAAAGTTCAAAATAAGTGAAATAAAAATGACATGAATTTTCAATAGTTGAGTTGAAAAGGGTCACTTATACTTATACATTATTTTGAAATAATAAGAAGTATAGAATTGTAATCATTGAACAAATGAAAGTAATGGAGAATTACTTTGTAGTGGGAGCTTAAGAATTTCGAGAATCCTAGAACCAATGTGACTAAAATAAAATTTACAAATAGTATGTTAGTGCACATAGATAAAATGGGAGATTTTATGAGTTGCACGGCTCAAATTAACATGAATTTACTTCCATGTAAGCATTCGACAAAAGACCTTTGGAATTAAACATCAAATGAGTTAAGTATAAGTAAAATGAGTTTTTACTAACTAAACTCTAGATTCGCATGGTTACTAAGTTGTTAGTAAATGAAAAGGTGGTTGAGCATGATGGTTTCAAATCAATAGTTAATAGAGTTTATTTTATGGCGATAAAATATGGAATCTATTACACTTAATGAAACTAACATCGACAAAAGAAATACATACTAAACGATGAAAACGTTATCGATGAAGTATTAAAATGACTACCATGGCTAAATAGTTGATAGTCGTTCAGTTTAACTGGAATTACAAGTCAAATCTCCAAAGATCTAGGACAAGTGGGAGATTGTTAGAATGGTGTCCTAGAACTTGTAATTATTTAATAATAATAATTTATTAAGAATAAATTAAATAAATAAACATAAGTTCTTTTATATTATCTAGATTGATTCAATTAAAGATATTAGGTATATATGGAAATATATTAATATCAAACATTCAAATAGTAAACCCTAAGTTACTCTTATGAAATCACGACTTAGTATGTGAGTCATACGAGGGATTAAAGTCGAGATGAGTAACTTAAACGTGTCTACGATAAACGGATAACGTTTGGGAACCTTATCCTGGTAACCCGTTGATAGCTTCGCATTTTGTTTATAGACAAATGATCTAATCCCGATCATTCATGTGGGAGACATGAAATGGAAGTATCATATGCAATGTTGATTGTATAAGACAGACCACATGTTCGATCAAATTTCTCATTAGTACCGTTTACGAAATGGTCGAATATCAAACTAAGTTTATCAACCGTGATAGATCTCAATCTTGAGTGAAATGCGGACTCCTATTTGTGGAGTTATGTTCTTTGATTCACATGGTTGAGAAGCGATCTGTAAGAACGCTCAATACACTCGTTTTGGGAACATGACTAGATAAGTAGTGGAACTCATTTTCACAAGATGGAATTCATAACTTTCCTATAAATTAACGGTATCGGTGCGATACCTAAATATTTTAGGAACTTTAGGAAACTCCTTGATGTCTCGATTCGAGACATGAACAAGTGGCGCCACGACTTCTATTGATCACGAAGTATATTATCTCTAGTTCGACTAAAGATAATGTTCATTGGAGAATCACGGGAACACAAGGATAAAGCGGTAATTACAGGGCAAAACGGTAAATTTATCCCTTGTAATTATGAGGTTCCACGTGAAGGATATATCACATATATAAATAAAAGATAAACTAAATGGACATAACTCATCGTAGTGAGGGAGTTCAATATGAATCTATAGTGGAATTATTCATAGTTAAATAATAAGTAATTAACCGATATGAGTTAATCACTTAATTGACTAATTATTAAGCCCATGATCTATAGGTCCATCGGGTCCCTATGCTAGCCCAAATATCGTTGTAGCAAAACTAAGTTATTAATTTAACTTAGGAAGAACAAATAATTTAAGTAATTGTATTTACTTAAAAGTAGGAAATATTAATTATTTGAATAATGAGATTATTTCAATGAAAATTAATATTATTAATATTGATACAATATTAATTGTTTAAATAAATAGTTTATTTAAATGAAATTAATATAACATATCAATTATAATATTTACGGCAAAATTAATTGTTTAAATAAATAAATTATTTAAACAGGAATTAATGTTAATATTATTAATTATTTAAATAATAAGTTATTTAAATGGAAATTAATAATTAATATTATCAATTAAATAATGAGTTTATTCAATTTGATAATAAATATTAGAGAGAATTAAATACAATTTGGTTTAAGAAACAAATTGATTTTTGCCCAAATTAATTAATTAATTGAATGGTAATTAATTGATTAATTCTTGGTTAAATGTTTTTAAATTAGAAATTATTATTTGAATTTTTTCTAAATTTAAATTCATAAGGAAATAAATTATAAATAATATATATCTTTGGTAATGGAACCTTCCTGGACTACATGCGTGCGTGGGTTGCTTTGCTTATATATATATATATTATAATTTTTAAATATATAATTATTATATAAAGAAAATTAAATAAATAAGTAAAATAAAATAAAATAAAACAAATGTATATATTTGCTTCAGCGTGGATATGGCGTCCATCAAAGTGATTTTTATATATATATTTATTTATTTTATATATTTTATTATTTATCTTTTCTATATTTAATAATTAAGAGATAAGCATATCTATAGAGATTAGATATCATATTTTCCTATAAATATGACCATTGGGATTCATATTTGATACACTTCTCACTTTAATTAGAAAAGTGAAAATTCTCTCTCAAGTTTTTGCCCAATTGCCGATTTTCCTTAGGGAAAAAATTTGAAGAAATTTCTTCTTTATTGTTCTTCCAGGTTCGATTCCCACAAATCGGTTTTGCTTTCGATCGGGATATAGCATAGAAGATCCAAGGTGTTCTTGAGGATTTGATCTTTGTAAAGAAACCTCCAACCGATTCTCCATTAATTACTCAATGTAAGTAAAAGGGTTTTAATTTTGAAATTAAGCATGAATCTACATGTTTTATCACAAATTGCATGATGTTAATAGATCCGTTATTAAATGTTAATAAGTTTACTAAATAAAATTCCGCTTAATTTAGTAAATCATCCCTTAATTGGTATGAGCTAATTTTAATTATCATGCAAATTTGTGTTTTTCGAAAATTTGGTGGGTTGCATAAAAATCGTTTTTTATGTATGTTTATATAAGTTGTGCTATATAAATTGTGGAGGTTTGCTAATTATCGCTTAGGTATTCTTGAGGCACTTAGGATTTAAAATTTTAGTAGAAAATTTGTAAACCCTAATTTTAGGGTATAGGAAAAATTTGTAATTTTCCCATACCAAAGGGGCAAAAATTGGCACACCCAAGGAGGAGAAAAGGATGAGATAAGGTAAGATATGGTAAGATATTTTAACATAATTATCTTGTTATCTCAATTTAAATATTTAAGATAAGGATAAATCTTTTTAAAGATTATATCCCTATCTTGAATTATGAATTTAGAAATTGATATAAGATTACATGGAAAATATTTTTTATTTTTTCCATATAATTAAAAGATAATTATTTTAAACCAAGTATTTATGGAAATATTATGGGAGATAATATTGCCTCCATAAATACCCTATTCACGCCTACACCATGGAGGAGAGAGAAAGTTGGAGCCTAAGTTCTACAATGGAAGATTTAAATTAAGTTGTAATTTTAATTTTCCGTTTTAGAAAATAGTGCCAAGAATATCGGTCAATTTAGCTATTTATTATTTAAATTGTTTTATATGTATGATATAATTTTTTAAATAATGTTCATGCATAAAAGTATGTCATGTGAAAATCCCACCATAGGTTGTATGATTTTAATTAATTGTACATACATGCATCATGATATAATATGTGTTATTATATGCTAATGCATGTGAAGCATGCTATAATTTTATATTATAAATGTTATTATCGAAATTATATTCTAATTGTTTTAGAATTAATAGCATGCTTATTTAGTTAAAATTCAAAAGTTAAATCTAGTTTAAAAGTTGAATAGAAACTAAATGAATTATTTGTAATATGGAATTATTGTTTAAACAATTGGGCCAAAATCCATATAAGATAAACAAATAGAAACTTTTAATTAAGGGTTAATTAAAAATTAATAATTGAGATTAATTAAATCGAACGGATCTCGGCGGAAAGCTGCCTGGCGATGAGGTTTCATAAAGTTCCCCTAACACGGAGCGCCTCTAACCGGGAGCGATCCGGGAGAAAAGTTCAAATTAATAAATCAAAATTATTAAGACAGCGATAATGTGATTAGTTTAAATTAGGAAAACTTGAACAATCACTTTATAAAATTAATCTAACCAATTTAAGAGTTAAAGTTGATTAGGTTAATTAAAACTTGGATTAATGAGTTAGCCTGAATTAGTCTAAGTTATGAAACCCTAACTCAAAATATTAAGTGGGAGAAGGAAACATGTCAATGAATCCTATGGTCTCCACTAATGGGCTCGAAACGTGAGATTTATACATGGCCTTGTAACATCTGCCGCGGTGTTCATTCCCATAGGAAGGTTTATTGTATAAATCAATATCAAGTTGGGTCTAGAAAGGGATAAAGAATTTTAAATGAGATTGATTGAAGATCAATCTACACTTCGTAGACACTCTTCAATTTTATTTAAAAGACTAAATTAGTGGGTCACACTTAAAAGAAATTTGATAAATTGTGTTATCAAAATTCTGGACCAAATACGATAAACAATGACATAGGAATATGAGTTATTCCGGAGTTGTCAATTGTTGAGTGGCATCTCGTTTTAATGATGGTAACCGACCTATCATTCGACGGCACTTCACCAGGTATCATTAAAATATCGTGACATAGTAACATGTTTTAGGGCTTTTCTGTTCATTAATATGTTCGCATTCATGCATCATATTTAATTATGTGTCGAAACTTTGAGTATTTGAATGTTGAATGCATGTTAGATTACTAAGATAAAGTTTATTTAAATTTAGTAATATAGATCGCTTTAGTCACTATATTTGGAAATTACAAACTAAACGATAGAACTATGTTTCCTAGAAAAGGAAATGAATAATTTAAGTAAAATAGTTTACTTAAATAAACCGACAATATTAATCATTTAAATAATGAGTTTATTTAAATGGAAATTAATATCATTGTTATTAATTATTTAAATAATGTGTTTATTTAAATGGTAATTAATAATAAAAATATTATTGATAAACAATTATTAATTATTTAGATAATGTGTTTACCTAAATGGAAATTAATAATTAAATATTTATTATTAATTTTAAATAATAGCGATTATTTAAAAGGATAATAGTAAATAACATATTTATTATTGATTTAAATAATGTCGATTATTTAAATAGAAAATAATAAATATTTATTAATGATAAAGTATAAAATCGAATATGATATTTGAATAATTGATTTATTGAAATAAATATCAAGAGTTAATAAATAAGATTTATTAATAAGGAAGAATCTAGAATTGAATTAATGAATTCAATGGATTTTGGTTCAAATTATTAAATACCAAAATCGAGTCATATATAATATTTTAGGAAATAATTGTGGAATTATTTTGTCTAAAATAAATATATAAAAGAATGTTCAACCAAAGACAAATTAAACAAAGAAAAATTAGTTTTTTCTTAATGATTTTATTCACATAAAATCGGCACATAAGATAAATAAGGAATAAAATTTGATTTTATTCTTGGCATTTATCTTGTATTTATTTTGATAGTATTTCCTAATTCGATTGGAAAACGGTTTTGCGTATAAATACAAACGTCTTGGTTGTTCATTCAAAAGCTTCAAATTTCAATTTTCGAAATTGAAAACTCTTTTTCTTCCTATTCTCCTCGTAACCGATTTTACAATAGTCTAAAAGGGAAGAAAATATTTCTTTTCCCAAACCATAGTTTTGAGTTTAGTTTAGTTATCAATTTGTTTTTTATTTTGAATTATGTAATAACTATTGGTTCTCATTTCGTATGAACCAAGTTTGGGAATATTTTAAATAAGAGTTATTTAGGTAGATATTCCTTCACAATTATATTACAAAGTTCCAAAGTGTGATTGGATGGTTATTCAAAATACTTAGTATAAAACAAATAAATTCCAAATCCAAATTCCAAACTCCGGTATATCTAAATAAGTTATAAGGTTTAAAAATGTTTAAATACTTAAGTCTAAAATTACTTAAATAAGTTAGAGGGATTAATCTCTTAAAGATGGTTCTCAAGGAGTTTGAGATGATAACCATATTAATCCACGAACTTATGGGATAAGTAAAATCAAATATCTTTGATTTATCAAAGATAACTAGACTTAAACATCACTAAAGTTGGACATTTAGATGTTAGAACTTAAGTGATAAGTAAACATTAAATCGATTTCTTATATTCCAAACATTCGATTATTTAAAAGGATGTTTTAAAGGTAATAGCTGATATGGAATAAACAAAAAGAAATCAAAGAGTAATAATTAGTGAATAATTGAATTCACAAATTATCAAAGAAAAGTTCAGAAATCAGTGATCTTGAAAAGTTTAAACCATACTTAAGATGAAAAGAATTACAATGATTTTTATTTCACAATAAAAACAAGTAGTTATTTAAAAGTTTAAATTGTTAAACTACTTGTAGAACTTTATTTGAGTGGGAGCGTCATAATACGAACCAAAGGACTTTGAAGTCCAAGTGAAACTCATTGACTTCAAAATCAATGAATAAAGTTCAAAATAAGTGAAATAAAAATGACATGAATTTTCAATAGTTGAGTTGAAAAGGGTCACTTATACTTATACATTATTTTGAAATAATAAGAAGTATAGAATTGTAATCATTGAACAAATGAAAGTAATGGAGAATTACTTTGTAGTGGGAGCTTAAGAATTTCGAGAATCCTAGAACCAATGTGACTAAAATAAAATTTACAAATAGTATGTTAGTGCACATAGATAAAATGGGAGATTTTATGAGTTGCACGGCTCAAATTGAACATGAATTTACTTCCATGTAAGCATTCGACAAAAGACCTTTGCGAATTAAACATCAAATGAGTTAAGTATAAGTAAAATGAGTTTTTACTAACTAAACTCTAGATTCGCATGGTTACTAAGTTGTTAGTAAATGAAAAGGTGGTTGAGCATGATGGTTTCAAATCAATAGTTAATAGAGTTTATTTTATGGCGATAAAATATGGAATCTATTACACTTAATGAAACTAACATCGACAAAAGAAATACATACTAACAGGATGAAAACGTTATCGATGAAGTATTAAAATGACTACCATGGCTAAATAGTTGATAGTCGTTCAGTTTGACTGGAATTACAAGTCAAATCTCCAAAGATCTAGGACAAGTGGGAGATTGTTAGGAATGGTGTCCTAGAACTTGTAATTATTTAATAATAATAATTTATTAAGAATAAATTAAATAAATAAACATAAGTTCTTTTATATTATCTAGATTGATTCAATTAAAGATATTAGGTATATATGGAAATATATTAATATCAAACATTCAAATAGTAAACCCTAAGTTACTCTTATGAAATCACGACTTAGTATGTGAGTCATACGAGAGGATTAAAGTCGAGATGAGTAACTTAAAGCGTGTCTACGATGAAACGGATAACGTTTGGGAACCTTATCCTGGTAACATGTTGATAGCTTCGCATTTTGTTTATGGACAAATGATCTAATCTGATCATTCATGTGGGAGACATGAAATGGAAGTATCATATGCAATGTTGATTGTATAAGACAGGACCACGATGTTCGATCAAATTTCTCATTAGTACCGTTTTACAGAAATGGTCGAATATCAAACTAAGTTTATCAACCGTGATAGATCTCAATCTTGAGTGAAATGCGGATCTATTTGTGAGTTATGTTCTTTGATTCACATGGTTGGAAGCGTCCGTAAGAACGCTCAATACACTCTGTTTTGGGAACATGACTAGATAAGTAGCTGGGAACTCATTTTCACAAGATGGAATTCATAACTTTCCTATAAATTAACGGTATCGGTGCGATACCTAAATATTTTAGGAACTTTAGGAAACTCCCGATGATGTCTGATTCGAGACATGAACAAGTGGCGCCACGACTTCTATTGATCACGAAGTATATTATCTCTAGTTCGACTAAAGATAATGTTCATTGGAGAATCACGGGAACACAAGGATAAAGCGGTAATTACAGGGGCAAAACGGTAAATTTATCCACTTGTAATTATGAGGTTCCACGTGAAGGATATATCACATATATAAATAAAAGATAAACTAAATGGACATAACTAAATCGTAGTGAGGGAGTTCAGCTATGAATCTATAGTGGAATTATTCATAGTTAAATAATAAGTAATTAACCGATTATGAGTTAATCACTTAATTGACTAATTATTAAGCCCATGATCTATAGGTCCATGGTCCCTATGCTAGCCCAAATATCGTTGTAGCAAAACTAAGTTATTAATTTAACTTAGGAAGAACAAATAATTTAAGTAATTGTATTTACTTAAAAGTAGGAAATATTAATTATTTGAATAATGAGATTATTTCAATGAAAATTAATATTATTAATATTGATACAATATTAATTGTTTAAATAAATAGTTTATTTAAATGAAATTAATATAACATATCAATTATAATATTTACGGCAAAATTAATTGTTTAAATAAATAAATTATTTAAACGGGAATTAATGTTAATATTATTAATTATTTAAATAATAAGTTATTTAAATGGAAATTAATAATTAATATTATCAATTAAATAATGAGTTTATTCAATTTGATAATAAATATTAGAGAGAATTAAATACAATTTGGTTTAAGAAACAAATTGATTTTGGCCCAAATTAATTAATTAATTGAATGGTAATTAATTGATTAATTCTTGGTTAAATGTTTTTAAATTAGAAATTATTATTTGAATTTTTTCTAAATTTAAATTCATAAGGAAATAAATTATAAATAATATATATCTTTGGTAATGGAACCTTCCTGGACTACATGCGTCGTGGGTTGCTTTGCTTATATATATATATATTATAATTTTTAAATATATAATTATTATATAAAGAAAATTAAATAAATAAGTAAAATAAAATAAAATAAAACAAATGTATATATTTGCTTCAGCGTGGATAGTGGCGTCCATCAAAGTGATTTTTATATATATATTTATTTATTTTATATATTTTATTATTTATCTTTTCTATATTTAATAATTAAGAGATAAGCATATCTATGAGATTAGATATCATATTTTCCTATAAATATGACCATTGGGATTCATATTTGATACACTTCTCACTTTAATTAGAAAAGTGAAAAATTCTCTCTCAAGTTTTTGCCCAATTGCCGATTTTCCTTAGGGAAAAAATTTGAAGAAATTTCTTCTTCTATTGTTCTTCAGGTTCGATTCCCACAAATCGGTTTTGCTTTGATCGGGATATAGCATGAAGATCCAAGGTGTTCTCGAGGATTTGATGCCGTAAAGAAACCTCCAACCGATTCTCCATTAATTACTCAATGTAAGTAAAAGGGTTTTAATTTTCGAAATTAAGCATGAATCTACATGTTTTATCACAAATTGCATGATGTTAATAGATCCGTTATTAAATGTTAATAAGTTTACTAAATAAAATTCCGCTAATTTAGTAAATCATCCCTTCACATAGGCCCAAAGTGGACAATATCATACAAATGTGGAGTTGTGGAAGTTCGTTGTCCTCTTAACAAAAGTGGTATCAAAGTCATGCCTCGACCCTAACCATGTGGGTGGAATCTTTAAGTGTCGAACAAAATGAGGAGCCTCAGAGACTCGATCTGTGGTGCGCTCTATCGAACAGGCAGTGTGCTCCGGAGAAAGAAGGTTGGCTTGGATAGAGTGGACGATGGTGGGGAGGCTCAATGGATATTTATTTGAGGAAGAATTGTTGAAGTGCGAACAAAATCCCACATCGGTTAGGGAAGGGGATGATCATGGGTGTGTAAAGGGAAGGGCACATCTTCATTGGTATGAGACTTTTTAGGTGAAATCAAAAGTAAAGCCATGCACACCTAGGCCTAAAGTGGACAATGTCATACCAATGTAGAGTTGTGGAGGTCTGTTGTCCTCTTAACATAATCAAGATTGAAATTAATATATATATATATAAATGAAAAGACTTGTGTTCACACAGAAATTCAAATGGAATGAAATTAAATGCGGCATAAAATATGTTTGTATTGATGAATAATTTGATGTTACAATCTTTAATGAAAATAATCCTCTGATGCTTTCTCAAAAATATAAACTTCGATGCGAGGGCCGGTTGGCGTATTTCTCAGATCATTGAACTGAATCTTCGGCTTTTGAGCTTGTGAATAATCGATCGATTTGTTGTGCTCTTGAAGCTTGAACACTAAAATCTTCGAAACTTGTGAGATTTTAGTCCTCAATAATTTATCTTCAAGATGGTCTTCAGAGAGTTTTTAAAGTCTTAAATCTTCAAAGTCGTCAATGTTTAGGGTCTTCGATCTTCGAGATCTCCGGTCTTCAGGAAGTTTTCAAAAAATATTTGGTCTTCGAAAAGTCTTTGATATTTGAGAAGTCTTTGATTTTCAAGGCTTCAATCTTCAAGGTCTTCAATCTCGATTTCGAGGTCTTCGATCTTTGGTCTTTGAGAAGAGGCTTCGATCTTTGATGTATTTGATCTTCAAAATCTTCAGTCTTTTGTCTTCGAGTCTCTGATCATCGAAATCTTTAGTCTCTTGTCTTCGAGTCTTTGACGTCAAAGTCTTTAGTCATTTCTCTGAATCTTCTACGTCGTTCTTTGAAGACTTTGATCGTCGAAATCTCCAGTTTCTTCTCTGAATCTTCTTCGTTGTTGACCTCCTTTAATGAATGAATGGTCTATCTATTTATAGAGTTTTTGGTAGATCTTTGGTGAATATGGGCCTTATTTGATTTGAGCCCAATTGACACGTGACATATTTTCATTAGACCAATTTATGTCATCCAATGGCCATGAAAAAGACATTTGGCATTATTTGATTTACCAATTTAATGTCTTCTAATTTAATTTTAAGACACTTGTCAATTTATGATCAATCTTTATTTAATGATATGTAATTTTATCATTGACTTGAATAATTACGTGGCAATTTATATTTTGACGATTTTTCTTCTTATACAACTAGTAATTATCCTTAATTCCAAATCTTGACAAGTTGAAATTTAAATATCTTTATTGACAAAAGTAACCACATTTTTCACCATTCTTTCGAATCAATCAAATTTTACACATTTTTAAATACATTTTACACGTAACACATTAATTTAAATTATTGACATAATATACGATAATTATTTTAAGTTTATATCCTATCTTAAAATTTTATTAAAGATTTTTCAAGTTTAATTATAATTCTTGATATTAAAATTTCAATCAATGAGAAAATGTGTATAATATTGAATTGGATTAGGAAGATGACTATTCCATACCTAATGTGTTGTTTTTCAATCATTTTTAAAATAAAAGTCGTAGTTGCTCAATCTTTTTTAATAAACAATAAGAAAATCAATTTTATACTTTTGGACGTTAATGATCATGGAATCAACATCTTTGGGAATCCCCCGAAATTGAATCGTATGATTGTTGAACTTTTTTAATTTCTATTTTTATTTTGACAAAAGGTCGAACTTTTTTTTCCTTCTAGATTACATCAAAGTGAAGGAGTGAGGACTCGAACCTTCAAACTTAAGAAAAGTAGAGTATATACCTAACCAGTTGAGTTATGTTCATATTGGCAAAAGTTGAACCCTTTAAGAGGTGTTTGTAAAGAGGGGTAGGGTGGGGTGGGGTGGGGTGGACTTCAATAACCTACCCTATGTTTATTAGACGGATCTTCGAACCCCGAGTTTAATCTACTAAATCCATGGATTTTAAATAGTAACATTAGTGAGTTTGCTAACCGCTCATAAAATAATTAAACAACACAAAACTCAAGCTAAAACCACCCACCAAACATATGTTATCTAACCCCAAATCTATATAACTCATAACCTATATCCCATACACATCCAAACATAGATTATCTAAACACAGACCCCACAACCCCACCCTACCCTACCCTACCCTACCCTACCCCACCCCTCATTCCAAACACCCCTTAATATTGTTAAATTATGATGATATTTTTATCCATTATTAAGGAACTTTACATATTGAATGGTGATTAAAGCCTTTATGAAATGTTTTTTTAGGAACCAATCATGTTTTTTTAGGAGCTAGTCACGTTTTTAGTGAATATTTTTCTTACGAACATTTTGACAAAAAACATTCATGAAACTAGTATATTGACACGTGTCTTGCACGTGCTTTGTTTTTATAGTATCTTATTTTATATTAAAATAATCTTTTAATAATTTTAATATATATGTTAAATATTTTACTTATGAAAAATTATAAATCTGTTATGAAATTCGATAATTTGAACATGTTTATTTTATTATGAAATGATATTTTAAAAATCAAATTTGATAAAAAAAAATATTTTAAATATTTTTAAAAACTTTTTACAAAATAAAGTTTTGTATGAACTTAAATAGATATTGATACATATTAAAAATTTGTTATAAATATCTATTATAAATCTGTTATGAAATTCGATAATTTGAACACATTTATTTTATAATGAAATGAAATCAAATTTGATAAAAAAAATTTGTCCTAACATGTTTCTAAATCATCCCACTTTTATATATTAGAGATAGAGTTAGAGATAGAGATAGAGATGAAGATGTTTGTTTTCTTTCAAAATGGATTTATAATACTCACCCTTTAAAAAATCAGATTAAACATGTTTAGGATTCTAATGTAAAAGAAAAATAAATCTAAATATATGAACTATAAGACGTTTAAAGATATCAAACATAAACACCAATTAATAAGTGAATAAATTTATAGCCACAAAATTAAATATTATCATAACTATACAAGTTATAAAAAGGAATCAATTTGGGTTAATAAAAAATTCATTATTTAATATAAACGTGGGATTTAAATAATGAATCTAATGCGGGAAATATTCCAGCTGTTTATTTAATGTTAATATTCCAGCTATTTGAATCTTAGTCTAGCATACAACTTGGTCCACGAAATTATGTATGATGTCAATAATAGCAGAAGATTTTGTCCGTTTATCTAAAATTATTAAATTTCATGTCTATATTTTTGCTCCTTTGAAAAAACAGAAAATATTAATTTCACAATACTTCTATACCAAAATATTTTTAAATTTAATTTTTCATTTTTTTAAATTTTAAATTTAGGTTTATTGTATTATATTTTTATCCACTTGTAAACTTTTATCCTGTCTCTATATTTTTTAAAGATAAATTAGTTCATATATTTTAAAAATATAACAATTGAATATTTGACGTTAAAAATTTAATTGAGAATAACCTATACATAAAATCAAACTAAATACATCAAATGATTATATAAATTTTCACAATCTAAATCTTGTCATCTCATATATTTAAAAAACTTAATTATTACAAGTATTAAAAGTATTAATCTACTAATATTTTTAACTATAACCTTAATTCTATTTATCACTTTGAAGAAAAATAAAATTAATTGAATGCACTAATTAAATTATTTTCAAATTATTATTTTTATTTTTTTGATTATAATTCAATTGTCAACCTGATTAAATTATATATTTATATTTATGTAACACACACCTGCTCCACGTGCGAGATCCCATCGACATGCAGATTCAGATCTGCTGCTGTTTAATTTCAAACAAATCTCAACCAATCAAAATTAAATGAAAATAAAAAGAAAACGAAAACAAAATTAATTGAACCAATAATTTACCGCCACGAAACATAATAAAGGGCATTTTCGTATTTTCATAACAATTAAGTACAAATCTGACAAAGCTTCGATTTCTGTTCCATTATTGTTGTTTCCTTATCTTACTCTGTAATCGTTAGCTCCGGCCACCGCGCCGGGAAACTCCGATCTCCGGCGAGCCGTTATGCTTTAATTGCCGAGAAGTTACGAGAAAACTTTTATCTTTTACTCCGTTTTAGCTTTGTTTGTTTCCTGAGAAAAGCTACTTTTTTTTCCCGGGAAAGAAGGAAAGTCTCGTTTTCTTTAAGAATCAGCTCGTTTTTCTTGCAATTTACCTTCTGTAACTTGTAATTTTATATATTTGTTCGTATTTATATATATTATTGTACTAAAGATTTGATTTTTTCTGGGTTTCTTAGTTGAAATTGTTCCTGAGAAAATTTTGATAAGGATATGAACTTTGTATAGCGATTTTAGATAGAAAAGGATTAAGGAAGGTTGTTGATTGAGTAATTCTTTTGAATATGTCGCTGCTTCGTCGGAGAAAGGCGGTGGAAAACGATCCGAATATTCAGAAAGATGAAGACGATGATAAGAAAGAGAGGTTTACTGGAAAAGGAAGGAAAGATAAGGGAAAGAAGAAATGGTCGTGTATGGATAGTTGTTGTTGGTTTATTGGATGCATTTGTTCAACATGGTGGCTCTTGTTGTTTCTATACAATGCAATGCCGGCATCATTACCGCAATACGTGACGGAGGCAATCACGGGACCGTTGCCGGATCCACCGGGTGTGAAATTGAGGAAAGAGGGATTGACAGTGAAGCATCCGGTGGTGTTTGTGCCGGGGATTGTCACCGGTGGGCTTGAATTATGGGAAGGACATGAATGTGCTGAGGGTTTGTTTAGAAAACGCCTTTGGGGTGGCACATTTGGTGAAGTGTATAAAAGGTATTTTTTTCCCCTTTAGTGGTGTTTGGCTCACGATTTTGGCTGGATTTAGTAAGTTTGGCTTTAAATAGAAATATGTGTTTGGATTGTGTAAAAGAATGAGTGTGTAACTTATGTTTGTATTGGAAAATAAATGAATTTGTTAATCTATCAGGATTTCTAAACCGAAAGCCAAACTCGGTTTGAACGTGTGTAGCCTAAACAGCCTCCAAAACCGTGAGCCAAACGGCCTGTTATATCGTTGTTTAATTGTCAGTATGCATTTTGAACTTTTTTCTCTTGCAGACCTTCGTGTTGGGTAGAACATATGTCATTGCATAATGAAACTGGATTGGATCCTGAAGGAATCAGGGTTAGGCCTGTCAGTGGACTTGTTGCTGCTGATTATTTTGCTGCTGGTTATTTTGTGTGGGCAGTTTTGATTGCTAACTTAGCTCGTATTGGTTATGAGGAAAAAACTATGTATATGGCTTCATATGACTGGAGGCTCTCGTATCAAAACACCGAGGTAATCACTTGGTGAAATACAAATTTTACAGTTATTATGATATGATCATTTTTATAAGTTCATCTTCAATTCTCAAATGATAGGTTAGAGATCAAACTCTCAGCCGGATTAAAAGTAACATAGAATTGATGGTTGCTACGAGTGGGAAAAAGGCAGTGATAATTCCACATTCGATGGGTGTTTTATACTTTTTGCACTTCATGAAGTGGGTCGAGGCGCCGGCGCCGATGGGTGGAGGGGGAGGACTGGATTGGTGTTCTAAGCATATTAAAGCAGTGATGAATATTGGTGGACCATTTCTAGGTGTTCCCAAAGCAGTTGCTGGGCTTTTCTCTGCTGAAGCTAAGGATATTGCATTTGCCAGGTCTCTAACCATTTCTCAAAGCAGTTTTTTTTCTTTCTTTTGTTCTTTTTTTCTCACAAGGCTTGAGAGGAAAAAATTAATAGAAAAACAGATTACTCTATGGTAGACAGGTGCAACTTGTTATTGAATTTATAGGCCTGAAAGTTTACTAGTGTTAGGTACAATGCCAAGAGCTTTTAATTTCTGTTAGATCATTAGTCTACTAGTAGTATTGTTTGGTGATGACTCTGTGCGAGTATTGATCTCGTCATTATGTTGAATTGAAGTGTTAATGTCTCCTGCTTTCCAAAATGTAGGGCTATTGCACCGGGTGTCTTGGACACTGATATATTTCGCGTTCAAACGTTGCAGCACTTAATGAAGATGACACGCACGTGGGATTCGACTATGTCAATGATTCCAAAAGGAGGGGATACTATATGGGGTGGACTTGATTGGTCACCTGAAGAAGGTTACAATCCGAGCAAGAGAAAGCAAAGAAACGATAATACACAGAATGAGAATGATGCAGAAGATGAAGTTTCTTCTCCAAAGAAAGTTTACTATGGAAGGATTATATCCTTTGGGAAAGACATAGCAGAGGCAGATTCGTCTGAGATTGAGAGGATTGAATTTTTGGTATTGCTCTTTGAAGTGATTATATTGATCAATTAATTCATGCCTTTTATATTTATGAATTTTAAGTCCTTGCAGTCTCTTTATATTTGTGCAACAGAAAGGAAACCAAAATCAAATAAAAAAATTATTTTCCTCAAATAGAGGTCTTATATGTGTGTGTTGTTGTTTTAGGATGCTATTAAGGGTCATAATCTTGTAAATACTACCTGCGACGTTTGGACTGAATACCGTGACATGGGAATTGAGGGTATCAGAGCAGTCTCAGAGTATAAAGCATATACAGCTGAATCAATAGTAGATCTACTTCATTATGTTGCCCCAAATACGATGGAGCGAGGAAGCGCCCATTTATCGTATGGGATCGCTGACGACTTGAATGATCCGAAATACAAGCATTACAAGTATTGGTCTAACCCTTTGGAGACAAGGTGAGAATCCTTCTAGAACCGACGTTAAAATACGTAGATGATTTAATATACATCGAGTTGATTTTCATTTGCCTTTGTTTGTCCTGATATCGCTGCAGGTTGCCTAATGCTCCTGACATGGAGATCTTTTCTCTGTATGGAGTTGGAATACCAACTGAAAGAGCTTATGTTTACAAGCTAGCTTCTGTTTCCGAATGCCACATTCCATTTGAGATAGATACTTCAGCTGATGAGAATGATGAAGATAGCTGTCTGAAGGATGGAGTATACACGGTAGACGGAGATGAAACCGTGCCTGCTTTAAGTGCCGGTTTCATGTGCGCAAAAGGCTGGCGTGGGAAAACCAGATTTAATCCTTCAGGAATCCGAACTTACGTTCGGGAGTATGATCATTCTCCCCCAGCAAACCTGCTAGAAGGCCGGGGAACCCAGAGCGGTGCTCATGTCGACATAATGGGGAATTTCGCTTTGATTGAAGATATCATTAGAGTAGCAGCAGGAGCTAGAGGGGAGGATTTGGGAGGTGATCAAGTCTATTCCGACATCTTTAAATGGTCAGAGAAGATCAACTTACCTCTGTGATTTTATTTGGTAAGTTTAAGAATATGGAAAAATCTTTCTGAATTCCCACTTGTTTAACTTGATTGTGCAATATCATTTCATATCTATTGTTTAAGTTTTGTCTGATAAACTAGTTTTCTCCATTAGTTTTTTTGGTGTTTCATGATTATTGTAGAGGACAATCATATCTTAGTATAGGTATGTGATACCTATTAAAGCCTCGAGGTTATAAGTTTAAACCATGTGTGACTTATCTATGATATAATCTTATGATCTTTTTGATGTCAAATATAGTAGGTTCGTGTGATTGTTTCGTGAGATTAATCGAGATACGCGCAAACTAATCTGGACAATCATAGATGTCAAGGAAAAATAAAAAAATATCTGAATTTGAAACAAAATCCTAAGATCATTGCTACTGATTTTTTTGATTGATTAGATAATATGGTAATTGTGAAGTAAGGGAAAATCCAACGTAAATTAAAGTTACCAAGAAAATGTTTCTCCCTTTAAATTTATTTTACCCATTGACTTATTTTTTTATTTTTTCACGTATTTATCATTTTTTTTCTTCATATTTTGACTCAAGTAATTTTTTCAAGTCAATTTTCTTTGGTCTTATCTTTATTCTTGGTTCCTCTCGTTGATGCCTTTTATATTTAATATTCAATGCTCTTTTTGTGAGCCAAAATGTGTCTTTTTGGTCAAAATATATAATGGTAATAATAATAATTGTTTACTAGTTATGATTATATATTATCATTATTAATTTAGTTCACATTTTTGTAATCGAAAATAGGAAGAGACTACAAAGATTAGATAAATAACAAATTAAAAACTAAAAAAAAATTTATAAATTAAATCAAAGAAGTTTATTGTGGAAAAAGATAAAGAAATAACTAGTAAAAAAAACTCGAGATTGATTTGATATCAACATAATTAAAATTAAAAATCGAGATTTGTGTCCCACACAATTTTTCAATTGTCAATATTTGGAACTCCATGATCAAGTACAATGGTCTTACGTGATAATTTATGGCTCTACAATTTCAACAAAATAGACAATTGAAAGTTCCTAACACTAATCTAAGAATAAAAATAAAAAACCACAAAATGGGAGAATAAATTTGAATTATACTTTTAATTATGGAGGCATCAAAATTGAAAATTTTGGTGGAAATAGTTTACAAACTAGTAAGATTAAAAAAAAATAAAAAAATCTCTTGATAGTATTTACAAGGTTGATAATAAATAAATAAATATTGATAAATTGAAATTATATTATTATCTTTTTTGTTTTATCGAAAAGAAAGATCATTTAATATATAAAAGAGGTTAATATAGAGAAATAACAAATTTTCATATTATAATTTTAAACATACTAAATATTTTTTTTTAAATTAATACTTAATTAATTTTCATTAATTTTTTCTTTACGATGAATTTCATTATAATTTTTTTATTATAGTTATTAGAATATTCTGAATTACAATTCAATAATTTTTTTTTCAAGTTTCGTTACTCTTTACTATTTTAATAAATTTATTAAGTTAATGATTTTCTTATTATTAAAAAAGTATCATTTTTAGTATAATATTTAAAATTAAGAAATAGAAAGCGATATGAAGATCTATCCTCATAAATGCATAATATACCAATTATGCCCTTACATGACATTCAAATTTTCCATTTACGATCATCATCAATTCCCATTCGGTATAAATATATCCGTTTCTTCCGGATATGGCGATTTGATTCTCTCTCCTCTCTCTCTCTCTCTAGGTTTATTTTTCTGGTTTCTTCATTTTCTTGTTGAGAGATTTCGATAATGGAGGGAGACGGAGCTTTTCATAATCCTCGAACGGTTGAAGAAGTTTTCAGTGATTTCAGTGGCCGTAGAACTGGTATCATCAAAGCCCTCACCACTGGTATAATTTCTTCATCTTTTCCTTTTCCTTTTCTTTTTCAGCAATCATCATCGGAAATTTCATTTGATTTTTAGCTTTTTTGTTTTTCCGTGGTTTTGGTACGGAATTTACGTGTTTCGATTTCGACTTTTCGTTTCGAAATGAATGTGTTTTTTTTTTTGTTAGATTAGGCGTGTGTTGCTTTCTACGACGTTTCTGTTTGGTTTCCGAGAAAAAGGAAAAAAAAGAATCGGCTATTATTTACTATTAAGCTGTGTCTGAAACTTCTGTTTAATTTGATTTTCAACGAATGTAAGCGTTTTGAATTTGATTATCAGCCTTGTTCTTGGATGTGGATTGTTTAATTACTCTGGATTATGTATGAAATTTATTTAAGTGATTAGTTTATTTCAATTGATGAATCGTGTTTCAATGGTGGAGTAAATTCATCCTGTTTAGGTTATGGAGAGGTCTTTATTTTTCTTTACTTTGCAGGTTTTTTGTTCCTTGCTGATTCTCTGGTTTAAGAAAAGAAGGGTCTTGATGCTTTATTCCCTTTACTTTAATTGATAGGCATGTTTTGATGTTGGTTTTTTTTAATTATATTAGAGAATCCTGAGTTTCTAATTCTCTTCAGTTTTGTTGTTGCAGATGTTGTCGAGTTCTATCAGCAATGTGATCCCGGTACATGCTTTTACTAACTAACCACTGTGGACTACTTTACTTCTCAGCCATGATTTTATTGTGATTGTATGAAAATGTGTTCAAGTTCTATCTTCTTGTTATCTTGGATATGTTGCCCGTTTTCTCAATCCTTGTCAGTTTCAATTTTATGTGCATGTAATTTGTGTATTTTTTTTGTTCCCTTGTGCTTTGGCTATTACACCATGTGTTCTGCATTCTCAGTTTTAACATTAGTACCACTTCTTAGCTATTTATATGAGGTTATCTGGTGATTACAGAGAAGGAAAATCTATGCTTGTATGGCTTTCCAAATGGTAAATGGGAAGTTAATTTACCTGCCGAAGAAGTACCACCAGAACTCCCGGAGCCTGCATTGGGTATTAATTTTGCAAGAGATGGCATGCTAGAAAATGATTGGTTAACTTTGGTTGCTGTCCATAGTGATTCTTGGTTGGTCTCTGTGGCCTTTTATTTTGGTGCCAGATTTGGTTTTGACAAAGCCGACAGGTATTTCTCTATGAATCTAGCTCATCGACTAGTTGTTTGTTTCAACCAGGAAGCTGATTCTGATATCTAATTCTTTGGCCTTGTTTTTTGATGCAGGAAACGGCTTTTTAATATGATCAATGAATTACAAACCATTTTTGAAATAGTCACAGGTTCTCCAAAGAAACAAGCGAAGGAAAAGTCATCGAGTGCTAATCATGGTAACAAGTCCAAGTCCTATTATAAACCAGTAAGTGGAAAGTACAGAATTCTTTAGTTGGTTAACTATATTTTGCTTTGTGGTATTCAATTGCTGAATATAATCTATTCCTGGCTTCATACTTATTACTCATGGATATTCCCCCTGATCCTACTACTTAAGAGAGAATGAGCTAGGTTAATGATACCTCGTGGCTTATCTACGGTTGCTTGTTTGCTAGTTATGATGTGATTTACCTCTATGAATCAACCGGATGGATTGTTTACTTCAATTTTTTCTTATAATTATGATCAGCGAGAAGCAGAATCTCAAGCAATGTATTCAAGGCAGCAGCCACAGATGAGGGACAAGGACGAGGGTGTGTATGAAGAAGACGACGATGAGCATGGAGAAACCTTGTGCGGGGCGTGTGGCGAGAACTACGCCTCGGATGAATTCTGGATTTGCTGCGATATTTGTGAGACATGGTTCCACGGGAAATGCGTGAAAATAACACCGGCTAAAGCAGAGCACATTAAGAAGTACAAATGTCCATCCTGCAATAACAAGAGAGGCCGCATTTAAATTGCTTAATAGAAGAATGAGAAAACCAATTTGATAGACTGTTTGATTCGTTTCGGCCTTTTTCTAATTAAGGAATTACAGGGCAATTGCTTTAATTTTAGGGTTTTTTTCTCTCCTTATTTTTATGTAAAGTTTAGAAACCTCTCTAACCAGTCTGATACAATTGTCTTTTCTTATGGATTAAGAGATTAGCTTATAAAAAATATTGGTATTTTCCTTCAACATTCCAGTATGAAATAGATGTTTCGAGATTTCAATTTGGCTTTTTCTTAGATAGATATTTAACTCTATGCTCGTAGCCACATCCATCCAATCGATGGCTAACCCCACTTCTACTTAATTAAAACTCATAGGACCACCGTTTGACTAATTAGTAAAAGGGATGATTATAAATCATATCTTAATTTGTTTAATTTACAAATTACTTGTTTTAAAAATGATTTTAAATATCTATATGTTTTGCAAAATTATAAATCACAACCCTAGTTTTATCGAATTTTAGATTTTTATTCTATATCAATCACATATTTCAATTCTATTAAAAATGAATACACGTACAATTTATAAAATATATCACTATTAGATGAAAAGTCTAAAATTCACCTACAATAATTGTGCCTCAAATTTATTGAAACTAGAAGAGGGGCTGGAGTATAATTTCTAATTTTATAAAGTACATAAATATTTAAAATTATTTTTAAACCACAATGATTTAACTTAAAATCATTGAAAATTTTACTGGGCAATCAGATTTTTATGAAATATTTGAAAATATATCATTAGTTAAAACTATTTATAAATATCAAGGCTCTTCCTAAAATATAAGGGCCCGGTGCAATATTTAATTTTAGGCCTTTTATCATATAACTTTTTTTGAACATATATATATAATTCTTAATAATAAACTTTTTCTATATTATAAATTAAAGTTAAAAATATTAGTTTTGGGCGTAATTTTTCATAATAGTAACTAAAAGAATATTTGAATTATTGATCAATAATATTTAATGTGTTAAATATTAAACAAAAACTTATTTTTTATCGATTTAATTTAACATCATTCAATTCATATTAATTATAAAATATACAAATAAAATAAATGAAAATTGTCAAAAAAAATCATGATTTATAATCTAAATTTAATATATGATAAGTTTTGAATACATAAAATGAGAGGTAATAATATTTTAATTATATTTAAAATCATGTATTTTTTAAATCTAAAAACAACAATAAAAAATTAAAAAAAATATCAAAAAGTCATATGCAGCACTCACGTGGGATCGAACCTAGGAATAAAGTCAAGCCTCAAGTTAGGGAGATTCACTAAACCAACACGCCAAAACAAACTTAAGTTGTAATATTCTCATTTTAAAAATATAATATTGTATTTTTTTATATAGATTTGGGGCCCACATTGTTCTGTCGCACGGGATGAACAGTGCCAACTACTACCCTGATAAATATAATAATTTTATTGCGTTGATAAAGAATTTAACGATGATTAATATGTTATTATAAAAATATATAATACAAAGCTAAAAAAAATTACTATATTTACAAATATTTTTAAACGATATTTTATAAATATTAAAAAAAAATTACTAGAAATCAAATCATCGTGGTTTGCAATAACTAACCCTTAAAGATAAATCAAAATATATAAATCAAATCAAATCATCCCTAGGTTAACCACAAACTTAACTAACCCTTTTTTAGACTGGGCGTTTAAGAGTAATCATTTGAGGATAATGCTAAAAGAAACTTCCGAAAGATCTTTGCCAATTAGAAGAATCTTTTACTTTGATCTAACCTTCAATTTCATTTGATAACCTTTATATTGAAAAAAATTATCTCAAATAAGATATTTCTACGTATTAATTATCGAAATGTCAAAACTTTTCAAATATTATCTAAATAATAATTCAGCAGTTCAATAATTTTATTAAATTATTAATTTTTAATTTTTTCTCTTTTATTAATTCAATAAATTTATTGAACTATTATTTTTACATTTTTACTTAATTTATAGGTTCATTAAATTTATTGTACTACAATTTAGATATTTTTTAAAAAAGTGCTAACATTTGAGTAATTAGTATGCAAAATCTTTCTTTTTAAAGTTATAAGCTTTTTTTAACTCAAGGAAACAAATACATGAAGAGAAAAGTTACTACTTATGAAGTAATTATTCTGTACATTTATGTATGAACATCTGCGATGCCTTACATTATCAACAAGCTATGTTGATAAAAAAAAAAAAAAACAAAGAAACAAAGAAACAAGAAAATTCATAAGAGAATCAGAAACAGATTCATATAAAGATAAATCAGCATTTAGGCACCATGAAAAAAACTCATCACTCTGCTGTTTAGTTTGTTAAACCCTCTTGATTCTTAGTTGATAAACGTTTGAGAAACTCGTAGGTTGTGATCATTGTCGTTGCTGACATAGACATCGAAGCACACCGAGGCCCCAAACCTCGGTAACAAGCCATCCACCCACCTTCCCGAACCAAATTTCGCAAAGTTTGTCCAACCGTCGGTCCTCGTCGACCGTTTTCATCTCCGTCCAAAACTTGCAATCTTGTCTTAATTGTATCAAGAGGCATTGTTATTAAAGCTGAGATACTACCTGCCATAGCTGCACTAGCACCTTGAACTGCTATAACAGTTTTCGAATCCGGTCTGTAAATGTTAGTTCCGTTTTCATTGCTTTCATCGACTTTCTTAGCAGAATAACACCCAATTCCACCCCAAATCAGTCTTTGTGCAACATAATATGAAGCCCACCATACTGCATTTGATGGTGCATAGGTAACAATCGATATCCCGAAACCCCGATAGAGACCTCTAGCACCATCTGTGTTGAGTATTTTCCTAAACGCATCAACCCCGTTAGCGTATCGGGGATTAGCTGATGCATTTGGAGCAGTAGGATTACATCTACCCTGAACCATTAGTCTCTGACTCACAACATCAACAGGAGTCCACACAAGCTGTGCCGCCATTGCCGCACTCAATCCGGCAGCAGCATTGGCAATTGTAGCCGCCGTAGCTTCCGGAAATCCCACTTTAATGGTGGCAGTCCCCACATAACTCTTTGTAACCTCAAGGGCACCCATGTATAGAGCTCTAGCAGGGACTGTCCCCATTAGGGAAGTACCAAATCCTCTATACAGAGCTCGAAAACCCTCGTGCCGGACAAGCGATAACGCTGTCTTAAAGCACGAAAGTTGCGAAAGAGAAACCTGTTGCCGTGTTTTTAATACCACAACCGGGTAAAGAGATGCCGAAACACCCGAAAACAACGCCGCACCGAGAAAGAAAAACTTAGATTTATCTAACATTTGCCAATCGATATCGGCCGGGATATGAATCTCTTGCGGCGATTCCTCCTCCGCCGCACCTAAATTCATCTTCGCCACCTTCTCCAAACTTCCAATATCCAAATTTCTTTCAAAATTTCCAACCTTCAAAATTTCAAATCTCCAGCTCCACTTCCTTCATTTACAACACAAAAATGTGAAATCAAACACAGAAATATTTACAAGTGAACTTATCATCAACCGTCAAATACAATCCCAAAATTTCACAGCCAAAAAAAAAAAAAAAGGATCGAATTCAATTATCAGGTTTTTTCCTCTTGTGAAACCAATTCTTTGATAGAACAAAAGCAACAACGAATCGATCTACCATTTCTAGGTAAAGCGAAAACATTCACCAGTTAAATTTCCGTTAAAAAAAACCAATGGAAAATTAAGATTGGGAAATGAAAATTAGGGTTCCGATTGGCGGCGGAGAGAGAAGGGGGGAAATGGCGGAGGAGAGGGAAAACCGGGAAATAAATGGAACTGAGCTGATGGAAAGAAGGGAAGAACCGGTAACTGACACGTGTCGGTTAAAGATTAGGAGATCTGAATCGTTTCGATTCCGTTAGGGTTACCTTTTTCATCGGTTGGACCGCGAGGCGGCGGCTCGTCTGAACCAATTAATGACGTGTTAACCCTATCCATTGAGAGAGACCCCATTTTTTCCCCTCTAAAGTTTCTATCCTCTATGCGTTGGTGCATGTAGACCTTCCTTACCAAGATCAAATGAAAAATGTATTTCTCGTTTCTACGGTGATCTTCGAAGGTCTAATTTAATAGTTTATAAAGTTTTAGGGGATAAATGTTCAAATTAAAAGTTTGAATGTGTGATTATTACAACCCTATAATTCAGAGGTGTCAATATAATATTTTTTCTTTTTTATTTATAGCAATAGTGAAAATCCTCTAGGTATACCATTTTTTTAAAAAAAAATTGTCATAGAGGAAGGACGACTAAAAAATTATGTTATATTTAAATAATAAATTAATCATAGATTCACTAACCACTTATTAACACAATAAAAATTTGCTATATTTATATATGGTTTTAAACAATGATATATTTTTAAATACTCTAAAAAAATTATACTAATTGGATTTTTCCTAGTTATGGCCTCTACTAATTTATTAGGATAAATGATAAATTCATATGACTAATTTTATCAAACAATAATTTAGACTTTTTAATATTATTGTAATAATAAAAAGTAAAAATTATCTCGTCGAGTTCTAACAACAATTTTAAGTTTTGATGTACATTTTCAAGACCCATGTGGAAAACAGTCAATATATTTTCTTTAATATTTCTTGAAAGGGAATCAAATTGAAGAGACTACTAACTTCCCTAAGTAAATCCTTAGATTTTTTAGTAAATTTGAAATTAGCAAATTTTTTATTATTACAAATTATGAGAATAGTAAATTTTATAAGTAGCTAATTATTTTAGCAAAAAGAGACTTTTCATTGATTGGGTGAAAGGTAAAAAAAAAAAAAAAAAGACTAAAACGAAACAAAAATTATGAAAAAAGATCTACATTACTCTAAATAAGAAAGTAATTTTATAAGCAAATCAAAATGACTTACTTTATTAATTTTTTATTTTTTTAAAATTCTGAATATTTTCTACAATTTAATGATTGGACCTGTCGTGTCGTTTTCAAAACACCAAGGAAACTCTTTCAAAAATATTACCTTCAAAATCAGACCAGAACACCTGTCTAATAATTTCACACGTATTGAATTCTAGTTGTCCCTTCTAAAATCCTACAATAGGACGATGACAAATAAAATGTTATATATTATTTATAAAATAGATTTTTTTTATTATTATTTATACTTAATCAGTAATTCACTATGATATACGGTAAAGACATTATAACCATCTATATAAATATTCAGTGATTGACTTAACGTATTAATCAAGACTCAATAGTAAGAATACTGATCATTGATAAACACAGTCAAAATTTACTATATATACAAGTAGTTTTAAACAACGATATATTTGTATAAAAAGTTATATTTATAAATACGAAATAAAGCTCTCTTACCCTGTGAAATTTCTCAAGAAAAAAAAAATATATATCCGACCACGAGCTGTTGGAGCTAATAATAGGGGGCAAAAAGTGCAAAAATGAATGGAACTTGTGATTTTTCATTGATAATATAAATGTGAACTTAATATTGAAGCATTTTAAAGAAACTGTACAATGCAATTTACAAGTTCCATCAATCCAATCCCAAAATTTTAGTCACAAGAATTTTGCATAAGTTCAAACCACTGCAACCAGAGGAATAAGGCATTGATCAGAATAAAGTAGACAACAATTCTATTAAGTGAAAAAACAGTTATGACATGCCAAGCCATAAGAATTAGGGGAATTATTTTAAAAAAAAATTATATATATATACAACTTTTAAAACTTTACTAGAATAGCATATGGCTTCTACTTCAATAAATTATTGAAATAAATATATAAGTTAAAAAAATTATAACTTTTATTTTTGGTTGATAATCGTCCTCCAAATGAATTTTTAGGAACTAAACTCACATTTTATTATCAGTTAATTGTTAATTTAATTTTGATTATCTATTCCTAGTTTCAATAATTTATTTTTTGATTTCAATTACTTATTGTTTTGATTTCAACATATTATTGAAACACAAATATGCTTTTTAAATAAAATCAAAAGTAAGGGGAAAAATATAAATACATGTCTAAAATTTGCTATTTGAGATAATTTTTGTTAGAATTATAATTACCTGTCTCAACAGATCTCCAAGGGTTCTAGGAAGTGCTTCTATATTCTTTAGAATGACATAGTATGGGAACGGAAATGAATCCAAGTACTTTGAAAATTTAATATTTCCGCCTTCGAAAGAAGCCTCCTGAAAACCGCAAAGAAAGATTATGGTCAATGTAGAAAAGATTTGGATCTTATTTTCTTTTTTGTGTTGCTAAATCCTTCATAGAACAGCATCAAACTTCACCTTTTTCTGGAAAGGAGACCAAACATGAACAAGAAAAGAAGAGTTGAAAAAGGGAGTACCATGAGGTCCATGATGGACTCCTGTGGACTATCAAGAAGTAAAAATGCAACCATATGCTTCCGACTTAGTAAATCCCTCACGTAGCGTTTTAAATTCTCCTGCAGAAGGAAAAATGTCGGTTATGTCGGTTAAAAATGATTCAAGAGTTGAGATTTTAGTTCCATAGTAAAGAGATTACACATTCAAAAGAAAGGAGATCAAGAAACTGTCAACTAAAAAAAATGGGCCACCTTCTCATGGAATCGTCCATCTGCAATGATTAATACAAGCTGTTGTAGGGGATTCTGTCCTGAGGGAAGACGTGCTCTGGTGACTGCAGTATCCAATGTGTCATTGAGATATTTCAATAGGTCAACAACAGGTTCGTCGGTGATGTCATTCTCTTGTTTGAACGATAAATTGGATATCATCTACACCGAAATTTATCAGACATAAAATGATTGAGTACATAAAACAATTAAAACGGCATCAACAACCATCTTTAAAAAAATTTATATACCTGTATACCAGCCTCTCCTGTGAATGGCTTATCAAAATCGTGCAGTAATTTTATGTTTCCCTTCTTCCCAAAGCTTGCAACAGCTAAGCTTCCCATTTCTAGCTGGGACATGGCACGACAAACGGTCACTAAGGCTTCAACAGCAACATCCCCACAACAACTTTCAGACATGCTTCGGGAATCATCCACAGCAATAACAATTTGGTAATCACGTTTGTTAGGCCGTGTCCTTCTCATCCATATCTTATCTTTGCGATAATGACTTGCTATATAGGGAATTACCTGAATGCATAACAAAAAATATATTTTTTGAGGCTTTTTTTTTAAAAGAAATGTATTGTTTATGCAGATTGTATTGAGTCTACCTTTTTCATATTGATCCGTTTGCCAGTTTTGTAATCCCCTTGGAGCTTGCTGGCTAGAGTTGGCTCCATGACAAGACGCAATTGTTCAGCCAACTCCTGTGATAACCTAGTTGTGAGCCGTTCATATTTTTTCCAGAGGACAGTTGCATTATCTTTCACCTCATCAGAAACTACCTCAATAGTCTTCGCTTTCCCCAACTCATCATTACTTACAGAGAGATCCACAAACCTATGTATTGGATCGTTCAAGTAAGTTCTATTGATAGACACCAAATTATCTAGTAAATATTTAGAATCACCATCTTCTATCTCATGAAATTCATGACATTCCTCCTTAGTTGAATTCTCCAAACTTGAAACATGTATGGGATCCTCAACTGTACTTAATTGGCTGGAGGTAGAATGACCCAGAGGACGTGTTTCGATTTTATTTTCCTCAGACTCCATTTTCCTACTGTCATCAGACTGCATGGCAGCAACATTATCTTCATCAAAGCTGATACCATTGGCATTTTTGTCAATCTGCTCAGAAGTTGCAGGTCCCAATGCCTGTGCGGAACCCTTTTCCATCTCAGAAACATATCCATATTCATCTGCATCTTTGTCCTCCATCTCTTCTTGTGCATCTGCATTGTCTGCTTGAAGATCAGTTGAAACTCTTGCTCTTTCTTTCCACTCATTTAATGCATCACCAACATTCCGATAAGGATTCGGTTGCATTTTCTGAAAACAAAACTCATGCTGAGGTAGTTGAGAATTCAAAGTATTATCAGTAAATCTCCCACCACTTGATGAATCTCCTGCCAATATATCAGTCTCATTAGCATCACCAGTAGGTAAGCTTCTTGATGGAGCACCATCATTTTTTACCTCATTACTTCTAGACCAACTCGTCTCCAGGTCAACATTCTGAGAGTCTGACATCTGCAAGCCACCATTCGGCTGTGTAGCAGATTCTGCATTTTGCACACTATCACCTGGTTTCAACACATCATTCCTTATTCCCATTGAATTTTGCTGACTATCTATTGCATTATCACCGCTCTCAACATCCATTTCAGAAGTTTCATGCTCAGTCTCAGATTCAGTCATCGTTTCATCAACTGGATTTGTCACATTCTCCTCAATGTTTCTGCCCTCGTTAGAATTTCCATGCTCTTCAAAATCATCTTCCATAGGAGATGAATCCTCTTTGTCATCCATAGGAGATGCATCCTCTTTCTCTTCCATGTCCAGGTCCGAATATTCATTTGGCCCTTCTAACTTCAATCCTGATGGCTCAACAAATTCTTCATCTTTATCAAAATTTATGTCATCTGCATTCTCTCCATCTTGAGGGTCACTACTTTCATCATTGTCATTTTGTTCTTTGTGTTCACCAATATCGGTTTCTCCATTTTCATCTGTAGCAGCAGAATGCTCATCATTGGCTCTGAGTTCTTTGGAACTAGGATCTTCATTCTTAACTGAGGATCCAAATTCATATTTCTCTTTCTCATTATTAGGACATTCATCGTCATCCTTATTCCACAGTTTCTCATCAATTATTTCATCTTTAACTCCTGTTTCTCCCATAAGAGAATCCAATTGCTCATCGCCACTATTTTCATTCTCTTCTTCCCCGGAGTCTTCGCTAACACTAAATGTTTCCGCATCAAAATCTTGCTCCATCTCAATACCTTTATCATTTTTACTTGGGATATCGGATGGAGGATCAAGTCCAGTTGCCTGCACACCATATTAACTATTAGAAAATTGACATATACTTCGAGAACATTGTTAGGATGGGAATAAAGGGTATATTAGTAAATAGTGTGAGAGTTTGTTAGAGAATATGGTTATAAATAGAGTATGTAGGAATGGTGTTAGGGCATAAAAGAAATTAGTAAAGTAGTCATTAGACTATTGCAAGAGGGAGAGTTCTAAGCCTCTTGAATGCTTAGTAGTTTCGTAATTGTTCTATTATCGTATTAATATACTTCGGATCCTATCAAACATCCAGCAAGAAGTTTAATTATCAAGCAAAGCTAGCATACCTTCTCATTTGTACCAAGCAACTGATCCTCATCAATTATCTGATCACTCACATCATTCAATCCTTCACCTTCTCCAATACCAGTTCCACTCTTCTCTTGAGCTTTATTATCAGTAGCAGTATCATCCTGATTTTCAATAGAAATGCCGAATCCTTCTAAATATAAATGAGCTAAAACTGTTGCAAGCTCATTGGTCATCACCGATACCTGGTATAAAAAATCATATAGAAATTGTATTAGAGACAATAAAAATATCACTTTTGAAAATTCCGAAATAAACAATTGATGAGCCAAAAAGACCATACAACTGTTTTTTTTTTTTTTAATAATAAAACCTAGGCCAACGGAACAATTACAAAAAAGCATTCCAGGGCAGTAATAGACGAGGGAGAATAATTAACAAAACAATTACAATTTGCACTCCGAGCGGAGGCATTGAGAACACAATACTTCAAGACACAATTCAATTAAGTCATGCATTCAAGCCAAACGTTCAAACAAATGGCTCTAAGGCTGCATGATTTATTTTCTTGAAAAAAAGTGGGGAGTGTGTGTGTGTGTGTGTTGGGGGGGGGGGTGTCAATTCTCCTAGTATGGGAACATAACTGCAAATTTTTATGAATGTGATTGAGTTACTAATAAAAACAACATACCGAGCAATTGAAGGCAATGACATCTTGCAGGAGATGTTCACCAATATTCATTATCAAATCTAAAAGTACATGCAGTTGCTTAAAATGAGTGCCCACTTGAAATGATAGTCTGTGATCTTGAGAGATGGAATTATCTTCGAGTTTTTCACCAGCATGATTAAGCAGTTTATCCTGAACAAAGATGTCCAAATGAAAAATGAAGCAACTCTTTCACAAAGGATATGCAAATAAGTAAATTCGAGAAAAACTATCTTACCGCGTAAGAGATTGTCTTGAGAAGCTCATCACATAAAGTCTCCATACTCAAATTTTTCAAAAACAATTTTAATAAATATTCCCAGGAAGTAACATTTCCCACGTCTTCTGTAGGCAGACTATGTTCAGAGGAGAAAGAGTTAAATTTTTCCAGTGCATTGATAATAAGTTTGGAAGTACTTTCAAGAGCTTGATAATATCTACTATAGACTTTAGAAAATGTTTCACCGTCTGTTAACCCAGTCTTCGCCTCCAAGCCAGATCTAAACTCTTTCTCGACAAAACTCGACTACAAGATTTTAAAATCATTACTTGTGAGCAGTCAAATTAAAAAAAGATCAACCAGCAAGTTCGTAAACACAGAATAATTGGGTAGAAAGCCATGAAAGAAGTAACCTTTTGAAGTAGTTCTTCAAAATGACCGAGCAAAATGTCTTCCACTAAGCTTCTGTTAGCAACACGTTCACGGAGTGCAGAGTGATACTCTCTAAAGTTATTGATAGCTTTGAAATTCTCAATCACAAGCTCTTTCATTTGTTCCGTAACAACATATGGATGCGAGACACCAACAATTGTTGTAATAACTTCCTTCTGGCCAACAAGGCAATCATCAAGTGATTCCTGCAACAATGATTGCATAAGTATAGTATAGTCCAACAATCACAACATCCAAACAATACAAAATAAAGAATGAAATTCTGAACCTTTGACTTTCGAAACACCGGCAAATATTTCTCTATTGCTTCAAGAATCCAATTCTCATCAGCTTTGACATTTTGGCAAGTCTTCAAATGCACATTTTTAAAGGTTTTCAGCAGGATCCATTCTTCATACGCCAGAGTACTCAAACTATCAAAGATTTGCTGCAAAAATCAAGAAATATGGTCAGGCCTTTCCTTAAAATGACAAAATAATAGTGATCACAAAAATATATGACAAAAATAAAACTGACCTTCTGTTGCCACATGCATTCAAAAATGATGTCCTGACTACCACTGATTCTGACTTCATAACCATCACCAGTATCAGAATCCATAGAACTCGAGTACGACTTTTCAAACAATGAAACACAACTCTTTAAGTGACTCAAATGCTTAGCAAAACGATTGGCAGTGGAGTATTGTTTTTGTTGTATTTCAATTAGTTGGTTCATAAAAGAGCACGACTGCTCAACCTGTAGAACAGAAAACAAGAATAAAGGAAAAATTCAAGTTGCAGCTCCACAAAGCATGAAGAGACTGGATACAGCACACATCCCACCACTGTCAAGTATGTGCAGGTTGACATTATAATTATAAAAAAAAAAAGAAACTTATTCTTTTCAAATAGAATATCGAAACATGAGCCTGACATTCACTATCTCAGCAGGCTTGTCATCAAGGTTGTTACCTTACGAAAAAATATTTCTACAGTCTGGACTGGAGGTCATTTTCACTTTCAACATATCAAAGAAGAAATTTGGAGCCCATCTTGTAATGTTTTTGTTCCATGTTTCTCATCTCTTATTTCTTATTACTCGTTTCTTTTTATTTAGAAAAGAAAAAAAAAACGTGTTTAGTAACTTCTTTCTTGTTCTAAATTTTACTTGAAAGAAAATAAATAAATAAATAATAAACCATTTCTTGTTGTTTTCTATTAAAAAAAAAATAAATTCTTCAATAGAATTTTTAAGAAATAATTACTTAAAATTTTCAATCAATTTTAAAATTTTGATATTGTAAAAGCAATTTGTGAGTAAAAAATAGAACCTAGAACTTTTTGTTCCCAAAATTTGATTACAGTTTTGGGAATGTTTTTAAAGAAACAAGATATAGATAGGAACATACCAAACGCAACTATTGTCCAAAAACTGAAAAGAGATACCACAAACAACCCTTTAGTTTTGGTTTTGACCCAGTTAGTGTATTTTAATGTATCTCCTTTTTAAGTAATAGATATTGGGGACAATTACTAAAATAGGATATTTTTACCTACTAATTACTGAAATGTCAAAACTTTTTAAAAATGACTCAAATAGCATAATTATAGTTCAATAATTTATTGAACTAAGAAAAGGTAAAAAATTAACAAATTTATTGAAAAGAATGATGAAAAATAATCAAATACTTCAACAAATTATGGAACTTGAATTTAAAAAAGCAAAAAACAAACAAATTCAATGAAAACACCCATTAAAAATAACAAAATATTAGTTCAATTATTTATTGAATTATAATTATGCTATTTGAGTAATTTTTAAAAAGTCCTAACATTTTATTAATTAGTATGCATATTTATGCTATTTGAGACAAATTCTATAGATTTGATTAGATCAGTTACCTGCTTTCTTAAAAAAAAAAGTAAAAGATATTACTTACCTGCTGTGGAGTAACATCTTTGTGATACTGATAGTTCAGGCAAATCTGCTGTAAAAGCAACACTGATTTTACACTCTTGAAATAGTGTTCACTAGCTTCCTTTCTTTTAGTAACCAACCCTTGATTCTGAAAATTTTGACCTTTACTGGAAGGGGTACCATCTGATGCTCCAGTTGGCAATCTAATTTGAGTGAGAAGCACATATTGAATGTCATCTGATTGCTGAAGAAACCACCAAGATTTAGGGCGCTCCTGAAAGGGCCAAACCAACAGTTAAGCAAACGTGACACATAAAAATTACTCCATAATCAAAGAAAATTTAACATCTAAACGTTACCACCTCCAAATGAATGAACTTATGCTTCGACAAACCACTGGTTTCCAATAACTTCAAAAGCTCGGTCAAGGCTCTCCGCTTCCCTCGACTCTTTTTTGCTTCCTTCCATATATCAGCACAATAGATTGCTCTTTCGTATATAATTTCAACCGTGCAAAATAAAGACTTCCATTCTTCTTGGTATGAAATGGAAGGAGATTGATATTCTGTTTGTGGAATAATACTAGTCAAATCTGAAAAGTGATATTCTAACATCGGTAAGCAAAAAATCTCAAAAAGATATCAACGATTAAAAGTGTAAATAATAAAAAATAACCTTTAGCAACTGTTGAACTTGAGAATAAGAGACCAAATTCTGAAGTTCCATTCTGACACAAATTTTGCAGCACGGTTTGTACTCTTCTCCTCCAGTCAGTAAACCAATTAAAACTAAAAACCATAGAAGCCGTGTTAGGACTCCAATACCAGAAATTTATGAAAGCTCAAGTCAATAAAAAAAAAAAAGAAACCCATGAAATCAAAGAGATTAACCTGTCCTCTGCTCTGAACTGAAGAGATTGTACTTTGAACTCTTTTGTTGCTGTGTCTTGGTTGAAGAATAACAACACAGGTTGCTGCAACACATCCTATAAGGAAACAGAGAAAAAGTACAAACAAAAAGAGTACAAGAAGAATGTTAACACTTGTAACTGAAAATGATCTCTATCATCTTTTCTACACAAAGCTCATTTTGGGTAGTGAATGAAACTTAAAGGATCATCCACTTGCCCTTCCCAACCATATTCCAAAATAAAGGCAATATTTACAAAATTAGTATTTAGGTTTGACTAGGCTCAATGAAGGCAGCAAAGACCCTGGAAACTAGTAAGAGCTTCCTAAAATAAAAATTAAATAAAGAAAAATATTGTTTATCACTTACACTATATTTTTTAATAAGCTTCCGGAGCTTCAACCTCATCCTCCTTGAGTTCTCAATAGAAAGATAGTTTTCAGTACGTTCCCACCGGCATAATTTCTGGAATTCCTTCAACTCTATCTCAATTTTCTTCCTGCAACCCTCTATGTGATCCAATATTCTGAAGCACAAAAAAAAGGATTTTCCAAAAGATCTCATGAACGAACAAGAATGCAAAAATAGAATCAAGAATTTAGTGAAAGGAACTCACATTGGTAAGAATTGCACATAATATCCAACTAGGTTGTACAAGACCCTCAAAATTTCATAACAAGGACTGCATCATTTATAAAGATTGTGTCAGTGAGCATGCATATTTTTACCAGTAGAGTTGAATATTTTTACTACCAAATGTTTTTAGAATGCAAGCATTATACCATTTCACAGAAACAAGAACTGACACAAGATTTCTTGCATTACCTCAAATAAATGTTAAAACATGCACCGATGTTAAATTGTCCAAGGAATGAAAATAGAAGTTGAAGGCGTTTCCTGAATTCCCCAATGCTAGATGTTTGAATGAAATCCTCCAAACTGCAATTAACATGCTACAATTTGATAAACAATACCATAACAACAAATAGCATTAAGGGTGGAGAGTTTAACGGGTAAAAAAATGCCTGCGAGTATGGATGGTAGAGTCTGAACACCAGTTTTGCAAGATAGAAAAAAGGGGGAACCATAACTGCAGAAACAATGTAGCAGAAATATCATATCAGTTCTGAAATCATAATATATTTTTTTATAGCCTTTTCTGAAATCATAATATAAAGTCTGTTCAAGAGAAAAATGAGACTAGTTCAGAATTTGCAAAATGAAAGAAATTGTGATTCAACCACTTAAAACCTACTCTCCTCCAAAGCACAAAAAAAAAAAAAAAGGAAAATGAACCTGACAGTGACACCAAAACCCAAATCCTAAACAATTTCTGCATGTTCCAATGTTTAAATTTAGAGCAATAGTGAGTAGTAATTCAACCGGAAATATCTAGCTAAAGGACATTTTCATAGAAGGACAAATTTTCATATTTTTAAGGAAAAATAAAAATAAAAAGAGGACGAGGAGTCCTCAAGGTTACAAATAATTACAAAATAGAGTTCCTTTTGAAGTTCATGGAATAAGAGGGAAAAGTAAAATTACGTGGCTTTATAGATTTAGCCCCAGAGAAACGATAAAAAACAATTAAATCCCCAAATATTATCCAAAGAAGCAAATTTATCTTCAAAAAGCCTAGCAATTAGGCTCAAGCCATAGAACAGATTAATGCTAAATAAAACTAGATGCACAAGATCAAGGTAAAAAAACAAAATCTTTACTTTGGACTTTAATATTTCCAGGAGGAAAAAAATGTAGCATTCATTCTTAATAGACAATAAACTTTTAAAAACCCTCCCACTTTCTAGTATAAAAGAAAGTAATATTTTTCGTATTTCTCAATGTATAAAAGGTAGCCTCATAGAATGAGCCATGAACTCACCTGTCCACAATTGAGTTCATATTGATCCTGCACCTCATCAAGCAATGTCGACCACGAGTCAAACTCGATCTTTTTCCATGATGTGACTAATGAAATTATAGGCTCAAGTTGGTCTGGAAGTTATTATAGAAATTAGTTGCAGTAGATGAACTTCTAAGAATGCATCTTAAAAGTCCTGATGGAAGATGCTTACCAGAAAAAGTAAACTTTGACCCATGTTCATGTGATGTTTGGACCTTGTTAACGAGGATTTGCAACCCGGATAAAGCCTAGATCACAAGGCATAACATACAAGGAGAAAAAGTTTAATTACTAATATAATGTGAAAATCTGACGGAAAATTAGAAGATAATAATTGCCAGATGCAGTAACATGAGTTCCTATACGGAGCATTTTTTTAAACCGGGTTTGAACTTTATGTTTAAGAATTGAAGAATACAAAGTGGTCCCTATCTGGATAATTAATTCTGATAGGGTATGCAGTATGCTTTGCACTTAATTACTAGCATCAAAATGTTGTTCTTTCTGTCAAGGAATTACATCCCCAGTCCCACACAAAAAATGTAAAACAACATGACAAGAGTAATAATTGTGTTCGAGAAGAATTTTTTTTCATATAAATATCAACATATAGTGGTGACGATACCTTTGCTACTGGTGTGTCCAAAGAAAAATTATGAAGCATTTTAATAATATCCAAGATCTGCTGAAGAACATGATGTTCTCCTCGATCAACCAAAAGTGAAGAAACACGTTGATGTAGAGGAGCAAGTAACTTCAACATTTTTGCTATCATTGAAGGATTTGAATCCTGGACAAGAAGTTACATCCATAAACCATAGCTAATGGTGAGATTAAAATCAAATTATCACACGTCACTAAGCAAAACCTTGTAGAAATTATATTTGCAAGCTGCTCTTTGAGAGAAAACAGGATTCCCTTCATGCTCCAAACAAAGCCGCAATAAGTGCTCTGGTGCAAGTTTAGCATCTAGACTTGAGAGCAATAAACCACCAAAATCTGGGACAGAAAAAACAACAGCAAAGCAAGTTTTTACTCCAAGGGTTCTGACATATTATCAGGGAAAAACATGACCGTCTCAGAGTGAGAAGTAATCACCTTTCATCAACCCTACTCCAAGATTATATGAACCGGAAAAAGCCAGTAACCGGGATGCATCCGATATTTCAGAAGTTCCAGGCTGAATCAAAGTGAAAATTACAAGGTTACAAACTGATTTTTTTTTAAAAGATGGCTCACAATCCCATTTCATTGATATAATGAAAGATGTACAAAGTGAATGTAAAAGTAAAAAGCAAAAACATATTGAGCCCCAAAAGCAAAAAATCAAACCGTATATCCAAAATAACCTACACGGCCACCTAATTACAAGGATGTAGGCCAACTATTTATAATCAAACTAAGTGGACAAATAAAAAAGAGTTGGTCATTGACACCCAAAAGGAAGAATTTATGTGTCAATTCCCAAACATAATCTCACCTCGTCCTAAAAACTCTCCTATTTCTTTCCAACCAAAACCTCATGATATTGCACAAAAACCTACAAACCATAAACTCCTTGCCTTTTCCTTGAAAGGGGACCCAATAAGATCTCCTCCTTAGTTTTGGCAAAAAGAATTTCTTTGAGCCCCTGAAACACCAAAGGTTTGGAAAATCCTATGCCATACTTGTCTCAAAAAACTGTATGTCCACATTATCTGATTGTAGTCTTCCGATTCATGATTACATAGACATCACCATTTTAGATTAAGAGTGTAAGAAGAAGATCGCTAAAAAAACGCAAAGGTATTAATTCTTCCACTTGCAAGTACCACGAACCACATAAAGAACCTGACTTTCTCCGGGATCTTCATCTGCCATGGCCCATAACTTAGAAAACAAAATTGAGGTACAATTTGCAGGTGGAGGACGTAAATAGTCAAGAAAATATTTGCATGAAAATAGATAAGATGAATTTAAGGTCCACAACCTAATATCATGGCCCCCTCCCTCACATAGATTCCTAGTAAGGCATTTAGCAAAGCTGAGAGTTAAACCATTTCCTATTCCGGATTGATCTTCGAAAACGAAAGTTAAGGTTCACACCCCCATCCTCTCACAATAAATGAAATGGGAAATCGAAAGATTTTTAGCGAAGGTAAAGGTATATAGAAGAGGGAAAAGGTCTTTGAAAAGCAATGTCCCCTTATCCAGACATCCTCCCAGAAGCCTATCTAGTTTCTATCCCCGACCATCCATTTTACACCGTTAAGGAAAAGAGGGTAACATTGAGAGATCTCCTTCCACTCTTCTAGTACTACCTCAAGTCACAACTTTGGTATCCCAACCATTTGGATGAATATCATACCTACACGCTATCACCTTATGCTAAAGACGGTTAGGTTCACTAAGAAATCTCCAGGGTCACTTTGCAAGAAACGCCAAATTCTTCTTTTCCAGATTTTAGATTCTAAACCCCCCATTTTCGAAAGCTCCTGAAATCGAGTTCAAGTTGACAAGGTACACCACAATCCATACCACGTTCAAAGAGTCTCACTTAGTGTATCTACCACTAAAGTGTAAAAAATAAAAAAAATCCCCCTTGGTCTTCCATGGATGAGAAAATAAAAAATAACCGCCCTTGTACATGATCACATCCAAGATCTCCTGGTGAATACTATATTAAAAAAGTTCCAATCCACATGATCGAATGCCTACTCAATAAATAAATGAGAAGGCACTTAGAGAGAAGCAAAAAACCATGGGAATAGTATTACAACCATTTTCATCATCTTTATTTGTGTTTGCAATGTTTTAAAAGGCGAGAGGCTCAGACTTTGCGACAAAGCAAGGGCATTTTAGGGCTTTTTTTTCTTCTGAATCTTATTATGCGTTTAACTTTCTTCTTCTAAATATATATAAACTAATATTATTATATAGTCCGCCTTAAAAAAAAAACTCGCTTTTTTTCGCCTCGCGCTTAAGCCTCGGGGGACCTCATCGCTTTTTTGTGCCTTTTAAAACATTGTGTGTTTGTGTTCAAACAAAGCACTGGAGAATGAACTATTGAAGAGTATCAAGGAAATCTAGGATATCCACTCATCATATAGTTACGTATAGTATAGGTAAGGATAAAAATGTCAGTGTGGGTGTCGATGTCGGTGTCGACAACTCAATTTTATGGAAATGTCGATGTCGATGGATATTACGGGAAATGTTGATGAATAATTTTTTATTTTTCAATCTAATTCATAAATAAGTCTATCATTACAAATTCAATAAATTATTTAATACAAATAATAACATCAATATTTAGTTTTGATTGTTTAGTTTTCATATAAAATTAAATAGGGATTACAAAGATAAAAGGCTCATTTACCTCTAAATAATATATTTTTTATTTTATTATTTAAAAATCTTTCAATATTAAACGTTTAAAACTTAAAATATCCCACTTATAAAAAACAATCCTTAAAATTTCTTATAAAAAAATTCCCAGCAAGGTTAAATCCCAGGCCCAAGTTCCTAATCCTAATCTCCACCCCACGTTTCTATTTTGGAACCCTACTTTTCCCTTCTTCATCTTCTTCTTCGAGGCGGTGGGGCTAATGATTCTTTTCCAGTTCTTCTTCATCTCAAATGGCCTTTATTTCCCTCGAAGTCTAAATCACTCAAGCGTCAGCCTCCTCAAAGTCCCAAACCCTTCTCGATTCAATGAATATGCCTAGATCGTTCGACTTTCTTTCTCTCTCCGACGATTTCTTGAATATATTAAGATTTCTTGGCTAAGAAATGGCTCTAAAATATCACATATCGATATATCGGCCACAATCTTGTAATGTCGGAGACATATCTCTAATTCCCAGGAAGAACGACTCTACAACACCCCCCCGGGGTGTCGATACCTTCAGATGTCGTCAAATGATACAAAAAGTATTAAAAACAGATGAAGCCACATTGCATGATCAATATTCAAGCTGAAACCAAATTCACACTCATTTCTTACTTAATCAGCACAGCAAGAACTAAAAAAGGAACCCTTTTTATTACTCATATATATAGTGATGTACTAACCCATGTATAGTTAAACATAAAAACACCAACTTGCATTTAAAATAAAAAGTAGATGTGCCAAGGAAATAAAAGGACAATGAAAGCCAACATCAATCTCTGACGAACTTACAGCTAAAACAAGATCAGGAGAGCCAAACAGCTGATGATGAATGTGGATCATCTGGTAAATTGTAGATTCATCTATCAGGCTCCATTCATCCTCTGAAGTTTCATGTCGCTTGCTAGCTTCATTCTGCAAAATGGTATTAAATTTCAACTAATTAACCAATGAACATAGTACAAGACAACAGTGCCCATATTATTGCAAATAGAGTTTGCAAGGAAGTTACCATCTCGGTGCTTTCATCATCAGAGAGCAACTCCACTTTTGAAGAGTTCTCATTGTCTAATGACTTATCAGCATCAGCATCAATAACCTTTTCAATTTTAAACAAGCGGGGCCTAAACATGTATAATTGAGAGTCATGGTCTTCTTTAGTCTTGGACTGAACTTTCATATCCATCCAGAGGTTTGCAAACCATTTGAAAATTTTATCGAACAACTGGCAAATATATACAATTAGCAGTTGACTTGACCTTTATATACAGATATATTTTGTGTGTAAATCCAAACTTCCATCAACAAAAATGAAAGAATAAGAGAAACGGACGACTATAGGGGAATCAAGAAATAGACTCACTAAAATGAAGCAAACATTGCAAGAAACCTACCAGAAAAGATGCAGGATTCATCAGTTTGGAGTCAGCTACAAAATGGGAAGCACGCACCAGAATATTGCACTGTAGAGCACTTTTAAGTTGCGCAACACAAGCCTATTAACAAAGTGGACATGTCGAGATTAAAAACGAACAGGAACATAAATACAAATTACACCATCATCAAATTCCTAAAAATTCAAAGAAAATACAGACCATGTCACTATCAACAGTTTCTCTTGAACAAATAACCAGCGTTTCCAGCAAACCATCATTTATAGCAGAAAAGTCTGTACCGTCACTTATATCATGGAAAGAAACCGCAGCCAACCCATTGCTTAAACCAACAGATGTCTTCAATGAAGGAAGCCCCCGTGGGAACCGCATAAAGGAATAAATTGTTTTCTGTCACAATTTTCAAGATCAACATTTGAACCACATGAAAATATCTAAGAAAAAAAAATAAAGCTAAAAAAGAATACCATAACTAGCTCCTCATTATGCTGTTTAACTGCACTACGAGAGCATATGCTTGATAAAACAAGAGATATGCCTAGTTTAATTTCATAAACTGCAAGCTGAATAGGTTGAACTATATCAATATATCCAGCATATTCATCCGAGACTTGATCAATAAAGCGAGTTGCCATTTCCTGCGTAATCAAGACATGTCACATGAAACACCAAAAACCATAAACAAAATTTGCGAAAGAAATAATCAATTAGATGGATGTCAGACAATATTTGCAGAAGATATAATCAATTAGAAGAACACATTAAATACCTGCCAGTTGTTCAATCTGTCAAAAATTAGGAGTGAGTCTGATGCTTCAATATTAATCAACATATTTCTTTTTACAAAATTGAAAAAATCTTCACACTGGTGTTTTAACTTCTTGAACTTCTCAGGTTCCACACGGAAAACAAGCTGAACACAAAACAAAACTATCATAACAAATTGATCAACACAACAATAATTATCTATTCATCATTGAAAAAATATTTCTGATAAAAAAACAACAACTATCCATTATTATATCTAATGCATGCACTTGAATTCTCCAAGGCATTTTTGTATGAACCATGTCAGGAAACCTTCAAATGGATTGTAACAATTCAAAAATTTAAAAGGAATATCATAGATTCATTGTTGTCTGAATTTTCAATTGAAAAGCAGCAGTTGTCTTGAATCAATTTTTTTTTATAATAATGATCAGAATCTTGCATACAAACTTTTGTTTGTCCAATTCTAGACTGCTGTAAGAGTCTTTATTTCTTAGCTTCCCACATGTGGTAAAAAATACTATCCACTACCTTATCACCATCACTATCAGATTTTTTATGAAAATTGTTTTTCCATTTAAAGCTCTCAGAAGGGGAAGGTACATCTCAATAAAAAAAATAGCTAACGAAGACATTGTGTTCCCTAAAGAAGAAATCATAAGCCTATGCAGCCATCTAATTAGAAAGAGACCTTTTTCTGCAATCTTTTAAGCTTCAGCTCAAGATTTTCAAGTACCCGTAATCTTTCCTCATCAGCTTCTCCTACAATTGAAAATGATCCGGCCAAAATTTCACACTCTTTTCGCACCTGCAATAACATTGTGTAGTGTTAAATCACCACTAGACTCAAAGGCCCGAACTTATGGGTTAAGAGTCTTTTCAAACTATTTGTACTCCCAACAGTCCCCGCACATGTAGACCTGGATATTAAGAAAGGCCCAGCACGTGATCTATTTAAACAAAATGAGAGCAAATAACAGCAAAAATCTGAATCCATAACCTATTGTTCTTATACCATAATAAGTCATCACTAGATCCTAAAGCTTAAATTCATCGCCTAAAGACAAATTTAATATTTTCAAGATATTCCCAACATGTAGGGACTACAATTTATCATCTAATAAAAGCGAAAGACAGTTTTCTTCGTTTAGGTAATTTACTCCAATTTCTCTTTCTTTTTGGAAACTAAATTTAGTAAATATTGCTTCTAGGTTAGATGGGTGGAAAAGAGGGTTTTTCTCAAACGGAGGTAGACTCGCTATTATTTCTTCAGTTCTTCAAAATCTCACTCTTTTTAAGCTTAACTTTTCCGACAGTATTATTATGGAAGAAGAATATATAAAAAAAAAGATATTTTAGCATAATACCTGAATTTCAACTTCAAGTGACGATTTCTTTTCCACCAACTGTGAATACTTGTAATAGTATTTGATGGAAGGATCCAGATCACAACAACTAAGCAACAGATTAAATCGCAACGCTCCAAGTCTTAACCACACATGACCAAGTTTATTATGCCAATCTTGAAACAAAAAAATGAAACCAAAATGTCAGCAAAATCTCAGTATCTAACCATAAAAGATAGGCATCAAGTAAACAAACAAATATATTCACCGATCTTCAGTATGGTTAATCTTAAACCTTTCATTTTCAAATCCAAATATAGTTATATCAAAATAAAGAAGACTTGGAAGCTAAAATTATGTATATATCTTAGTAGAAATTTATGCAATGGCCGTTTAAGTTGAAAGCTCCAATAAACAGTTCAATGTGATAATAAGAACTTGCAGAGGAGATATCCTTCCATGAACACGAAACTTGTTTTAAGTTGAAACAGCAGGATAGGACTTCATCCCCCTTCCGTTTTTGTTTTTTCACTAGATTCCTTAACTCTAAGAGGCTCACAGTTGTTGGGTGGTGCCCAAATGAATTGAAGATTTTTTTATTCCATAAGATGGTCGGGAATCGAGCCTGTGATTTGAAAAAAAAATAGAATCTTTTTTTATGGAAAGATGAACTTTCATTGATTAAGAGAAAAGATACAAAAAGAGAATGAGGAATCCTCAAGTACAAAAAAATATAGAATCTTTTGGATCACCTTTAAATGAATAACTACTTTTGCTCTTTTAAGGAGATTTTAGGAATTGGAAAATCATTAAAATTCTAAATGGAAGTGGATGAGAGTTGATAGAGAGTTCCTTTCAGGCCCTTTCTTCAGGCTACTACAACAAAAAAATTTTAGCTACGCCACTTGTGTTTTGTTATATCAATATATAAATTTCTTACGTTAAAATTTAAATGCTTCGAGATTTGGTTATTTACTCACCAAAAGAAAAGAGATCTTTAAGCAGTGGTTCAATGAACAAATGTACGGAGTTTCTGAATCTCTGATGGCTTGACTTTGCAATGTGGGAGCAAAGCAACTGGATGTATTCCTGCTGCCGTAAAGTAAGATAGAGTTTTTTAAACACTGGAGGATCATTTTTGCAAAGCCTAGAAATCATACGACCATTTTATAAATAGAAGCATGTGAAAGTAAAACACTTTCAAAAAAGTGCAACCGTATTTGTATCCAGACGATGTATGCTTAAGATGTCCATAGCTGTGGTATAAAAAGATAGTAAAAGGATATGATGAAGAGCATACTGCACACTCCATGTATAGAAGTTAAGAAGGATAAAAATTATATTTTACAAAGCAATGTTTCCAATCCACAGAAATAGAAAAATGGGACTAAGACCAAGCAATTGTTACAGGTGTGACACGAGTTCTCAGATTTTATAATTTAGAAATTCCAACCACTACACTGCCACTGAACTTTTATTCTACCCAGAATTAGAATCAAACCATTCATCTCCTCTTCTCTCATATCTTACTTGAAAACTCCAACGGAAAGCATTTCAATTTTCAATAGTTATAGGGTTCAGTGTCAATGACACCTTTAATCAGTAATAAACACTCAATCCTGTCTCATAATTACTAGGTTGAACACTTAACAATACTAAGAAAGTAGCATTTGTAAGACCCAACAAAACCTATCTGAAAACATTTTTTTGATAGGAACAAAAACTTATTGGATTATGAACAAATTGTTATCTGCAATGGACAAATCACACATCCAACTCGGACACTACTAAGTACAAGGCAATAACCTTTGGAAGTTTGCATATCTTTATTACTTATTCAATAAAACTGTTTCTAATCATTTAAAACACACACCCGCTAAAAAATATCCCAATCAACTTCATAATTTCTGACATACATTCAGGGCAAGGTACAACAGCGACACCAAAGAAAGACACATCCACCAAAGCATGGTATTGGTATTAATGGAATCCTTTGTTATAAAATATATGTCAATGGACTTCTTAAGAAGCCTACCGAATTTTTATCCGTCTGAAAGGAACTGAGAAGGGACTTTATCTCAACGAACTGGTCCGCATCAAAAGATTTTTCATGGGCATAAATAATCTGCAATACTCATACGACAAGAATCAATTAACCCAAACTTCCAAATATAAACATATGATCTCTAGATAAAAAATAAAAAATCAATGCACCTGCTGGAAAAGATTACAAGCAGATGATAAAAGAAAAGTGTGTCCGTCTGCTGCATGTAGAGGTCTGTGCCAAAGATAACATGCTGCAACTTGTATCTTCAAGCGATGAACAAAAAAGTCTCTGATGGCACTGGCACCAGAACACAGCCTGAATGGAGAGAAGAATTATGAAGGATGACACAGAAATTCTGACATCATAAAAAAAGCAAATATTTTCAAGTTTATCTATTTAACCTTAATCCACTGTCTTTGAATAATTTTTTTTGATGGAAAGATAAACTTTCATTAATCAATAAGGGATAAAACAAAAAACAAGAGGATGAGAAATCCTCCAAAAAACATAAATAAAGAAAAATAAATAAAATTACAAAAAAGAATTCCATTTATAAAACATTATAAAACAAAAAACAAGAGGATGAGAAATCCTCCAAAAAACATAAATAAAGAAAAATAAATAAAATTACAAAAAAGAATTCCATTTATAAAACATGGAATGTGAAGGAAAATCAAAATCTAAACTATTTACAACTTTAGCCCAACTAAAAGTTCTTGAAACAAAAGAATCCCATAAGAGAAACCAAGATTTGGATTCTTCCATAAAAAGCCGAGAGTTACGTCCCAACCAAACAGTCCATAGTAAAGCAGCCACTGCACATTTGAAAAAAAGTCTTCTTTTTTGTGAATTCTGTGGAAAAAAATCCATAATCAAAAGATCCCTAGCATCCTTTGGAGGAACCCAACTCAAATCAATAACCACTATTTTGAACTGTCTTTGAATAATAACCACTACGTTGAATCCAATTTTTTCTTTCAACAATAAAAGCCAAAAAAAATCACTTCATACAAAAGCCTTCACAACCATTATGTCCCAAAGAGCACTTTATTATGAAGAACCACCCCGGGCCCAGCCCACTTTTTATTTCCAAACGCTCCATATTATCTTCATTCAACACTTACCATGAAAAATCCCCATTACTATCAATCCCATTAATTACCTTACAAGGAAGCTCAAAACACAGAAAGAAGCAACATGTAAGCTCCATAAAACAGTAAATATCAAATTATAGCTACCTCCGACTAATCCTTTTCCCCCATCGAACCCACAATGGACTGGTTACCAACAGAAAAATAAGTAATGTTCACTCTCAAAAGAAGCTCTAAAAATAATGAAAGGCAATCAAAAGATGCCTACTCACGCTAAAATTATCCGCACAGGTTAATCAACCAAACCACGAAAACAAATAAAAACAAAGAGATAATTATTTCCATTATTGGTATTCTTCGTTTTGAAAACTGTTTTTAGAAGCAATACTGCTACTTCTACGGTTGAAAACAGTTTTCTAATTTTAAGAACATCAAAGCTCTAATACATTCAACAAGAAAACCATTAACCAACTAACAATCAACTGCAATATCAATTTACCTCTAAAGAACATCCCATAATTAAGTGTTACCTAGCTAGGCCAGTGTTTTCAAGGCGAGAGGCGCACTCCAAGGCGATGACCCCTTTTGTTGCCTCCAAGGCGAGAGGCAACAAAAAGGCGTCGCCTTAGTGAAGCAAGGCGCACTTGAATAAATTTTAAAAATATATATATCTACAGCATTCATATGTAAAGTTATATATAAATGATTAAACTAAATCATAAATAATTAAATTTTGTATTCATTATTAGATAAAATTATATATTCTATAAAATATAAATAGATAAATAACTTTATTTTTTATATATAAATGTTAATTAAATTTTCTTCCTTTTTAAAAAAAAATAATTTAATGATATGAAGACAGAAAGACTTCCATCTACGGTAGAGGAAACTTGTTCAATACCCTAACATTATTAATTTCACTTCCCAATACACTTCCCACTCTGTCTTTTCAGATTCAGCTTTTCCCCCTTTAGTTTTCACGTTTCACTAGGTTATTTTCTCTTTCCATATTCACTCCTTTCTCCATTCTAAGTCTGCCTCCATCTATTTTCTTTACCGTACTTTTTCTGTAAAAGAAATCAAGTTTCTCTTCATCTTCTTCTTCATGTGAATCGGGAAAAGAAAAAAAAAAAAAAAAAAAAAACCCCATTTGCACCTCTATTCACAAAGGCACTCATGGCGAGCGCCTTACCGAAGTGGCTCGCCTGAGCTCGTGGCGAGGTGAAGGTGGCGTTGGGCGCCTCGCCTCTCGCCATAGGCCCCGCATCACCTTGAAAACAGTGGCTAGGGCCTACCATTAACAAGAGTAAATAAATTAAAATTTCAAGAATAGTGTTTGTTTTTGTCAAAACTATTTTTAAGAACTATAATCAAGGATAAAAATGTCAATGCCGATGTCGGTGTCGATTTCGACAAGTCAATTTTACGGAAATATCGATTTCGACGGATATTTCGGGAAGTGTCGATATTAATGTCGATGAGGAGATTTTGTATCATCCGATATAATTTTTTTAAAACAAAACTCAATCATTACAATAAAATACATAACTTAATACAAAAAGAAACATTAATAACTCAATATTTATAAATAATTTTTAAATTTCAATATTTATAGATAATTTTTAAATTTTATATCAAATTTATAATCTATTACAAAATACTCACTTATTTTAAGCATTGTAATTTCAAATTTTAGAAAAAATTATTATTTTTTTTTTTTATAAGAAACATTTCATTGATAAATGAAAAGACAAAAGAACCTGCACCCGTGGATTACAAAAAATTCTTCCAGTTGGGGGCTATAAGCGAGGGCGAGTAATTACAAAAAGCCTTAGTCTTAGTAGACCATAAAGAGCTAAACCTAACAATTTGATCCCACAAAAAATTATCCTCCAAAAGGTCACCTTTAAAGACCCGATTCTCTCTCTCCCGCCAAATAAGAGCACGAATAGCATTACGCCAGAGAACGAAGGCTTTCTTCTTAAACTTAACTCCACAGAGTAAGCCATGAAGGATGTCTGGAATCTTCAAAGGAAAAGGGACATGAAAGTTGAAGACTTTGAACAAATTTCCCCAGAATTTAGAGGTGAAGGGACAATTCCAAAACAAGTGGCTGGGGTCTTCTTCATTAGCATAGCACAGTAAACAACATTTGGGCCTTAAGGCCATCGGAGGGAACCTTCTCTGAAGCTTATCATTAGTGTTGAGGCCTCCATGGAAACAGTCCAAATATGAACTTTAACCTTGTTTGGGTATATATCCCTCCAAATAGCTTGGATAAGATCGGGGGAGAAAGAGGGGGGATTCAAAAACAGAGACTTCAAAGCATACTTGCAAGAGAAGCTAGAACCTCCTCCTCCAGCCCAAATTCTGCGATCCTGCAATCTACCGGTTTCAAGTCTTTAATCACATCCATCAAGTTAATAAAGGCCTCCACTTCCTGATCTTTGAGATTTTTTCTCAAGCTAATATTCCATGAGCCATAAACCGTGTCCCAAAGGTCTGAAATCAGAGTAGAAGGCGAAGTAGAGAGTCTAAAGATAGCTGGAAAAGCCGAAGCAAGAGAGCATCTTAGAGCAGTCCAATTATCATACCAAAATCTAACTTTAAGCCCATTACCCAACTGAATTGTAGACTGAACGGCCAGCAAAGGATCAAGTCTAGCAATAGCTTTCCACGGAATCCGAAAAGTGGAGGTAGTGTTAGAAGAGGTTTTCCATCCTGTATCAAACACTACATGGATAGCTTTCACAGTAAAAGCCCATAGGGAATCACCTTCATCAGGAAGTCTCCAGAGCCACTTAAGAAGAAGGGATTTGTTCTTCTTAACAATGTTACCGAGCCCCAAACCACGTAACTCCAAAGGCGTAGAAGCAGTAGCCCAATTAACGAGATTAGAACCGCCTTTATCATTTGCCCCTCTCCAGAAGAAGTTTCTGATTAATTGCTCTATTCTATAACAGTTGTGAACTTAAATAACTAGCCATTTAATACCCGGCATTTATTTTTTTTTAAAAATACCCAACCCAAAATAAAAGCCAGCCCACATAATGTCCAATTATTTAACCTTGACAACCAAAAAAAAAAAAAAAAGACTTTAGATGGATGTTCAGCCACCTCCCTTTTCTTCTAAGCATCAAGAAACAAACACTAGTTTCTCTCTCTTTTTCTTCTGCCGCCCCAAGAGGTGTTCCCTTTTGGCTTATCATGAATGATTTAAGTTGAATAAATCAAGAATCTTCAAGAGAAAGCAAAAAGTTTGGAATACATGTGAAAGCAAGCTTGATTTCCTATCTCTGATTGGCGCTCTATCGAAATTTTTTGGGTAAATTTTTATTTTTATTTTTTAGGCCTTTTTCTTAAAAAGCTTTGTCGTCTTCAGGTGAATGCCTCTTATCTACCCGTATTTAACATTCCTTTTCTTTTGAATGAAACTTTCGTTTCTTATAACAAAAAAAATGAAGGTCAACCCCCCTTAACTTTAAAGCACCATTGCTAATACCTTATAAAATTAAAACTAAGATTAATTGGTCAGTACTCCCAAAAATCCCATAGCTCAAGAATTCAATAGAAACCAATTGAAGGTGAATAGCATTCATTCAAACATAAACTCTAGGATTGTTGAGCAAGTCTTCTTTAGCAAGGTCACATAAGAAAACTCCCAACAGAAAACACCTCTTGAAATCTTTGATATCTAGATGAGAAACAAATCATCTTACAGAATCTGGAAAACTGTTGCTGAAATCACAGGCTGAAGAAGCAAATTAGGCGTTGGAGTTCCATAATAAACAACCTTTGAGAAGTCCTGCATACAAGAAATAATCAAACACGACATCTAATTGAACAGCGAACATGACTCACAAAAAATCTCAAAGCGTATACAGACCTTTATAAAATCAGGGCTAAGAGTCCACAAGGACTGATGCCACCTAAACCACATCTCCTGTATAAAACAAGCCGCTTTTGCATGCACTGGGAAGCAAGGCACGTTATTTTTATAAGAAATAGAACCATACATGTCTTTATCTATGCATGTGAAGGAGGAGATTTTTATATTTCTTTGTCTAATGCTTCATTTGTCATGTTATTTCTATATATATTGCTTCAACTCATTGGAGACCACGTTTTTGTCACCTCGCAGTGGAGGGCTATTGCAATTTGCACCTCACTACCTTACATGCTATAGAAAACATCGCTACCAAGAATATATATAACAAAATGAAGAAAAAAGCATATAATAGAATTGCATGAACCTGTATCTACAGAATTCGACTCATCCAAAGCCCATAACATATTTTGATGAGCAATAAACATCTGGGGAGGTCTTGATGAGAACTTCAATGAAAATTGCAAGGCTTCCTTCATGAGGTTGGAGCAACTACCTAATGTCTATCATCAAAGCAAAAGAAATAAAACATGGATTGTCATGGGCAGGAGGAAGAGGGAGAAGACACTTTGAACACTAATATAAAGGAGTAAACTGCACATGGTTAAAACAAACAATTCCATTACATAACTGCCTGAAAGAAAATTTGAAACTAGTAACGAATTTGATGCTGGTGTTATATGTAAAGTGAATCACTTTATTGTCTAACCAAGTTTATCTACCATAGCAGTAAAAAAAAATGCAAACATATCAAATGGAATAACCAACAAAACTAGGAGGACATCAAGAACTTCCGGAAATCTCACAATGGAAAATGGAGTATTAATAAAGAAATAGCATGCCAATGAAACAGAACTAAATCAAGATTGTTAATAAAGCTAGCTAAAATTAATGCTTTCAAGATGCAGGGAGAATAGATCACAAAGCTGTAATAACTTACAGGCTTTAGTCTTTCTGGATCAACCAAAAGAATTGATGAAAGCTCCTGTAATATCCGCATATCTAGGAAAATACTAGTACTGTCGTTCAGAGGAAGTGTACCCCACCAAACATCAGGGGTTGACCCTGTAAATATGTCATAGCCGGATGAACAACAGGAAAATGACTTTTCTTCCTGAATAAGATTATCCTCTGATCCCAGAATTGCCTTAACAATGTGTTTCTCATGTTCAAACCTCATCAGGAGAGTCTGAAATAAATGAAGTTGATTTCCTATTTCAGTGAGTGACAGTGAGAAAAATAATTTTTACAAGTCAATAAGAGGTTCAGACCTGATAAATGTCCTGCAAATTCTGAGCAACGGCATTATCTTCATCAAATTGATATAGAATACAAGAGAACATGGAAAGACCTACATAAATAAAAAGGCATAGAAAATCTCACATTAAGAGTTAAACTACAAAAAATAAATATATATATCTATTCCTACAGTTTATAGTAAAAAAAAATCATTTAAGAAATTTCACATATAGCATACAGGTAAAAAAATTGCATAAAATATTAGAAGGAATTAAGCATATAAAACAGGTATATGGACAAGAAAACTTCTCTTAAAAATTTTAAATGAACCAGAACTTGAACAAAAAGTTGAATTGAAAAATTAAACCAGGCCAAAGCTTCCTCAATATTAAGAGAAGTTTTGGCCATCATCATTCTTTATGTTTAATGTTTTTCATTCCATCATGTTATATAAGACATATGGATGATATAGTATTAACAACAAAAAGAAGACCAAAATCCTATAAATTCCACAGACGAGCACGTGGATATCACTATTCTACATGTCCCACCACTGTTTTAACCACACATGAAAGACACAATAAAGTAAAGTTTCAAGGAATAATTGAAAAGTATATTATACATTTATACTGCAATTAGAAGGATCTACCTTCCATTGCAAGACAGCGCAGATCAGGATTGGATGATGCGATAACGTCAATTAAAAGATCCTTTCCTGCGAAAGCTGAAATTGTAAAACAAAAAAAGATGCCACTTGAGATTGTTCTGATAAAAAAAATAAAAGAAAAAGATGCAAGTAGTTCTTGTCCATATTTCTCACAATAAACATGGATGTAACAAAACAAAAAGAACCTCGATAATGTATCTTTAGCTTTACTGGCCATATGTGTTCACACAATCTGAAAAGAAGTTGTTGCTTATTATATAGCTCAGCGGAAGGAGGCAAAGCTGGGTAACCACCATACATCCACAGCATGGACTTCTCTGAGTTAAAGGACCAAGAAGAAATCTTTTCGAGTAGCTGACTCTCCCTCTAATCAAAACAAAGGTAAAACATCAGCTGAAGAAGAATACACACACATAGTCAGTACTAATTTTTAAGAAGCTTACCAGTACAACTTCAACAGCCTCTGGAAATAAATCCTTGAATCGCAGGACATCTTTAATCAAAAAAAGCACAGAAACTTGTAACTGCTCAAACCTCAATGATACAAGTCCGTCCCAGAGTAATATGTGATCATCAAGAAGAGTGATGTATAATTGAAAAAGCTTGTTAAACAAAGCAGACTCAACAAGCTTGCAGGATGATTCTAGATCTATAAGCTTGTAAAAGAATTCCTTCTCCAGAGCTTGTAGAGATTCCAAAACTGGTAAGTATCCATGAGCGTCAACACTTAATTTATGTCTGCTCTCAGTGTTCCACTGTTCATAAGTAAGTCTTAAAAGACCTATGCACTTGATAAGATTACGAAATCCATCTTTTGACAATTCTGATTTTCCTTTTGATGAATTAAAATCACTTTTATTTTCCTCTCCCGTTATAGCAACCAACTCAGATGATAAAATTGGAATAGGATGCATGTCGAAATCTATTCCATAAAAAGATTTAACCATATGGCGAAGGTCACAAATATAATTCCACATTGGATGCTCCATAACTTGTTGGATTGATGTCAAATACAAATTCAAAGACGGGAAAAATGGTTGCAATGTAGAATTAAACCAATCGAACCAAATGATGTAAAGCTCAAGATCAATTTCAGAGGCTTGCTCAATTGCCCAATTGGCAGCAAAAATCAACCTTTTAATAGCCAGTTTCATAGTGAAATCATCTTTCACTTGAGTGCTCAAAATCATATTGCTAGAAGCCTTCGGGAATGCACACTGAGCTCCCAGGTATTCCAGATACATACAATTCTGCTTCACGCAGGCTTCTTTTGAGTGCCACACATAATCTCTTAATTTTAGAGGCATTGGCCAACCCCCAGGCAAACATAAGGAAGATACCCTTGATGTCTTAGATGCAGACAAAGCAGTGTCTGATAAATATAGATTTTTTGCACTATGCACGATATCCATCCCTTCGGCCTCACTAAAAGAAGAAAGATATGTATACTCCCAACTTGTGTGGAGGCTCCACTGAGGTTTACAGCCATTCATGACAAGTTGTTGAAATAGTTGCACCCAGCGTGCAAGTTCAATGTATGTTATACAAACATTAAGGCGAGAACCTTCATCCCTTGCATAAACATGTGCATTTGCCATGGATTCAACCAATCTGACACCGGGAATGCCAGATAGAGCAAGAAACCTTTGTGCATCATTCAATTCAATCTCTTTTTTACTAGATTTGGCTCCATCTTGCAGCCAATAAGGCTGCATCATGAATATTTCCACCCCTCTATTTCTCATCGCTCGAGAAACTTCACCATAAATTGGGTTCATAGTAAGAAAAATCTGAAAATTAACATGTGGATGGAAAATCACTGGTTTCCCATCAACAGTCCCACATTCATTAATAGTAATCGACCCACATGACTCCACTAGTGAATTAATTCTATCAAGTACCTGATGTAAACAGAAAGAAAAAAAAATCAGAAGGAAAAAGGCATGCAACTACGTGTCAAAACAAAGCAAATATAAGTTATAACACATTAAATGATAGGTCTCACTTACAGTGGGGTTACACAAATTTGCATTTTTAAGAACGATCCATTCTCCACGTTCTATAGCCTTGACTAATATTCCACTAACCCATTCAAACTTTGTTGAGAATTGTGGTTTCTTATCAATTTCTTCCAACTTTGAAACTATCTTTAAGGATCTTTCAAGTTCTTTCTTGGCTAGATAATCTTGAAAGTGTGATATAAGTTCCTTAATGATATCAACTAAATCACCAAGAGAACACACAATGCTGTGCCAATTCTTCATATACACACAAGCAGAACTAGTTGACAACTGGATGCCGGTTCTAGATGAAAAAGAAAGCCATTTACTCATTAAATCATTACCCTCCCTATCAAACTCTTTTAGAGTAGATTTCATTTCCAAAGTAAAATATTTGTTGACATGGTAGTCAACCCGATCAACAACATATTGGAAATTTCGAATGGCATCATATTGCTCAAAGCACCCGAGTAACTCTGATATATCAGTTGTGGATGAAAGATTGATCTCATTTAGTACATTACCTGTGAGCTGAGCTAACATCCTTATCAGAGAAGTTTTACCAGATGAAGAGGGACCAACCAAAATGCACATCCATTGATGTTGAACGCAATGTGCAACAGCTTCTAAGCTTTGACAAATTCCTGGAAGGATTTTAAGCTGGCTACTTGATATGTTAGACTCTTGTATATTATTCCTTTCAATGGCAACATTCCCCACAACTAAACACCGAGAATTAATCTGAAGTCGTGAGTAAGGGTTTATGAATGGCTTTCTACCAAATACTTGCTCATAGAGCCGCAGGACTTCCCTGCGATCATCAGCTGTTCGCATCCTCTGAATGTAAACAATGTCGAGGAAGCAATAATTCCTTAACGTCTCGGGTGCACCTTATGAAATTCCAAACCTTTTAGTGAGTGTAAATCTATGGAAATGAATCAATTAAGTTCGACCAAAGAAGAACACTTACCTTTGATAATCTGACAGGATCGAAGTACATCACGAAGATTAAACTCCCAAGGTGAGCCATCCTGAGCAAATTTTTTATACAACATGGTTTCTTCGTGCAACCTTCTATTGAAGTCAATCAATTTTGATAGCAATGGCTTAGGGACTGATTCATAAAGTGAGCTACAAATGAAAAGATAGTCATCCTCGATCAACTCATCCAAATAAACCTGAAACCAAGTAATAAAAAATTTCATGTTTGACATTTTTATGATAAGATTAGACACAACTATTCAACAATCAACTCTGTATTGTTGACAACACCTTCGTGAACCGATTGAGGAAGGACTTCGGCAGTCCTTTTCTTCCACCTCCCTGATACGAAGGATTCTGACATGCAAAAACTCTAAAAGATGGTGAACATTTGAATGTCAGTCCCAGCTCAGGAATAAAAACCTCAGCTCGATGGTCCAGTATTGCATTCAAACCCTGAAAAAGAATTTCCATCAACAAAATTTTTATCTGACCTGTTTTTTTTTTTATAGGAAGATAAAAGATAAACTTTGATTGATTAATGGAAAATAATACAAATTGGAGGATGAGAAATCCTCAAAGACCAAAAAAAAAAGATTGAGGAGCCTTTATAAACATGAGGAAGGTAAATGGAGAAAGAAATAAATAATCAGAGAAATAATAAATCATAGGATCTTTAGAGTAGTGCCTCTAAAACAGATTGAGGAGCAAGATTCAGTTCATCCAGCAAAACCCAACAGCCTTCCTTCAAAGCCTGCAGGCAAATGGGAAAAAAATTACCTATTAAACATGAACTTTATGCATTATTGGCTAGCAAAAAAAAATGACTTTAAATTTTTAACCTGCAACAAGATTCCATCAGACCAGGCAAACTTTACTCCCTCATCACTTTCTACAGGTAAGTCAGACCCCAGCAAATCCATCATATCAGTCTGTACAACAAATATGATGCAGATAGAGCCAGAGATAATGCCAATAGGATGGTGAAAAGCATGGACAAAGACAGGAAAAGGTGGAAAATAATTACCTGCTCAGACAAGTTTATGCGTACAACCTTATGTCCAGAAAAATGTCCCAAGGCCACAATCAAACTCGTTTTCCCCACACCTGGACTACCCTCTAGTAAAACTGAAAAGTACAGTTGAGTTCAGAAAGTTTAAAAATGAGAATCTCAAAGCAACATAGTGAAAGAGAAAATTAAGACAAGGGTACTCAGACAAACCAGGTTTTGAAAGTTGCATAGCCCGCAGGACCCTTAAGGCATTTCTGTAGGTAGTTGGTGCCAAAAGCTCATATTTACCAACATCACAAGGTAAGCATCCTATAAACAAAGCCAGTTAGTAGTAAACAATTGTAGGGAAAAAAAGAATAACTTTACATGAGATGGACAATGTATTGATTGCAACTAAACTGCCAAACTGTATATTCAAGACAAGCCAAAGAAAAAGCAGGTGAATAAAAATTGTAATAAGCCTCATCACGGATATATGGAAGTATTTATCAATCATAAGAAAGAGGATGGTAAGAAAAATAGACTTCAGCATCACACTTGTAACTATAAACACGGGAGAAGATATACCTTTCTGAATATAGAACGGATCAAAACCGAAGAGACTGTTGTCTTTCATATAGTCAGTGCTCGAAATATCTGCAGTTGTTCTAAACTCACCCCAGCCATAACCTTGAAGTCTCACAGGCTTTGAGCTTCCAAATTTAGTGTCATGTAACTGAGGAATGACCATAGGAGAAATAGTATAAGAAAGAAGTATATCTACAAATGAGAAAATATAAATGATAATGCTCAACAAGATCTCATTAAAAAAGTCAACTGTTAGAAATGGAAAATTTAGCAGCCATTTGAATCCAAATTCTTGAGATTTTTGGATAACTATGCTTTAAAGGATTTCTCAAAAATAGCAATTTGTGGAAAAACTCATTTCTTTAAGAGAAGCTAGATCGACTTCAGTTGTTTCTTAAAGGCTTTATCTAGATGGTGGAATGCATTTGACCAACTGGAAAAAATGTTCCCGAAGAGCTTAATATCGACAAAAGAGAGGAATAAGAAACAAGCAGCCCCAATCTAAGCTAACAAAAGAAAAGAGTAATAAAAAAAACTGGCGTAAAACAGTCCATTTTATTATAGAGAGATCAACTTTCATAATTTAAAGAGAAAGGATAAAAATATTACAAAAGAGAACGAGGACTCCTCAAAGAAACGAAAGATGAAAGCAAAAGGCAAAACTGAAATTACATAAAAGAGTTCCATTTATAGAACATGGAATGAAAAGGAAGATCTAAATCAAAGGGCATTATAGGGTACAAAATCAAATCCCAAATAGAATCCTAAGAAGCAAAAGTCAAAACCATCATAAAAAATGATAGTGTTGCACTCGGTCCAAACAGTCTATTACAAAGGATGTGTAAAACAGTTCGGCTTGAAGCCATACACTCTACAGAATCAAAAAACCAGCCTTCATCCTTCAGGGTTAAGAGTTCCTCTCTCTTGTATCTATCATTGGTTCTATGAAACGGTTCTCAAATGGGAAAAAAAAATTGTATATTTAAATACATTTAAAAGATTTTAATGATGAAGTGTTATTTAGGAAAATATCACACCTACAGGAAATCATAGATGCCAAAGAAAGTGTCCATACTTCAAAGCAAGTAAGTTAGCCAAAAAAAAAGGTACAATGCTCATCCAAGAAGTTGTCAAAGCCATTAAAGAAAAGATCCAACAACCTTTAGTTTCTCCAAAATAAATGAAAAGCATCTTTCCCGCAATTCTTCAGCATCACTTTTTGACATACCCGTCCCTGGGAATCAGTATAAGAAAAAGAATCTCATGACAAAACCACCAAGCAAAACTATGCATCTGGAAATGAACACTCAATGTAATAACTTTAAGTGAGTACCATAAGCAACCAACATAAAGGAAATAACGACGCAATATATGGATGAATATCTGGTTTCTTTTCTTCTAATTCCAAAACAGCTAAAAAGGAAGAAAGGTTTTCCTTTCCAGGGAAAAAATCATTTCTGAAATATAATTCATGAAATCTCTTCCAACATATTCTTGACATTCAACAGTGAGTTTCAATATGAAAAGAAAAGTTGATTTACATAAATTTTGCTGGCATTAACACTTTCAAATTCTTAAGGATCAAAAATCTTGCAAGAGAAGTTAAAAATTTAAAGTCAGACGATATATCGATGTTATGAAATGAACAACATATCGATGTTCATGATCTATAAAAAACAATTAATAAAAGTTTCAGTTTTACATCAATTACATCCATCAACATCTAGATTAAAAAAGCACGCTTGTATTAATATTATTTTGACAGAAAAGCAAGCTTCCGTTAAGAAGTGTTAGACATATTATTGAGTTTATTATAATGTATAGTTACATAGTTAGGCCCGTTACTTTTAAGCCCATTAGGTTAGACTCTAATATGTATATCTATAAGCCCATTAATAGTACAAAGAGATGAAATTAGAGTGGTGGTTATAACTCGAGTCGAACATAATAAACTTCTATTAAATTTGTAGAGCTGCATGCTTAGCATGGCACGTTATCATGAGTGGCCTTATACCCCACTATGATACATATATGCAAATTTAATAGTAAGTTGAACATAATAAATATCTATTAAATTTGTAGAGTTGTATGTATATCATGGCACGTATCATGAGTGGCCCTATACCCCATTATGATACATATATGCAAATTTAATAGTAACAAAGAGATGTTGTAGGCTAAGTACCTACTAATGATTGATAATGAGACAAGGACGAGTATCCTTACTTTATGACAGTCATATAATTTTTTTTTATTTTTTTTTTAATTTGATTAGCTTATTTGAGTTGAGAGTTAACCTACTGAGCTAAAAACTCACGGTATTCAAATGCCCTCCAAACTTTTATTTTACAGTTAATACTGGTAATAAGGGAAACTAAGGCGGTTGACGAGGACGGCGCTACACTTGGAGGCCTTAGGTTTTATGTCTGTTACTTTTACTATTTTTGAATACTTCATCTCTTGACTACTAAAGTCAGATAACTTTTGGATTTTCCTCTTGTTTATTTCGATTGCTTATGTTTTGTTTTAAAATTGGCGCAAAGTTAAAGGCTTCGTTTTGAACTCTTATTGCTTATTAATCAAACGCTACCGCAACTTTTTGTTTTACTCTAGTTTATGTATATTTTAAAGGAACTTTATTATTATTTATTTATTTATGGATATTTCGAGTCGGGTCGTCACAAAAGGTGCCCTTGGACGAGGAATTCTATATGGCAACCATGGACACAGTGAGATTGAATGCTTCTCGGATGCTAATTGGGCTGGGTCGAAGGAAGATCGAAGATCTACTCCTGGTTATTGTGTTTTTGTGGGAGGGAATTTAGTCTCCTGGAAAAGTAAGAAGCAACATGTTGTATCACGATCTAGTGCTGAATCAGAATATAGAGCTATGGCTTAATTAGCTTGTGAAGTGATATGGATTCGTCAACTTCTTATTGAGTTGGGTTTTTCAGTCTTGCATCCAATGAAGTTATGGTGTGATAACCAAGCTGCCCTTCATATCGCTTCAAACCCCGTTTTTCATGAGCGTACTAAACACATTGAGGTTGATTGTCACTTTGTTTGTGAGAAAATACAATTGGGGTTGATTTCTACCGGATATGTGAAGACCGGAGAACAATTAGGCGACATCTTTACAAAAGCTTTGAATGGGCCACGAATTGACTACCTTTGTAACAAGCTAGGCATGATCAACATATATGCTCCAGCTTGAGGGGGAGTGTTAGACATATTATTGAGTTTATTATAATGTATAGTTACATAGTTAGGCCAGTTACTTTTAAGCCCATTAGGTTAGACTCTAATATGTATATATATGTGTATGTGATTAGTAAATGAATTTAATTATTTTCAACTCTTTAGTTTACAAGAAGAATGAAAGTACACTTATTATATGTTTCGAAGGACATTTTGAAATTAAAGAAAAAACCAAAAATGTACAAACAAGTTAAAGAGAAAAGGAGGCAGTAGAAATCACAGCACAGTCCTGAAACAGCTCAACATAACTCCTATATTTGTAAATTTGAAACACATCCTTAACCCACCTTTGCCACAAATATATAATACTAGTGTGTCCTTAAGGAAATTTTTTTATTCCATTCATCCATTTTCCATTAGATCAACCACTGTGTTTTCCTAGGATTTGGCTTCACATTGATTCTTTCAGGTTTTTTTTTTTTTTTTTATTTTGATAGGAAACTTTTTTTTTAGAGAAAGATTAACTTTCAAATGCCCTTTTTTTCCCTTAAACGGGGTCGAGGTGTAAACGGGGTACCCTAAACCCTCCCCGCCCCCCATGTTCACCCCTATATTATACCTCTTCCACTATAGCTTTAGCTTGGAAGGCCTTTTTGTAATCTCTTCATTGCCTTTTTGGCTTTTTCATACATCAATGTGTTTGCATTTGTTTATTATAAATAAAAAGGCCAAACAAGCATTACAAAAAGACCTGTCATTTCACGGGGCGTAACCTCAAAGCGTTCTCATGGAGGCGTAGGCCTTTTCTATAAGAGGTGTAAGCCTCTTAAAATCCAAGAAAGTTGTAAGTTCTAAGGCTAAAAATTTTAACCTCACCCCGGCCTCAAGGCATAAGCCTCAATAGCTTTTTTAAAACATTGAGCAAAAGTAGAGAAAAATCAACTCACCCACAGAACACCATTAAAGAAACCTCAAGGAATCTACTAAAACAGATAATACAGTAACACTGGTCAATTACCTAAACTCAAACCATCAAGCAGAACAAGGAATGCTCCATGAAGAAATGCATCTTCAGGACCTAAATTCTTCTCCGTCGAGTCAATAAAGGCAACCCAAGAAAGTAGATCTCTCACTGTCAGCACTCTCCCGGATTGAAGCTGGTTAAACCACTACATTCAACATACAAACAATTAATCATAAGAATTACATGATTCTTTTTGGCTTTTTCATACATCAATGAATAGCAGTATTTATTATCAAAAAAACATGATTCTAGCAGTGGAGAGAAATAATCCCAGTTACAGAAACCTCGACGTCTAAAGTGTCAAAACGGCTACGAGAGAAAAGACGCAATAAATACCCAGAAAAACAAAGAACCTCTACCTCAAGATCTACAAATATAAATAAGCTCTGACTTCAGATGAACATATAGCATTACTCTCAATATTCTAATTTTGTCAAAACTGAAACCAATAGGGTTGATAGAGAGTTTAATTTCTCAACCTTTCCTAATTAATGAACATTTCTTGGGAAAAGATTTTAATTCAATTAAGAATACTCCTCTTTATGAATCATTCTTTCGTAAGAAGAAAGAAATAAACTTCGTATAGAATGGTATTCAACGAGTTTTACGCAATATGACATAAATGGTTGAATCACATGAAAGTTGGCACTAGATATTGATAGAGCAAAAGCCAATTTTATCTTTTTTTTATGTGTGGATAATAATTATAATGATAATTGTAAATTTAAAAAATAAAAAAAAATAAAAAAAAAGATACGGATGGTTCATAAAGTATTCTCGCTGAAGAAGATGTTGGGACAAAACATGCTTGAAATTAACGGTGATATGTGAAGCTTCAGTTGAGTTGAGACTAATCAAGGGCGGGAGAAGAACATTTCATTCAAAAAGAAAGAGAACTTACTTCCCAAAAACTTAGCATTAGATCCACAATAGGGGTAACTCTAGGGTCAGAAATCCTGCAAGCAGGAATGCTTGTTAAAATCAAGGACGATTATCAAATTTTTGCTATCAATAAAATGACACTGCAACCAACCTTGTGAGAGCAATACTTCTAAGCTCATCCAGCTCCCCAACTGGAGGAACCCATATCTCCGTAAACCGATTACGAAGAGCTGGAGATAACTCCTTCTTACCATAATCACCACCAGGATTCATTGTTGCAAACAGAAAGAACTCAGGGTGAGCAGTAATTGTTTCCAGAATATCTCCTCCTTTCTCAGCCAAAAACTACAACGTTCATCACAAAGTAAAAATTGAATAAATTTGACAAAATTGAATGAACTTAAGTTATAAGTACACAGAGTAAAACAGCATGAAGTTAAAACTTGTAAATAAAGCAAAAAATTTACACCAAGGGTAAGTGATATCCAATTGCAAAGTCTCAACCAATATCAATTTTCACGTTATCTACAAGTCTCATTGTCGAGCTATATATGTCAATAAAAACTAACTTTCCAAGCAAATATTAAAATCAAACCTAATTATTTCCAAGAATAATTCTTTTACTTTTCGAACTTGGGCAAAAGTGATTAATCCAATAGATTTTAGTTTCCCGGTACATTCCATGTTTTATAAATGGAATTCTTTCATTTAAGTTTTATTTAGCTTTGCTACTTAGTTTTTGCTTTTTTTCTTTGTTTTTGAGGAATCCTCTTCCTCTAAATTTGTAGTTTGAGAGGCTTATTATGAAAGACTGAGTCTAAAAAACCCCACTCAACATGACCAATAGCCTTCTCAAAATCAATCTTAAAATTAAGCCCCTCTCTTTTCTTAAGATTATACTCTTCAATGGCTTCATTGGCAATCAAAAATGAATCAAGAATTTTTTTTTGATAGGAAACATACTGAATTTCATTAATAGAAGTAGGAGATACAAAAAACGGTGATTAGGGAATCACCCAAGAGCCAAAAGATTACAAAAAGAACTCCAATTGGCGTTAATCACAAAACAGTCATAATTACAAAAGTTTTTGTTGATAGTACTCCATTGAGAGACTTTAAATTTCAAGGTGTCCCACACTTCCTCCTTGCTTCTGGATTTGTTGTTAAAAATTCTAGAGTTTCTTTCCGCCCAAGTTTCCCAGACAATGCCTTTAATAGCGAGTTCCCATAGAGTTTGAGCCTTGTTCTTAAAAGGGTGGCCAGTGAGGAGGCAATCCAAATTCAGACTGGTTTTTCTGTCCAGGCAGAAGTTTAAGTTGAAATAAAGGTTGACTGAGTTTAAGCAATAGTAGATCCCAAAAAAGATTTTAACCAAGAAACTAGCATTTTAGCAATGATTTTGTAGAGGCTAGTAACAAGAGAAATTGGCCTAAATTCAAATAGAGAAGCAGCCCTACTCTTTTAAGGAATGAGGCAAATGTAGGTACCATATTCTTTTTCACTGTGCTTACTCTTGCTCCATTTGGAATCTTCTGTTGGACCCTTTTAATATGAAATGGGTGAGTCATACAGACCCAAAATCCAATGCTATCTCTTTTTTGGTAGGTTCCAGATTGCAAAATAAAGGTAGACACTTTGGGCTAATGCGGTGAGATCAATGATATAGAATATTTGGTTGGATTGCAATAGGAGAATTTTTGTGAATATTAGTAGATCTTGGGTTGATATTTGGGACATTAGTATTCTAAATGCCTCTATTTAGAGTGCAAATCGTAAAGTTTTTTGTAATTACAAACCCTCTACCATTCCCTCTATTTGGAAGGCTTTCTTGTAACACTTTGCCTTTTGGCTCTTTCGTATATCAATGAAATAGCTTGTTTACTATATAAAAAAAATAAAAATAAAAAAGCTATATTAGTGGTTTTGACCTTGGAAAAGCTTTTTAGAAATTTGCTTTGGGATGACATTAATCAAATGAGGGTAAAAAATTTCATTTAGTAAACTAGAAAACTGTATGTAAACCAAAGCATTTGGGTGGTTTGGGCATTGAGAATCTTGAGTTTAAAAACATTGCTTTGTTTGGAAAATGGATTTGGAGGTAGTATTCTAAACCAAACTCTTTTTGGGCTTCTTTTATTCAAGGAAAATATGGTTCTTTTAACTTTGATTGTAAAATCTGGCTCGCTTCTTTTAGTCATGTACGTTCCATGTTCTATAGATGGATTCTTTCATTTAGTTTTTACTTTAAACTTTACTTTTCAATCTTCAGGATTTCTCATCCACTCCATTTTGTACTTTATTTCCTTTGATTAATGAAAGTTAATCTTTCTATCAAAAAAATAATAATAATATTTAGGTGCATTTGTAAATCTAGCAATTTTTTGGGTAATATTTGTAAAAATAGAAACTCAAAAAAATATTTGTAAATATAGCAAATTTTGATTGGGTGCATGAATGATAAACATTGAATTACATATTTTTACACTAAGTTTATCACTTATACACATATTAATCAATGTTAATCAGTTCGCTATATTTGCAAATATTTTTTTAAGTTACTATTTTTACAAATATTGCATCAACATCTACTACCCAATGAAATTCCCCTAATATTTACCAGTTTTCTGTCTAGTTCCAACACGCTATTCAGTCTTTCAAGCACGCTATCATCAGCAAGTGAAATTTCATCTATAAGAAACATATCACCAGCTCTCATTGCTTGCACCAGCGGACCATCCTGCCAGGTGAAAACAGTCTGCCACTGTCTATGCAAATCTGAAAGCTCTTTTTTTCTATGCTCAAGCAACTCTATACTAAGGCCGTGATAATTCCACCCACCTTCTCCATGAATTTTAATGATCCGATCCAACGAATCAAGGGTTAGATTTGCTTGACCTATATCAGAAGAAATAGGCTAGAAAAGGAAAATCATATCAGATAATTTTTGGATAAAATAAAGTGAAAAATAAATGAAGGAGAAGATAACTCACAATCTCAGGATGGTATAAAGAAGTCCTTGATTCCAACTCTTGAACTGCTTTTTCAAACTGTGACGTCAATATCGTTCTCTCTCTATTAGGATAAAATCCCTGATAACAGATATCATTAATTACTCAAGATTAAGGAACAGCAAACAATTTTACAAATGCCTTCAAGCTCAAAAAGATTTATTTTATTATTAAAAAAAAAAAAAGCAAGGATTGCAATAGTTACACACCCCAATAAAGTCCGATGTCTCCGTGTATTGATGGCAATTTAAAATATGTAATTTTTTGTTCAAGTGAGCACTCAAGAGTTGACAAATGGTAGTCTTTCCACCCCCTGTTTCACCAATCAACAGGACAGGCTCACGGTTCCTACCATTTATATAGCATCTTTCCACAAGAAAGCGTAATCTTTGCATACTTTTAGTCAAGGTAATGCTACAATTAAAAGGATCAAAAAAGTCAGGAAGGAGGTTTAAATGCATAAAAGAAAATAGCTTACAGAGGGAGGGATTATCCGAACACACACTTTGGAAGACTCCTTGAAATTGCCGCATCATTCCTCATCTTAAATGAAGACTCCGCTCCATTAGATTCCTGGAAAAAAAAGCCATGAAGATTCTTGATTGAGCATAACATTGCCGTAATGCACATAAATTAAAACATAAAAACGTGCACATATGACAATATATTGCATATTTATCTTTATTAACGTATACTCTAAAATCAGTCACCCTAAATGGGTCCAAAAACTACAGAAATGGATTAAAAAAAATTAACTATTTTAGAACCACCGACGATATATTTGTCTCAAATAAAATCACAAATAACACTTCTAGAAAAAGAATACCCAAAAAATAAATTTCAAAACTGGGGTGGGGTGATATCTTTAAGTTGGGACTCCCTAGTCCTTAGATTAAAAGGGCAATAATGATGAAGGCAAGAACACCTCCACTGAGAAAACTTGCATGTTAACTTAAAAAGTCTCTGTTCGAGTCTTTGTATTTTCTATCCTATTAGTAGGTATCGACTATACAATAGAAAGAGAGAAAATAATACTAGCTATCAAAACTATCAACAATCACATGACGAAGTAGAAAAAAGAAATACCTGCTTATAAAAGTCATCTGGGAAAAGTTTAACCCGGAGGTTTCTCTCCAAAACTTCTAGAACAACAGATTTCTCAACAGAATTACGTAATCTTTCTGCTAAAAGATAGTAACCATCTCTTGCTAAATCTTCATATGAACATCCAAATTTCTTAAAACGATAGGCCCAACGAAACAAGTCCCTTGGTGTTATGAATCCATGCTTTCCAGAAAAGATTTTACTACTCTGCCTGAACAACTGCAATTCCTTCATCACATCTACCATTTTTTTAGCATAGTTTAAAGGGATTTCACACCTCTTCTCTACTATTGTGCTCAACTCATCTTCTGGAATTTCATCCACATGGATCTCCACAAAACGATTACGAAACGCTCGAGAAAGCATTTTACGCCCACCATAAAAAGTGGGAGGGTTTTGAGTGGCAAAGAGCATAAAATTTGGATGTGCTTGAACGGTTTCCCTGAGTTCAGGAACAAAAAGCTCTCTATTGTCATCAAGTAGTCGATTCAAAGCCTCAAGCACATCAGATGGAGCCAAATTAAGCTCATCGAGGACTATCCAATGACCATTCCTTACAGCCTTAACTAGCATACCTTCTTGAAACACCAAATTGCCTAAAGCATCAGTTATGTAAGAGCCTAGATATTCTTGCAAATCTGTGTGTTCATGATTGTTGATTCTTACAAATTCGTGACCTGTAATTTTAGCAAGGTACTTAACAAGACTTGTTTTCCCACTAGAAGTAGGTCCTTGCAGAAGGACAGGGTATCTTTTAATCAACACAGCACGTGCCAAGTTTTGAAGATGCTCCTCGACACTCTTAGTCAAAACATAATTCTGTGAGGAATCGGAATGAATATCCTCTTTTAAGGATAAATAAGTACGAAAAGATACGTAAGGAGGTGACTTTCCTCCTAATAGATGTGATAATATCATCTGGTTCATTACCTGTGAACTTGGATGATCCAACATAGTCAGGAAAAACATACAAAAACCATCATATAATGCTTTGAGGAAATCAAAACGTCTTTCGGAATTTCTCGTGTATTCTAGAGCACGGTAAAGCGACCTTAAACTATACTGTGGTTTCTGATTAGCACCATCTTGCAACCTTTCTTCAGATCCTTTCTTTACTGCTTTATAGAAAGAGACGATTCCATTTACTGATTCCCGATGAGTTTGACAGTTATTCATGAATTGATTAACAAATAAAGTCAAATCATCATCTTCCAGCACATCATCTACAAAAAACTCAGTAAATCTACTCCTTAGTGAGACAGGCAAATCACGCTTTCCAGCATCAGTGGCAGGATTCATACAGGCAAATATTCGAAAATTTGGATGTCGAGAAACATAGTTGACATCACCTCTTTCAGCCAAACAGAGTGAACCGGTCTCCCCATCAAGGACTCCAATAACTCTCTGCAAGGTCTCGGGTGGAGCCAAATTGATCTCATCGAGCAAAATCCATTCTCCATTTCTAAGTGCAGTTACAAAAGCTCCTTCAACAAAAGAAAATACCATTCCAGATGAATCAATCTGCCCACGAGCAGCTTCAAGCTTAACAGCAAAATTTTCCCAAATCTCCTCTTCAACTAATGGTTTCTTTCTCTTTTTATGATAACTAGGTTGCCTTACTTCAACTGATTTCTTGAAACCTTTTTCAAATCCAAGTAATAATTTTTCCCAGTTCTTATCTCTAAAATGCTTTTGTAAACGAGCTAAAAAATCTTCATTTTCCTGAATTTTAACATAAAACAAATATGTCACTTCAAAATTCTAAATGAGGCTTGCAACTGTGAGAGAGAAACTTCTAAAAGAGGATACCTTTAGAGGGAATGTTTTTGAGAAGAGATCCTCAAACTCCTTATAAAGGGAAAAGCATATAAACTGTGCATCAATAGGTTTAAAACCCCCTATTAAATCAGCAACATCACTTTGTTGGCTTAAATTCTGAAACAGCAAAGAGGCAATAGTTCAAATTTTTTTTGATAAGAAACATGATTTTTCATTTTTTTTATATAAGAGACATTTCATTGATATATGAAAGGAGTAATACAAGAGCACCCAACGATTACAAAATCCTCCAATTGGGGGCGATCCACGACGGAGTATAATTACAAAAAAAATTTAGAATTAGCCGACCACAGGAAAGTATATCTAATAATCATATCCCATAGATTTTGAAGCTCCAAGGACTCCCCACAGAGAAACATGATTTTTCATTGATGAATGACAAGCCAAAAGGCCAAAAGAACTTAAAAGAAACCATTTCCAATTGGCGGCAATAATCGAAGGAGAATATAGTTACAAAAGCATTAACAATTAGCACTCCAAATGGAGGCATAAGAACAACATCCCAAATCTCATCCCAAGACTTAGAAAAATTCTAAAAGGTTCTACGATTTCTTTGAAGCCAAATATTCCAACACACCGCTCTCACCGCATTGTTTTGTTCCAAAGGATCTTTTTTTTCCCAGCAAACAGAGTGCCACCCAAGAAGTTGAAGATGTTACTAATGTGATCATTATTCATAGCCCAATTAAAAAATTCTCCTATTTCTTTCAAGGCAATAGTTCAAAAATTAAGATAACTAAAAAAGTGAACAAACAAAACAAGTGGATAGAGAAGAAAGATACCAAAACAGTAAGTTTATGACCAATCCTTCTTGCCAGGCTCTGCACAAGCGTAGTCTTCCCAGTACCCGTTTCACCAACAAGGAGGACAGGCTCACTATACTTAACACAGCAAGCTATTCTCTCAAGTACATTTAGAGAACTACGAATCTCTACCAAAGGCTTCATTTCATGATCAGGCTGCAAAGTATACAAAAAATATGAAAAAAGAAGCCAAAAAATATATAGGAACAAAAAACAAATGAGATAGACTTACAGTCGATTGAACACGTTGAAGAATACCTCGGCCAACGCTTAACTCTATGACTGACTCCTGCAACATATTTGCAAAAATGTAAAACTGAAACAAGTTCATATTATTATTATTTATTTATTTTAAATCCAATCCATTCAATAGATCTTAATTGAAGGTTGGTCCAAGATAAAAGAGTTTTCATGAAATTTAAAAAGGGATGTGAACCTGTATGGCAGGTTTGTTGTGAGGGTATAGAGTCCCTGGAACTGAAACATCCCATAACCTAGCTAATTCCTTCATTATAGTTAAGCGGTTCTCCACCGAAGTTGAGAAAGCAGCAAAGATATCGACAGCCTGATAATCAACACGGACTTGTTTACTAATTTTCTATTGCAACCTAATTTTCATGACCAGACAAAGCCAGCATAGATATGAACCCATCAAACCTCCTCATAGATGCACTGAAATTGATATTTTGAAAGGTCATCACCAATAAAATTGAAACCTACACCTGCTATGCGTTTGCACCACTTAAGAAGATCTCTGCCATCAAATACAAGAACCAAAAGTCAACACCTAATGCCTAATAATATACAACAAAAATCCCAAAAACATTATTCTTCACCTTAACGAGAACCGGTTACGATAACTAATTGAAGTAGAATCTCCGCATCGGAATCCTAAAAGCTGTTGGGTATGAAAATTCACCCTTTCCAAGGTTTCTGACAAAATAATAACAAAAAGAATCAATCAACCATGAAACACATAGCTAATAGAAAGTAAGGATTAGAAATCTATTAACTAAATTTTGAACACACCAATTAGCTTTGGAGCATTGGGCTCAAGAATTGGATACTGAGCTTTAACTATATTGAGCATATCTTCATTGCTAGGAGGTACAATCATCACTTTCCACCAAAGCATACCATGTGTACATCCACCTGCAACCAAATAAAAGGAAGAATGGGAGATAGAGCTATCATTATAAGTATCCTCCAAATCGAAAAAGAAAGAACATCAATAGGCCAAACCGGAATGAACAAAATGCAAGTTTACTTATGAAAGAGAGAAGAGAAAGAAAGGCTACCACGAGAAAATAGGGGAACGAATAAAAGCAACTTTTTCCCAACAAATTACTAGAAATGTAATCACCAAATGAAAAACTAGACAATGAAAGTGCACAAAAATTATGTACATGATACACAATCCACATAGAAAGAATAACACAAAGCATTTAGTAGCATACTAAATCAAGCACTCCTTCATTCATCAGTTTTCACAAGAGAGAGGAGAGAACGGATACATTGACAACTGAGACCCAGAATAAATTATCAAGCAATATAATACAACACAGCATCAAAGTTAGTGCTAACGAACTCAATCACGTCACTGATCCTACTCTATAATAATCAACCAACTATTAACATGTACAAAACCAACATATTATCATGAAACTAACTCCCCACAATACTACAAACTCAAAATCTGGGAACCTAATGAAGAAACCTTCAAACTACACCAACCAGAATCTTTTTTTACAATATTTAGACAATTGTAACTAATACTTACTGGCGCATCCAATATAACTTTCTATGATTTTTTTAAGGAGGAAAAAACCTAAACATGTAATGCTTTAAAATTGAAGTGCCAATACTTAATTGACAAAAAACATTAAAAGATTAAAAGAAGAAGAGGTTAGCACACTCGGAATAAAATTCTTATAGCAACAAACTGCAGAAATCATATCCACGTAATAGTGACAATTGTTGCTCAAACCTTCTTTGTCCCAAAATTGACCAGCCCTAAAAGTTGATATGGTAGCAAAAAGACGAAATTTTTCAGCCACTCTTATTTCCTGCAAATGACACCCCCATAATTTTTATGATAAGAAATATGTTTCCATTAAATACAGATAATTAGAAAAGGAAAGGAAGATAATCTATCCTCCCACTCCATGGCCAGTGGTTATTACAAGCACAGATTTGTATTAAAAAAAAGTTTAATTGGCTATAACAAAACAAAGAAGCAGTTATAAAAGCTCTTAGAAAACAAACACTAGTTCTGAAAAATCACAATTTTTTCCACAAAATTTCTGTAGTTTCTTTCCAACCAAACCTTCCATAGAAGTGCCTTAGCCACAAAAATGTACACCATGTGATTCAAAGTGCACATTAATATTGAAATTTGAGGAAAAAATACCTTCCCATGTCCAGTTGCAAATTTGTTTGCACCTTCTAATAATGGCAATAAGATGGATTGCACATCAGATGGAGCTTTGTCTACATCCTCAAAGACAACCCATAGACCATTTTGAACAGCCTGCAAAACCAAAACTTGCTGAGTTGAAAGGACAAACATACATGAATCTACATATTAATTTTTATTTTTTTTATAGATCTCTACATATTACTAAAAATGAACATACCTGTGAAAGCGAACCAGGTTGCCATCTAAATTCACCAGGGCGTTCCGCGCACACATAACTTCCAAGTAATGTCTTACCATCAATTTGGTCATCCATGTGGATGAATAGAACTGGGGGAAATTTTAAAACAGATATCACATGAGAAAGTACCAATGCAGGTGATAGATGCAAGATGCTTACGGAAAGAATCGGAGATGGAGGAGGAAAATATGATAATGAACTCACATCTCAATAAATTGAATACTCAAATCAAAAATTATTTATTAAAAAAATAAAGAAAAAGCTTTTATAATTCAAGAATCCATATCTTAATTAATTTTCAAAATGAACAAGAATCCAAATTCAGATGGAATTCACATTATCAATATCCTAATTTTAAATGACTCCTAACAATTATCCAAGAAAAATACAATATACAAAAATTCCAAAATCACATAAGAGATTCGATTCAAGTGCTCAAGAAAGGTGGAAAAAATAAAGGAAATCGATACCAAACTCATACAAAGACGTAAATTTACCATGAAACGTGTGAAGAGAGATAATCCCTTAAGTTACTGTTTTCTTCATAATTATTCATTGTTTCTTTAATTAGATAGGAAAAGGAACTATATATATGTACAACTATTTTATTTTTAATTAAATTATAAAACTGTTTGCTAGAGCAGTTGAGCATAACACATCTGACAACAATTCATCATTGCACATTATCAACGTTGTTTCCAATTATACCTTGATTATGACTATCACTAGCAAGCTTGTTTATGAGAGCCGATTTTCCAGCTCCAGGTGGACCATACAAAAGAATAGGCCACTTTTGACTCAATGCTAACATAACCATCTCATAACTTTTCTTTATAGATGATGTCAAAACAAATGAATTTCCTGCAGACTGAGTGCCACTGGATAGGAATAGGATGAAAGTAAGTAAAGTAATATACCAAACTTGAAGAAAACGAGAGAATCCCCAAACTATTCCCAATCCATTCTAATCAATAGAAATAAAGAACTCAAATAATGCATAAATTTTGTTTCTTCTTGCAAACCAAGGAAAAGATGAGAAATAGCCTGTATTAAAATTATATTATTCCATGTCAAAAGTAGAATAGTTCTACCATGTAGCAAGACATCGTCTTCTCACTGGTGGTTGAATCTCAACATGATCTGATAAGAGAACGGCAGAATTACTGAGGCCACAGTTCACAGGCAGGTAGTTTTCTGTAATAAAATCAGTTGTTCTACTTTGAGAACCCAAATCTTCCTCAAATAAATCAATATACCAGCTTGCCTTCTCCAAGGATACATCCTGATAAAACTCTTCCCATCTGCAAATGACAAAACAGCATAAAACTCGTAGAACTACTTCTAGTTATATTAAAGACAACACGAGTGTACTAACCGTAACAAGCATGAAAATGATTTTTCAAATCCAGAAGTCAAATTTGTGGTCACTTCATAACCCAATTTCAGAATGACAGATAGTATTTGTATCACGCACCATCTTATATCAGGAACATCACCTTGGTCAACATTTGATAACTTCTTCACAAGGCCAAGGAAACATGACCAATCCCACCTTTCACTAAAAGTTTCTGGTTCCACCAGCAGAAGGCGGTATGACAACCGAACAGCAAGCAATCCAACCTACATGAGGAAAGATAAATAGGTGAACAATATACAATTATCTATGATAAAGTGATGTATAAACTACGTGAATGAATGGAAACAATCGCAAGGCCAACATAGACTACTTGGTTACAGTTTCCATCTCAAAGGATTTTAGTCAGTGATTCTTTTAGTAAAATCCATGCTCAAAGACAATATTCACAAATACTTCCTTCCTATCATTAAAATGCCTAACAATAGAGTTAAAGCGGTGGAAAAGGCCTTTAGAAACTTTTTGTGAGATGGGGTAGTCGTCTAGTACCTTGGTAATTGATAATAAGACGTGGACCTTACACTCTTCAAGTTCTTGCTCTTGTAAATCTTTCATCGCATTTCTCACAATTATTAATTCTCCACTTTTTGAAGCTTTTGGATTCTTGGTTCACAGTCTAAAATTCATTTTTTCCTTTAGACTTTCTACTCGGGAAAACTTATTGGAATCATGTTTTCCTAATTCTTTGTCACCTCATATTTGGTTTTCATTGTTATCGGAATTATGAATTTGCTCCCCATCTATTTTTGCATTGTGATTTCACGGCCAGCTTTAGTTCAAGCTTCTTTGCGAACTTGACTTGAGTCAGGTTTCACCAAACGATGCTTGTGATTTATTAGATTGGGATGTCTTTGGGTCAAAAGTCCCCTGATTGAGAAAGATTTCCAGGAATTGTGTTGTTTCTACTTTGCTTAGAAGCGTTTGGATTGAGCGCAACACAAAAAATTTTAAAGGATTAGCAAATCCTTGGTTGCACATTTGCAATACTCTTTCTGCACTTTTAGTTGGGCTAAAGTTGTAAATCCAATTTATTTCAATTTTCATGTACATTCCATACTCTATAATTGGAATTCTTTTATTTAGCTTTTATCTTTTTCTTTTTCATCTTTTAAGGATTCCTCATCCACCTTTTGTATTGTAATTTTTATCTTTGATTATGGAAAGTTCAACTTTCTATAATTAGCAAAATGCATTTTGAGATACCCTAGAGAAGGTGAAACAATTTAGCTTAAGATTACTCCAGTATAAAAAGATGCTGGATCTGGACAAGTGAGTGGAGTTATAGCAGTTGCAAAAGTCTCTAGTTCTCAATTGTCAAGTGTTACACGTCATCCAGGACACGAATAGGTTGGTCTTCAAGGTAGGATGCCTGGATTTGATGAAATCTTGGGAAGATGATTGGTTGATTAGGTTCCCTCATGTTTTTCTTATGGTTTGGAAAATAGTAAAAACAGTGTGTTAGAGTCGTGAAATCTTCTTTTTAGTAGAAATTTAAATGATAAAAGACAGAGGAAACGGTCTGTCTGGCTGGAAATATAGACAAGTTCACTCCCAATGCCTTGAATGATAATAGATTTTATTCTCCAATCTAACGACATTGGATCAGGTGTTTCCTGCCACTCTGCAAGTTCCTATGAGATGTTTGGAAAAGAAAATGCCCTATAATGATGAAGTTCTTCACATGCAACTTAGCTCGTGGAGGCAAAAACACACGTCACAAGAAAATCAAAAGAGATATACAACTATTCACTCTTTCTAAGGGGGTGCTCTTTTACAGATAGAATTATGAAGATACTTACCCTTTGTTTATTTATGCCCTTACTCGTAGATATGAAGGTATATTTTGAAAAGATTTTTAAAAAATATGGAAAGAATTTGTATCGGATCCGTGCCCCTTGTTTCATAGATTTTGCTTCAAATGCCAATTTGTTAGGGGGGGGGCAAAAAATGCATGATTTTCATTTTTTTTTAATTCAATATTTTCAATAACACCAGTCCCCCGCCCCGTTTATAAGGTAGGGGTGGGGGAATATGCATGATTTTCATAATTTTTTATTGAAAATTCAACATTTCAATAATAATAGTAGCTAATATAGAATATAAATAAATAAATAAATAAAAATCTCAATCATAACTCATATCAAAAGAAACCTAGGGCCTTGGGGTGGCAGGGACATTACCCAAGGCCCCGACCCTGCCTTGTTTATTGAGCAGGGTGACGGGTTTAGTTTTCACCCCTATTTGTTTTTCTTTTTAAATAATAAACAAGCAACTTCAATGATTAACGAAAGAGCCAAAAAGGCCGAAAAATACAAAAAAAAAAAAATCTTCCAATTGGTAGAGGGGTTATAATTTTTCTTAAAAAAATTTACAATTTGCACTCCAAGTGGAGGCGTTGAGAACACTAGTATCCCAAGTGTCAAGCCAAGAACTACTCTTATCCTCAAAAATTGTCCTATTACGCTCCAACCAAATGTTCTATAGGATAGATCTCACCCTTATTTGTCACTCCTTTAAATTCAAAGCTAAAGTTATTTAGGATTTAGGGTTTTGCCCTAGGTTTCTTTTGATATGGATTATGATTGAGATTTTTATTTATTTATTTATTTTTATGCTCTATTAGGTACTATTATTATTGAAAATTACTAAAAAAAACCTTCCAATTGAATACTAGTCTTCACCCCTATTTGTCACTCCTTCAAATGCAAAGCTAAAGTTAGTTAATTATGTGTTACGGATTATTAAGGCTACTTTTTGAGAGATTTGGTTAAAAAGAAATAGACAAATCATTCAAAGGGGTCGATATGAATTTCTCTCAAATTTGGGACACCCTTTGTTACCCTACCTCCTCTTGGAATTCTCAAATACTATTTTTTCTAATTAAATCTTGTCCTAGGTTTGGGAGGATGTCTAATCTCCCCTTCCTCTTTTGTTACTGTCCAATTCAATGAATGAATTTGTCTCCAACAAAAATATACATATGTATTAAGCACGCATACCTTGCTACACAGCTCAGTATCTGTTCCTTTAATCATAATACGTTGAAAAGGACATGGAGCAAACTGGAAATAATTTAATATAGACCTGCCAGTGCAATATATGATGGATACGTTAGACATCGTTAATATGGGTGCTGTAAAAAATGACATTAAAAAAACAAAAACAAAAATGCTGAACTCTCCAAACGTAGCAAATTCAATAACATAACATTCACCTAATCCCTTAGTAAGGAATGCAATGTTTAGAAATAAAGAAATTAACATTACATACAAAAAAAGCTAGTAGAGAAGACCACTGATCCAACGTTGAGGGAAGGTATGATTATTAGATATTTACAAATACACAAAACTATTTAAGAACTAAATAAATAAAACCAATTTATCTGATGGCACATTTAAAGGTCAAGAAAAAAAAACAATGTACACTCTCAACAATCAAAATTATGCCAAATGACCACCCATAAGCATAAATTTTGAGAATTATGGTGGAGAAAACAAGCAAATATTCATCCCTGTTAAAGGATGGGGAAAAAAGGCCAGGTGCTATTCAAAGACATAATAAAGCCTTTTAAATTGAAGAAACTGACATAACCAATAAGTAAAAACAAAAATTTGCCTACACTAGACGAGGCGGAAAGATATTCTACAATGAGCTCAACTGGAAATAGATAAGCTACAGCATATCACATGACTAACCCTAATAAAAAAGGGGCCAAATCGAGGGCACGACAGAATGCTAGACAAGCAAGTTCATGAAGATCGAGCCCCCTCCCACTACGATCATAGAATGTAATTATATTGATCACTTCGTTTAATTCCTTTTCATCAATCTCAGAATCTGTGATATTTGAGTTTGAACTCAAATTGGGCACAAATCTTAGCAAGTCTACAGCGCTCTTCACGATCTTTTCAACTAATGGACGAAAACACCCTAATAAAGGTATTGTATAATTCGGATTCAAAAACAGCTCTGCTGCAATGTTCACGATTTCATCTTCAGCCACCGCCGCATATCCCTGTAACAGCCAGATGGGGGAAAAGGAAATTAAAACATGAATAAGAGTAACTTCTCAATCTTGATCAGAGGAACAATATCATATAGACTAAACTTGTTCTAATACTCAACTTTTTCGTATGCAATTTGAGAAATAACTTAAAATTTCAAATTATCAAATTAAGTAAACAACATACTTTTTTTATAAGTGCATCGAGCGGCGAAAGATATTGAAGGGCTGGGCAGCGGGAAAGAAATCTTTCTAACGCGGATTCGAGTTTAAAACTCCCATCCAAAGCCATTGGAAACTGCAATATCTGTTAACTCAAAAAAATCTGTGATAAAGTATTACTAATTATATATATACTCAAAGCGTAACGTATTCACGAAAAATCGTTTAAAAACACACTAAATTAGCTATAATTCAAGTAACAAGGATAAAGAATTCCAAACAGCAATTCCCCTGTCTTTCCAGCTCCAACCTGTCCATTTCACCATATCAAACAATCAATAATAATCTTCATAAAAATCCCATTGTCAGGGTATGAATAAGAAAAACAAATAGAACCCATTTCATTAAATATCTTAAAAAATAAAACCCAGCAGAGGAAATTAATGAAAGAAAAACATATGATGTTTATTGAATTGGTTTTGTTTTTTTTTTCATAAGCTCACAGGATTCATGGAAGTGAGCAAGAAAAAAATAACAAAATTAATACATGTATAACTTACAGTAAGAGATTTAGAACTCAGAAAGGAGAAGGGAGAAGAAGAGAAGGCAGCACCGCGGGAAAAAGTTACAGAACAAAGAAGAGTGTTTTGTTTTGTTCGTTGGATGCAGGGTTTTACATAGGGTTTGGTTTTTGTTTTTGTTTTTTTTCCTTCTAATTTAATTTTTAATAAATATAATAAAACATTATAAAATTTGATTGAAAAAACTTTTAAATAAACAAAAATCAAAATTTCATTAATCATATTTTAACTTCATCTTCCCCAATTCTCACACTCGATTCTCCTTCTCCCATGGCTTCCTCCTTCTCCCCCACCCCTTCCTTCCTTCTCAGATCCAATTCTCTCTCATCTCCAAACCCTAATCCCAAGCTCCATTTCCCTTCCTTCTCCATTAAAGCATCCTCACCTGCTTCCGCCTCCAATTCCGATACCGATATCGCTCCCCCGACTCCTGTGCTCTCGAAACATCGTCGCCCCGCTGATGAGAGCATTCGTGAAGAAGCTCATCGCCATAACACCACGCATTCTCACAAATTCTCTGCAAAATACGTCCCCTTCAATGCCGATCCATTTTCCGATGAATATTACTCTCTTGATGAAGTTATCTATCGGTCTCAATCTGGCGGACTTCTCGATGTTCAGCATGATATGGATGCGTTGAAGAATTACGATGGGAAATATTGGCGTAATCTGTTTGATTCTCGCGTTGGTAAGACTAATTGGCCTTATGGATCTGGGGTTTGGTCTAAGAAAGAATGGGTTTTGCCTGAAATTGATAGTGATGATATTGTTAGTGCTTTTGAAGGAAATTCTAATCTTTTTTGGGCTGAGCGTTATGGCAAACAGTTTCTAGGCATGAATGATTTGTGGGTTAAACATTGTGGGATTAGTCATACTGGTAGTTTTAAGGATTTGGGCATGACTGTTTTGGTTAGTCAGGTTAATAGATTACGTAAGATGCATAAACCCGTTGTCGGGGTCGGTTGCGCTTCCACCGGGGATACGTCGGCCGCGTTGTCGGCGTATTGCGCTTCGGCGGGGATCCCGTCGATTGTTTTCTTACCGGCTAACCGGATATCGTTGGCGCAGTTGGTTCAGCCGATTGCAAATGGGGCTTTTGTTCTTAGTATCGACACTGATTTTGATGGTTGTATGCAGTTGATCAGGGAGGTTACGGCTGAATTGCCGATTTACTTGGCGAATTCTTTGAATAGTTTGAGGTTGGAAGGGCAGAAAACTGCTGCCATCGAGATTTTGCAACAATTTGATTGGGAAGTGCCTGATTGGGTTATAGTTCCAGGAGGTAATCTTGGAAACATTTATGCATTTTACAAAGGGTTTCATATGTGTAAGGAATTGGGACTTGTTGATAGAATTCCTAGGCTTGTGTGTGCTCAAGCTGCAAATGCCAATCCATTGTATTTACATTACAAATCAGGTTGGGGTGATTTTAAGGCTGTAAAAGCCAACACAACTTTCGCATCTGCAATACAAATCGGTGATCCGGTCTCAATAGATAGAGCTGTTTATGCATTGAAGAACTCGAATGGGATCGTTGAGGAAGCCACCGAGGAGGAATTGATGGATGCCATGGCTCAAGCGGACTCCACTGGCATGTTCATTTGCCCTCATACAGGGGTTGCTCTGGCTGCATTGATTAAGCTCGTGAATAATGGAACTATAGGACCTACTGATCGAACCGTGGTAGTGAGCACAGCTCATGGATTGAAGTTCACTCAGGCTAAGATTGATTATCACTCAAACGAGATCAAGGATATGGCCTGCCGTTTTGCAAACCCACCAGTGCAAGTACAGGCTGATTTTGGCTCGGTTATGGATGTTTTGAAGAAGTATCTTTTGAGTAAGAATCCAAAGTAGTAAACCCTATCATTGCAGTGTCTCTTTTTCTTCTAATCATGCTTTATAGCTTGGTCAAATCACTGTTATTGTTATATCTATGCCATTGCTAGTACTGTAACCACTGCTTAGGTAACACCTCGGCTAATGTACCAATTTGGGGTTTCTGGTAGAGATGAAATCATCAAACTTTTGATAATTCGGCTATAGTTTAAATTCTCTGCCACTTCTATTATATATTGCTTTCCTTTGTTGAACATGAGCTGTATTCGGGTAGATTTTTAAGAACTGTTGGCTTGTTTGAATCAGATTGCCTTGCGTCTTTTCTTACCAATACCAATTATTTAATGCATTGTTAGAACTTATAAATGTGTAGAATGGTTAGCAATATTCAACATTTGGCTCTTAGATTACTTGGATTAGGTTTTTAATTTTTATTACATTGTAGTTGATAATATAAGAAGGATCCCGTGCCACGGAGGTTAGTTGGTGCGAGCCAAAGGATAGCAAGTAACAGATTTTTGGCCAATTTTCCTTTTTTTTTATTTTTCCTGTTTGGATGGAAAGTTACTAGTTCAAAGTTGGTAAGCAAGTAATTTTTTATTGATTGGATGGCAAATTACAGATTCTAAGTTGATCAAGCCTGTAGATTTTTGCTTCATGTTAAAAGGCTGGCGATTTAATTATGAGTTAACTTAGTGGTCAAAGGATTTTTCTTAAAACCTTGAGGTCATAGGTTCAAACCATGTGTGACCACCTAGCTAGGTTATTATCCTACAAGTTTAACAATTCCAAGTGTTGTAGGGTTGTGTGGTTGTCCTTTGAGATTAGTCGAGGTGTGCTCAAGCTAATCCAGACACTCGTGAATATTAAAAAAAAAAATAGGACAATTTTAACATTTGCCATTTTTATCAGGTTGAGGATGGAAAAAAAACTTGTTCTTTTGATAGGTAGGTTTTGTTAATATCAGCATGATTATTTTTAGAACGGGCTCGAATTATGCAGTTGCTTTCCTTGGATCTCTTCTATTTCTTTGTAGTAGTTGTGAAATGCTCTATATATTTGGCTTCTGGAGGGAGACCATTGCCAGTTTGCTCTATTTCCCAAATTCCAATCGGATGTTGGTTTGGAATCAATCTCCAAATTTCATATGTCTATCGTGGTGTTGTCACTTCAAAATTCTAAAAATTGAATGAAACGACCAAATCGATGTCGGTTGTAATCAGAGTTAGTTAGTCATCCTGCCCGCAATCTCTCAACTGAAGTGAACCTACTTCGATTATAACACAAACCCCTCGTTCCCCTCACCTTCAAAGGACCCCTCCCCCATTTGCCCAAAATATTGGTTTTGAGGTTAGTGCGATCTCAACACTAATTGACTTTCACCTCTAATTTTTTCAGTTATGGTTTTTTTTATAGATATTACATCAAATTGAGGGGGTGATTCGGAATTCGATTGTGGAATTCAAACATCCTCTTTATTGAAACTGATGAAATATTTATCTCATCATCTCAATAATTATATTGATTGATTTACTTTCATTAAGTATGCTTGAAATTATTTATAATCGTAGAAATCAATTAGGGATGATTGCAAGAGTGATAGACTCAACCATTAAGTTCTAAAAATAAAAAGTTGAATATGCACAATGTCCTCGAAATGTTAGGCTCATCCATTTTCCCGGCACTAAAATAAAACTTTTAAAAATACAGGGATCAAATCGATTAAGTTAAAGTATAGTTACCCACACATGTAGGCATTGAAAACTTATTTTAAAGAAAATGGTAATTTACAAGATAAGGTGGCTGCTATGTAGGCAATGGAATCCATATTGCAGTCACTATAAGGCTTTGTTGTCTAAGGTCAATGTCATGGAATTGATAATTGGGGAAAAGGCTAAGCCATGTGATTTACGGATTATATGGGGGAAAATTATATATATATATTAAGTTATATAATCAAACATTTTAATTAAGCTAATGCCAATTTTGATACGGTGATTGCTTGACAGTAGATGACAGATTTTAGGTCTGAAATTTTGGAGTGAAGAGTGGCCGTTGCTTTGCTAGATTGGCTTTAGAATCCTACACCAAAGCCACAGCCTGGCCTCCACTTCATTTTATAGGTAGGCCAGCCTCTCATGATCAATTTTTGTGAATTTTATTATTCAATTTCAAACATTTGTTTTATATACCTAACTCTATGTGGGATTATGATCATGATTGAGTTTATTGGAATTTCACCTTTTTACTCACCAAGTTAATATATATTCAAGTTCATTACCAAAATCCCCCTTTTTCCAAATTTCTTTTTGCAACATCCAATGAGTATTTCTAAGTCCCAAAGATAGAGTGATCTAAATAACTCATGATTCTACAACTTTTTGTTTACGAAATATCATATCGATAAATAATGAGTCGATAAGTGATTTTTTAAGATACATTCATTTTAAATGTGCGGGGAAGATGAGAGGTGATGTGGGCTACCATCTTTATCTCAACGAAATGAGTTTGTTATTTTATGAGTCCACATTTGTCAACATTTCAATGTAGGTTAATTTATAGGTTTTTTAGCCATAACTCTCATTTTAATTTTTATAAATCTTTAATAATCATGTTCACAAAAATACCACTTAGTTCTCTTAATATTTGTGATATGAGATCTCTAATAGTGATATTTTGAACGGGAATCTCAAGTTATCATATAAGATGTATTTTTAAAAAAACATGTATCACAAACTTGTTATTTTGTATACTCACAACTTATCCGAAACTAACTAGCTAGTTTATAATCTTTATTCTAATTCACCAATCTTACAATTTGCCCATCAAAAAGGGTGAATTTTAAATATTGACCTCTTTATTTTCTTCACCATGATAAAGCATATATTAAAGGGGGAGGGAGTGATATTGGCACTATTGATAAAGAGGGGTACAAATAAGCTGGCAAATTTATGAATGGTATGGTATGAGAGAAATAATTTATAATACTTCCATTATATTGAAAAATATTAGTAAACGTATAAATAGTAGAATAGTCAGTTTACAATAACTTTTAGGATGGTTAAAAACATGTTTAGGCTAAAAATGAATAGAATACAAATGTACTACAAATTTTCCCAATAGATACCTTGTGAATCCTACGTACAATTAGTAACTCCCCATCTGTTTTATCAAAATCAAACATGAGGTAGGTTTGAGAATGATGAGATATCTTTTTTGTTTTTTCAAATTTAATAACAACTTCTTGTCACATGACCAAAATACCTTAGTACTGAAAACCTTAAATTCATAATAATTTTTTAAAATCCATTAAAATACCAAAAAATAATGAATGAACATCAATTATTCATAAAATGATTGATAAGGATGACGATGAAAATGAAAACAAGTCTCTTTCTAGTTCTACTTGCTTAAATTATTATCGATTTTTTTCCAAAAAAAAAAAGGCAAACTTAATTATTCACAACAAACAAAACAACTAAAAACTTAAAAAAAAAAAAAAACAATTCGGATTTTAAACACTTCATATTACTTTTAAATATGCTCTAAAATAAACAAACAAAATAATTTTGAAAAAAAAAAATCTTTAAAAAATCTATATGGGCCTGGGCTTCATTCTCGGCCCAAATTAGATCTCTTTCTCAACTTCTTCTCCTTCATAGAATTCATCTTCTGCAACTTCAAATCAGCTCTGAATCTTGCTATGAAATTATCAGCTTTACTATTAACATCAGGGCTTGCACAGAACATCGGAATCGCCGCCGTATCTTTCACCGGCGCCGGGACTCCGGTATGTGCACTCCTTTCGCTGATTGCTGGCAGTTCATCAGCTTCAATCTCGTCGATTTCCGGCGAACCAGCTCTCGATGAACTGCTATTGCTGTTTATTCTGACGAAATCTCCATGCCTGACGAATTTCCAGTCCGACATTTTGAATGGCGGAGGCGGTGGTGGCGGAGGAATTGGATGTAACGGCGACGCGCCGCCGTTGGGTGTATTGTAATCTTCTTCGTTTAAATTGCTCATTCTCTCGATCTCCGATGGAAGTTCGTTTGGTTTGGAGAGCTGATTTAGGTCTTCAGTTTCTGGAGATGGAACTGAAGGTGAAGGAGGCTTTGCCGGCGGTACGGTAGCTATGGTTTTCCCTAATTTCTTGCTTTTTCCTTTCTTCGTAGAAAATATATTGTGAAAAACAGACGGCGGAGGAGGTGGCGGAGGTGGCGGCGGAACAGACGGCGGTTGTACTGAAGACGATGAAGGACGTTGAGAATTGATAATAGATTCAAAACTTTCAATGCTTTTCTGTCTTTGTTTCTTCTTCTTTCTCCTCAGTGATGTGATCAAGAATTCTTTCGTAGCACCACCTCTCTTCTTCTCGTTTTTTCCACTCTTATGCTCCGATTCCTGATAAAACGACGGCGGAGAGAGCGGCGGAAGATGAATCCGATGAATTTCCGCCGATTCCGGGTCGACATTTTTCTTCCGTTGATCAATTTCTTCATCGCGCTTATGTATAGCCTCATTCGTTCTCTTCGGCTTCCGTTTCACTACTTTAATCGTCTTATCCGGCGGCGGAGATGGAGATCGCCGCCGCGGAGGCGGTGATCGAAGCGGAGAAGGCTCTTGAACTGGAGGTTGTGGAAACACTTCTTCACGAATCTCAAATCTTTCAAGCTCCGGCTGAATTTCACGACGACGTTGAATCTGATCTGAAATCGGAAACCGATTGTTATTCAAATGAGTATCATCGAGAAATCTCCATCGTTCATCGCCATCACCGGCGCTCCATGAAGTGTCATGAACACGCAGATCCGGATAAGAACTACTACTTCTCAACCGATTAACAGTATTGTGAACATTCCGATGATCATCGGAAAACTCATACCATCGCGGAGTCGATGAATTTGACTTAATCGCTCGCTTCGAAGAACCATTTCGATCATCATTCGTACTGTTTCTACTGAGAAATCCACAAACAATGGCGAAAATAACGAGGATCACATTCAGAGAATCCCAGCTCTTTTTGACAGATTGAAATTTGAGTAATTGAGAAGTGAAATGAAGAAATTTAGGGATTATAATCAAGATCAAACAAAGGATTACTATAAGTGAAACTATGAGAAATGAACTGGAGTTTAGGAGGAAAGATGAAGCGCGGTTGAGCCGACGACGGCGGTGATTGAAGTTCGTTTGATCAAAAGCGGCGGCGGAGGAGGAGGAGGTGGAGGTTTGAAGCCAGAACGGCGGCGATGTGTTTTCCGGTGATTCCATAATCGCTGACCGGTCACGGGCGTTTTTGAGAAACGATGAGGTTTGTTTTTCTAAACACACTTTTTTCTTAGCTTTGAGTTTGAGTTGTTTTATAAAATCGCTTTGAGTTTGCTTTTTGGTTCATGTTTTTCTTCTCCTTTGCGTGGGAGTATTTATAAGCAATAAAGTTTAGTGAAAAAAATTTCATGACCCACTTTTCTTGTAAAAAAGTAAAAAAAATTATAGGAAATTTAGGTTTATATTTTTTTTTAAATTAATTGAGCCTTGTATTTTACTAATGAGGTTGATTTATAATAAAATATTAATGAGTAATTGGTTTTAAAAATTAAAATCGTTTTTCATGTTTTTTTCCCCTTAAGAGGAGGTTTTACGGAGGATGGGATTCTAACCTATGGTCTCATCAATATTTTTTAAAATTATACTATACTTGGTGTTGTTGTCCTTTTTTAACCCTATACGTGATCCTGACATATAAAAGTATTTATCCTTTGCCTTTTGACGATCAAATGAACATCTCTTCTTATTAGATATACTCTCTAATTTACACCCCCCCAAAAAAAAAAAATTGAAAAATTGTACTCTTAATAGATAATAGGAGGTTAAAACACCTAAGCTAGCATTTAACATTTTGATCCTTGCATTTTTTTTAATAGTACATTTAATTGCGGGAGGAGAGACTCGAACATTCGACCTCATAAAAAGGAAGCAGATGCATAACCACTTGAGTTATGCTCGTGCGGCGATCCTTACATTTTTTTAAAAAATGCAATAATTGATTATTTAATCATAATAAATATATGTGATTTATATAATAAGTTATTAATAAGATGTAAAATTTACACATCACATTCATCAATTAAGTTTTCCCATTATTTTTATTGGAATTAAAATAATGCAAGCATAAATAAAATGTATCAACCGGAGCATAACTCAAATGGTCAATGTACATACTCTTTTCATGTGAAGTCGAAGGCTTGAGTCTCACCTCTCCCAATTTGATATAATTTAAATTAAAAAATGTCTCTTAATTTCACTAAAATTAATTAAATGAGGAGTGTGATCTATAATAATTTCGATAAAACACCGAAGCCCTAAACACCTTTATAAAGGAACAAAAATAAATTTCATTATATGTATATAATATCGTTATATGACCAATGAAACTTGTAGTACTATTAAAATAATAAAGAAACTTGTAGAGAAAGTAGTTCATTTTATTCTTCTTCTTTCTTTTTTTTTTCCAAACTTTCCACACCAACTAAATGAATCCCAAATATAGGAGGGAAATAGAATTTGAGAATTTACATATGGCGATGGCGCGCTATGCATGTGAGTAAATCTCAAGTCCTGAAAGAACGTGGGTCCCCTTCCTCTCCCTTTCCAAAATTTTGTGTTCTCTAGATATAGTGTAGCCGATCAATTATATTTTATTATAAATATATTTTCAGTCGTCATGATTTGTTGTTGTAATAATTAATTCCATATACTTTTGTTTATAATTATTTAATTCTTACATATAATGGCCAGTCTTTGAGGTTTTGGATGAGGTTTAGGCTTCATTTATCTTCCAATTTTACAAATTTCAGATAGTGGGTTAGATTAGATAATTCGTTATAGATTAATAATCTTTAATAAATATATTTTTTCTCACAATTCAAATTCATTTTATATTAACTTAGATTTAATGTATGCATTCTTCTATACAATTTAAATTCAAGCTGGTTTAATGAGCTTGACCAAAACTGTAGGTCAAATATCCCCCTAATTGTCCAAGTAAGTAATACTGATTTATTATAAATCATTCAATACATTTTAATGTGATATAAGATAATTTATAAGTATTAAGTACCAAACATCTTTCGTACTACTTTATTTAATATTATCAATATTTAAAAATAAACATGGTATGTTGCTTCTAATAACTTTTATTTGATTAATTATTATTATAGTAAGAACACTTAAAATGAGAGAGTGTTGGAATTTTTTTTAAATAAATGGTTGTGAACAATTATTTAAAACTATATATTATAGGTTGGATGTTAGATAGTAAAATACTCTCAGATATGATAAAAAAAAATAACGATAATAACTTATATTTTCATATATTGGAATAGAAGATTTGAAAGAGATCAATAAATAATAAATATAATAATTTAAAGATGAAATTATGTTATTTAAAATAAATAAAAAAAACAATTAACAATGTAGTCATTGGATCAAGGTCAAACACGGCGCGCAGAACCCCAAAAACCTTGCTTAACGCATCATCTCTCTTTTTATACGTATTTTTCTTAGCAGAAAATATTCCAACACAAATTATTATAATCCAAATTAAAATGACGCGTTTTGTTTTGTTTTGTTTATATATTTGTTAATTGTCATTATCTTTATTTTTATCTAGATCTAATTTAATTCAAACCTTTGAAATACGTCTTAATTTGTATACTTTTTCCACTCTTATCAGACTTTGGCTGCAAGTATCGGTGCTTAAAAGTTAAAATCTCATAATTAAAACTTTGTTTTAGTTAAAGCAATATGAACTTCAAGTATTGTTTTTGGTATACCTACTCCTTTTGGTGCATATTGTAACATTTTTCATTTACGGTAGTTTAAGGATTATTTTGTGTTGATTTATTATGAGGTTTAGAAGTCTAGATTTATATAACATTATAATCTCATAATTAGTTTTTATAAATCAAATATAAATATATTAATTTCATCCTCACGTATCAAATATTTTTTTAATATCACATTATAAAAGAAAGGGAGATAGACTTAAACGTAGAACTAGAGGAAATAAATAACTTAATCGCGTTCCTATGGATCAGGGTATATGTCAATTTAGTCCCTATAATTTTGAAAGTTTGCATAAAGTTGTTATGGTTTGATAAAAACTCCTAAACATTATTATCGTTACAAAATGTTTATGGCTATATTTGAAGTGAATGTGGACATATGACATGTAGCGTTATGTTAATTAACATGTAAATGTGCCAATAAGAATAACATTTTGTGAGGTTTTATTAAACTATATAAACTAAATGGAACTTTTAAAATCAACTTAATTGATACAAAAACCAATCTAAAGAGACTAAATTGGAGATTTTATAATAACAAATACTAAATTGAAACGTAATAAGTAATATATATATATATATATTTATTAAACTAAAAATTCTATATAATTAAATATAGGTAAAAAAAAAATACAAATAAGACCGTAATGATTTAATGCTCATTCAAAGCACACATCCTATAATTTAACAATGGTTTTTTAAATCCTCATATTTTATTAAAATTTCCGAAAATCCCCAAAAAAACCCCCCCCAAAAAAACCCCCCCCTTTATGTGCTTATCAGAAAACATAAGGAGATTCAATGTTTAACCTTAAACCCGATCAAAATTCTTTATATTTGTAAATTCCCCCCCTTTTTGAGTTCATATTTTTACAAATCGAAATTAAAATTTCACCCTCATAAAATCTAATCTAACGGGTATTTATTTTTTATTTTGTTGAGAAAATATGTGTTATATAAATATATTTTTAAAATATATATTTGTTGAAAAAACCCCCCCCCCCCCCCCTACCCCCCCCCCCCCCCCCCCCCTGTGTTAAAAAATAACAAATTTTATTTAATTTTATTAATTAATTGGTTTTTTTTTTTTTTTTTTTATAAAAAGGAAAAATAAAATCTATAGAAAAAAAATAAAATATTGAGCCGATTTGTTGTCCCGCTGCCCGACCGCTTTAAACAATTGCAAAGCAAAAATTAGGCAGAACGAAAATAATGTTAGGGTTTTAGGGATATTGTGAAGAAGGATATGGAATTCTCAATGGTTTGGTGAAGAAGTCGGAATCGAAGAAACCCTAACTAGAGCTTCGTTTCATTAACAGAATCAATGGCGAAAGATTCAAAATCTCATGAAATCGAACCATCTCATTACCCAGAATCAGAATCAAACTCACAGTTTTCAGTAAAGAAGAAGAGGAAGAAGAAGCGGGTTTCATCAATCAATGCTAAAATCCAAGTACTCAGTAACAATCAGGAGAAAACTCCTCCCCTGATTGGTTATTTTCCATCTGGATTCAATCCTCACAAGGGTTCTGAGGAAGAAACAGATTCTGTTAGGGCTAGGGTTTATAGGAACAAGAATAAACCTAATAGGATGCAAGTGGTTGTTAGTTCAATTGGGTCAAATGTTGATTTTGTGGGTTCTAATTATTTGGGTGAAGCAACTGCTGGGAAACAACATTGTACTTATGCTCTTGGAGTTCTTGATAAGGAAAGTCAGACCTTGAAGATTGTTCCTATTGCATCGAATACGGTAATTTTTTCATTGAATATATTTGTAGAATAGTGTACGTGAAGATTGAATTAGTTTGTCCCGACCCCAAGTGTTGTAGGGTTGTGTGATTGCGGGTAAGCTGACCCGGACACTCATGGAAATATTAAAAAAAAATATTGAATCAGTTTGTATGTTGTTTTTAAGGATTTTGATTCATGAATTCGTGGTGCTTGATATTGCTTTGATAAGATTATTAATTTGGAAATGATCTTTTTAATGTTGATTGTGAGATGGTTAATCTAGGTAGGAGGATTAGGAGAGAGATTATTCAAGGGTTTTTCTGAATTGTTAGATTTTGTGAAACTAGTTTCATATATTTTCTTTTTTATTTTTTCTTAAAATTTATTGCTGAAGTTGTTGGATCAGGATGTGATATTGTTTGTGTCTTCCTCCTGGAGCTCTTTGAATTCTTCCTCTGTTGAAATTACTCTATTTCCAGCATTTATACCAAATGGAGACTTTTTTTATACTATTCTGGCTTTTCAGGGGTTTCTCCCCGTTGTATATTTCAATTATCAACGAAATGTTTCATTTTGGAGACTCACTGCCGAAGAGTTGCTGAAGAGGCTACGCTTTAAAATGCATGTTGTCTATTTTTCTAAATTTCATGCTATAATGATCTCATATATGTTACTAAACTGGCTTGTATCAACCAGATATTTAGATTGGATCCAAAAGTTCGACGGTCGGATGTGTCTGAAACGGAAAGTCCAACATTGGTAAATGAAGAACTTTCTTTGCCGCAGAAAGCTGAAAGAATGAGAGAACTAACCAATCTCTATGGAACGAAGAGATCGATAATGCAGGTAAATCCTGGAATTGAGTTTATTTTTTCCTGAATACTTCATAGCAGCCATCTTTCACATCCTTTTGAATTGACACTGGCTTACTTGTTTGACCAATGAAAGGTATGCTATTATGATAGGCGATTACATCTCTTCTGTTCAACACTTACCTAATGCCACTGAAGATAAATTTCACCATTAATTGTTTTAGATGAGACACACTTTTCCTATATCATCCTTTTTTTACTTTCTAATTGAAAAATGAGTTTTTGTGCCTTGTCTGAACAAGTTTTTTGAAATTGTTAATATGTTACAGGCAAAAAAGCTGCATTCTTTGAAGGAAGATGAGGATGCTGACGCCCAAAAGGATCTAGATGGGAAAATGAAAGATGTAGTAAACAAAAAGGCCTTGGAAAGTACGGATGCCCAGATCGCTCGTAATATCCCAGCATATAATGCTTCTGCAACGACCTCCCAAGAAGCTTACCCACTTGACAAGATTATCCTCATGGGAGAATGGAATTTCCTACAAGATATTTATAGCCTTTTGCAAGCGGAAGCTGAAATAGGTGCAGATTATCCAACCTTTGTTCGCAACAGGATTTATAAATTGCAAGACATTCAGGTATGGCATTAAGAAGCTTCTAATTGCTTTCATGAATATTCTTTGATGAAACATACAGTCTTTCAGATATATTCATGAATCATGTTGATAGTCAATATTATTTATCGAGTCTGATGAAAAGAGACTATTGAACTGCTTTGAATCTTAGATTAAGGCATCTTGTCACATCTATTTCTGGATGTTTCCAATTGGAACAACATGTTTTCTGATATTTATTCCAGATTTATGTTATGGATCTGAGTTTGATTCATGTAGAATCAAGTCTTGATTTCTATCGAAACGGGGGCTTGCACTTAACAAGCATGTTTTGTTTTATGCTGTTCTAAATTTTAAAATGTTTCAAGTAATTATGCAATCTTATTTGATATCTAAATTTTGTCGTCTTTTATACTTCGTTCATATGTAAATATTTATTTTCTGATGATAAATTCATCTTAGGACGAAGAAGAGCAGAAGAAGCTCTGCTGCATATTTTCATACATCACTCATCTTGTAAAGTTTAAGGATAAACATTCTATGGATGGTGTTGCTTCTGTAAAAGGCCATAAGATTCCGAGCATGCTACGCCAAAAGTTCTCGTCCATGTTTACCATCTCAGAGTCGAGAAGGCTGCCACCCGAGAAAATTGATCTTCTCATTAGCCATGTTCTAGTACTTACTCTATTTGCTGATGAATTCCAAAGTGATCCTTCAGATATAGCTAAGGATTTGAGAACCAGCCCTTTCACTCTAAGACTTCATTTTGAGAATTTGGGTTGCAAGTTTATTCGCCAAAACAACTCGTCTTTCGCTACACTTCCCATCCCTATTCAATTTCCACAGTTGAAGCAAAAGAGGCGTCGGGTAAGTTGTAGTTTGAAGCTGGTTTTTGAGCAGGAAAGGGGGTTAATGGTCAATTGACCAAGGGCAAGGACTATATTTCGTAATATTGACATGTAATGTTATTTAGTTTTTGGTAAGTTTGGAACTTGGGATATAATCAAGAGTAGCTTATTTAATCATGTTTGAAATTGGTCTCGTGTTCTTGCGTGGGAAAAAAACTATATTAAAATCGTTGTTACATTTTAAAAACAAAAGCCATAATTTTACAACTGTTGTTTTAGTTTATAAGTTTTTTGATAAATAAATTAATGTTTTTAAACTAAATTGAAAATTAAAGTTACCCATCCCATTGTCAGTAATCTATTCCTAGACTATAAAGTATCTCACTTTCTCCTACATTATAAACTCAGGTACTTTCCCAAACCCCCCAATTTAAGAGTAATTACTCAAATTAAAAACTCAAATAGCAGATGGTTATTATATATATTTTTAATTATAATTAGATAATAAATATTTTATCAATTCATATCATATTCAAATTTTATAAATATATGTTTGATAAAAAAAATAATGAAAAATATATCACACCTTATTAATTCTAAAGGAAAAAAACCAAAATAGCATAAAAGAATACATAACTTATATGATTAAACTTTCAAAAATTGTATTGAAATAGCATATTGTTTATATTCCTATAAATTATAGAATAATTAGTTTTTATAATTGATATTTTAATTCTCTTTTGAAGTAATTGTCATCCAAATAAGTTTTTGAAACTAAAACTTTATTTTTTATTAACATGTTCTTTGTGAAAATAATATAGTTTTTGACAATCTATTTCTATCTTCAATAACTTATAGTTTTTTTTTTTGACAAATCAATAACAAGTTTTGATTTCAATAATTTTTTATTTTATTAAATGTTTAAACATTTAATTAAATTTTATTTTTTCCCAACACATTGTGCATGTGCATCATTGCTTTTTTAAATTTCCATATTTTATTTTAAAAAATCGTTTTTCCTATTTTATATTTTTATCATATTTTTCAGTTGGAATCCGTTGAAAGGAAAATCCAAAATGAATGGGTTTAAAAGTTCCCACCCTTAAAATGGCAAAATACACAGAGGGGATTTTCTTTGACTCTCCCTTTCTCTCTCTAACTTTCTCTCTCCTCGCAATTTATAGTAGAGACAGATTCAATGTCTCTCATTTCCCTTTCACTTTTCATTTTCCATTCCTCTTCCACCTCCGATCTCTCTCACGGTGATCGGCGGCGGCGGAAGCGGCGGCGTTTTCTTCTTATTCTGAGGCTATGTCGTCATTCATAGCTGATGACGAATCTCCTGGTTCTGCTTCCTCTTCATCCACCGTCATCGCCATTAACAGAGATAAGAATAGTCAATTTGCTGTTAAATGGGCTGTTGAAAATCTTTTCAATAAGAAGAGTAACGGTCAATGTATCCTTATTCATGTTCGATGCCAGAGCTTGCATCCGCGTAGGTACCCCTCTCCCTTGCTTGTTATTGTTCGTTTCGTTTAGGCCTTCGTCGTTTTTTTTTTAAAATATTGATTGATTGATTGACATCATGTCATGAGAGTTGTTTTTGAAGGTTGAATTGTAAATTGTTATATTCTTAATTGGAATGTGATGGCGAATTTCTTCTTCTTGATTGGTTTTTATGAATATGTAATGGTAATATATTGAAAATGTTAAATATGTCTTAACCGAACAAGTTAAATTTTTAGTTTTTGATCAGCGTGAATATAGTTTAATTGACCAGATATTAATGTTTCCTCTTATATGGTTGTAGGTAGCTTCAAGTCTCCCTTCCCCTAGTTTTTAATGCAATTAAAAAAAAATTGGGTTCGTTTATTGAACATGGAATCAGAGTAGGAATTCACGAGTTCCAATCTTGTATTGTTATTTTCTTTTTATTAATAGTTCACGTGATTGACCTCGTGCTAATCTTCGAACTCACACGTGAGAGGGGAAATATTAAATTTACCTTAACCCAACAATTTAAATTTTCAATTTTGGCTAACTTGAGTCTTGAGTATAGCTTTATTGGTCAGACATTAGTGTTACTCCTATATGATTGTAAGCAGAGGTCACGAGTCAATCCCTACCTTGTTTTTTCTCTTATTTATTAATAGTTTACATGATTGGCCTTTTGCTAATATTCAAGCTCACATGTGAGGGAGAAATATTGAAAATATGTCAAAAAGATCAGCTTTGGATCTAGTGGTAATTGATATACAGCTACTATGGATCATCAAATTGCTTTATAAATGGGCCTTGTGGTTTGGGAATGAATCTTTGGTTTGATTCTATATTTTGTTTGCAGATGATATGGAAACAGCTCATAGAGAAAGTCATCCGCCGACTGAAGCAGAGTTGCATCAGTTCTTCCTTCCCTACCGTGGATTCTGTGCACGAAAAGGGGTAAATTGTTTGCTAATGCCTCATTATAAACAGAATACTTGATAGATAAGTTTCATATAAGGTTGTAATAGTTTGACAAACTCTGATATTTTACATTTATTGAGATAGGAATTTTCTATTCAGGATAGGTTCTTTTGATTGAATAATATGGTATAATATTGTTTAACTGGATTAGTTCTAGCAACTTTATTTATTTTGCTATATTATGTATCATTTATAGTAAACTACGCATAGTGAATATAGCATTTCACTTGTCAGTTGGTGAAAAAACTAGATTTATTGGGAGTTTAGTTTTTTTCCACCTTATTTGTCTGTTAAGTGTATTTTTAAATGTGTATTTCAGATCCTTGCTAAGGAAATTATTATCCATGACATTGATGTTCCAAGTGCACTCATTGATTTTATTGGCAACCACAGCATTAGCAACATTGTTGTTGGTGCTTCCAGCCGGAATGCTATCGTTAGGTCTCTCTCCTTTTCTCCCTCCCAGTGGTAAGGAAGATTTTTGATATTATATTTAAGAATTCAGTTAACAAAATAAGCATTTGCATATATGCAGGAAGTTCAAAAACCCAGATGTACCAACAAGTTTACTCAAATCAACTCCAGAATCATGTTCTGTATATGTCATAGGTAGAGGAAGAGTTCAGAGTAAGAAATTGGGTAATCGACATAATTCTCATACTGATGGGCTATACTCACCAACTGGAGCTTCAACTGTAGAAAGGTCGATATCAACAGTAAAGCAACCACTGTATCATGAGTTCTCACTTTCTGAAGATAGAATCAGGTACATTTTCAAACATACTTAATTTTTAGGGGGAGATGCAATATTGCCAAAACTTCTACACTCACCGTATGGAACAACATTTGTAGGAGTAGAAAATTTTCCCTTTTCCTTAATTCACTGTAAGGAAAAGAATTCTTCTCATTACCTTGTTTGGTGTGCTTATCCATTGATATTATATACTTGGGAAATGTTTATTACACTGAGAAAAGAGCTAATGGAAGTTTCTTTACAGTTAAAGAGTCCTATGTTTTTATCAGTAGTCCTTGTGTAGACTGTAAGAAAAAGCATGGAATTTCTTTACTCATTTTTTTTTCTTGGTTAGTGACTTTAGTTGCTACTGCAGAACTGCTTTTAGAGGAGGTGATTGGAAAAAATTACTAACAGTTTGTTTTGATAGGAAACTGCATGTGGATGTCTATAATTCTAGCCTCAGTCATGATTCAGCCAGACAATCGGTAGACAGTTCCGTATCGGGAAAATCTACTTATCTGAGTTCACTATCAGGCATTAGTGACTTTTCAGGGCCATTCAGTTTCAAATCAATGGGAACGTCCTCTGAGATCATGGATTTTTCCTTTACCTCAGATTCTGGTTCCAAAAGTTCCACTTCTTCTCAAACCCCTGTAAGTAAAGAATTATTCAATTTCTTGTCCAGCTCCTAGTCCGATCATTTAATGGCTCATTTCCATCATCAAGTGTATTCGAGCTCACATTTGGGCAAAGTTTTTTTTTTTCTTTTTTTTTAAGATATATATATGTGTATATATATATAGACATGGAAGATTGAATTCATTATTTCACTCTCTGATCTACTCTGACAGTCTGCCTTGGAAGCTGAGATGAGAAAATTGAGGTTTGAATTGAAACAGACCATGGAGATGTATGACTCAGCTTGCAAAGAAGCTGTAGAAGCAAAACGTAAGGTAAGAACAGATTACTACTTTGACATATCAGATGATATTCTTCATATTAGAAGTTGACATTATTGAAGCCATTTTGATCCTGAAAGAAAACAATGTGTTTTCAGGCAAGGGAACTACAACATTTGAAGCTGCAAAAAGAAAAGAAGTTGGAGCAAGTTAAAAGTGGTGAAGAGGCCGCGATAGCCTTGATAGAGGTTGAGAAGCAGAAGACCAAGGCTGCAACAGAAGCAGCACTAATGGCACAAAGACTGGCAGAATTGGAGACCCAGAAACGACAATATGCTGAATTAAAGGCTAGGAATCGGTCTGATGAGAAGAGTAAAACAGTTCACATGTTTGAACAAAATAATATCTGCTATAGACGATACACCATTGAAGAAATTGAAGTTGCGACAGATTATTTTAACGAGTCAAACAAGATTGGGGAGGGTGGATATGGGCCCGTTTACAAAGGTTTGCTTGAATATACTACTGTCGCTGTAAAGATCTTGAGGCCAGATAGATCACATGGTCAGAGACAGTTCCAGCAAGAGGTAAATAGTTTTCTGAGTTCGTCTTTGTTGGAACTTATTGCATGGAATCATCAGTCATATGTGAGCTTTCAGTAATATTGTAATAGTAGTAGTTTGGTTAGTCTAGTGAAACTTTGCCAACTGAAACAAAATGGAAACAGAACGAGAAAACATTTTCAATGAACATACATAATTACCCAACCCACAAAAATGCAGGTATAGATATTCTGAAGATTGTACTGTTTACATTGCAGATCGAAGTTTTAAGCTGCATGAGGCATCCTCACATGGTTCTCCTCTTAGGTGCCTGCCCAGAATATGGATGCCTTGTTTATGAGTATATGGAAAATGGAAGCTTAGATGACCGTCTTTTCCAAAGAGAGAACACTCCCCCAATCCCTTGGAGAACTCGTTTCAAAATTGCTTCTGATATAGCCACTGCTCTCCTCTTCCTTCATCAAATGAAGCCGGAACCTCTGGTTCATCGTGACCTTAAGCCAGCCAATATCCTATTAGATCAAAACTATGTGAGCAAAATAGGAGATGTCGGTTTGGCCAGGCTAGTTCCACCATCGGTTGCAGATAACGTCACTCAATATCACATGACAGCTGCAGCCGGAACCTTCTGCTATATTGACCCAGAATACCAACAAACAGGAATGTTGGGTGTGAGATCAGATATATACTCATTTGGTGTTCTATTACTACAGCTCATCACTGCAAAGCCACCAATGGGTCTTTCATATCAGGTTGAGGAGGCTATTGAGCATGGAACATTTTCAGCAATGCTTGATCCTACAGTGTCTGATTGGCCTGTTGAAGACGCTTTGGTACTTGCTAAATTAGCCCTGAAGTGCTGTGAGCTAAGGAAGAGAGATAGGCCAGACCTCCGTACGGTTATATTGCCTGAACTGATCAGGCTGAGAAATATTGGATTGAGTAATAACAGGCCCTTAAATGTTAATTCACATTCTCACAGGACTTATAACTCAGTTCCACATTTTCAGCACCCACCCGAACACGAGGTTAGTTACCCGATTCCACGATGATGGAACTTGCAATTCCTTATCTAGCATTTGACTTATGAATAAATAGGAACAGTGTTTTTTTCTTTCCCAAAATTTTGTGCTACAACTTACACCGCAAAATAGAACAAAAGGTTGGCCAATGTTTCTTCTTACCAGGATTGAACATTTACCCCTAGAAACCTTTCCATTTATGTTTTCCTATTATGTATAATCAGGAAGGAATGAGAAACAATCCTAACGTGCCAATGGAAATTCAACGTAGATCAATGTGAGAAAAAGGTGGCAGCAAATGAAAATCTCAACCAGATCATGGAACCCAAAGATCATTGCAGTGATTGCCAATTCCCAGCAAGCAAAGAAATTTTGGGGCTTCAAGAATGGTTCTGCAAAAGCCAGATTTTCACAACCGAGCGAGGGACAAGATGGTGATGTAGACGAGGAGCCAAAAACTGAACGTTGTTGGTCATTTGTAAGTTGTACTTCTGCTGCTACTCTGGGGTTGAAAAAATTTGACTCCCTTCCATAAAAGAATGTACTTTGTTGCTATTGTGCATAATAAATTCAACATAATCTATAACTTTTAATTTGTAAAAGTAAAAACAATTGATTCTTTTTGTTTTTCTATTAAGAGAAAAATGAATCATTCCTCAATATCAGTTTTTCTACATCTATCTGTTTTCCATCTCATCTTGCTGTAATACATGAAGTCTTGGGGGCTTTCTTGTTATATATATATTTATATTAATTATAAATGTGTGCAAATAATTAGCCAAAAAATGGTCTATTTTCAAGTTAATGGCGCTATAAACGCTTTTATCACAATCAAATGTGGTAAATTTTAGGGCTGCAAGCAAAACCAGTAGAACCGGAACCGAACCGGGAACCGGTGATAACCGAACCGGAACCTGTTAATTCAGTTCCGATTCAGTTCCTAATTTTGGAACCGATAAGTAAACCGGTTCGGTTCCGGTTCTTAATAAGGAACCGGTATGGGAACCGGAACCGAACCGATAAGGGTTTAATTTATTTTATTTTTTTAATTTTTTTATATAGCATGCCCAATTAGGAGTTTAGATTGATTTATTTGATATATTATTATGGATTTGATGATCATATCCATATATTTATGAATTTTAGAATGAATTTTTTGAATTTCTATTGATTTGATTTGTGATAATTTGATTTTAAATGAAATTAGGATGTTATTGTCAAATAATTTCAAGGCAATATGTGCTACCCGAACCGAATCGAACCGGTAAAGAACCGGTAAGAAACCAATTATAAGAACGGGTAAGGAACCGAAACAGAACCGTCCGGTTCTATAGGGAACTGGTTCCGGTTCCGGTTCCCACTTTTCCCATTTCTTCTTACCGGTTCGGTTCCGGTTCTTGCCAAGAACTGGTAAGAACCGAACCGGTAACACCCCTAGTAAATTTCGGCTATACAACTTTTTGCAAGTGCGGAAATTTACCAATATCTTTTGAATAATGTTTCAATAATCATATCAAGTAAATAATTGAATAATAATGTATAATTATTGAAAATATAAATATAAGTATCTTTTTTCAGTCAAATTAACGTTCTTTTACATTAAGAAACATATAAACGATTAAATTGTATAACATTTATTAATAAATAATAAGAGTTATCGAGGTCTTTTTCTCTGAAACATTTGTGATCGTATTGTAAGCCAACCTTTTACCCAATAATATTATGTTTCAACAAAATTCAATACCGTTCAATAATTAATGAAAACTACTGAATAATTTTTTACCATTGCTATGATGATAAAATTATGTGTATAAATTTTATATAAATCATCTGAAAATAACCTATTTTAATATACTAATTAAAATGTCATAATTTTTTAAAAATTATCCAAATAACTGTTAAATAATTTAATAAAATATTTTATTATTTTTTCAATGAATTTATTTGTTTTTAACTTTTTTTTTTCCAATAAATTATATAGTAATTATTTAAGTAATTTTCAAAAAGTTAAGATATCTAAGTTTTTACTAGGTTGAAATATGTTTTTGTCCGGTCGTTGACAAAATATTTTTCTAAATTGGTTAAATTTCAATTGACAAGAGTGAAAATAATAATGTTTATATAAAATAAATTATGTAATCATCTAATATCAAAGCGACCGCGCAGTGAACCGGAAAAAAACTGGTTTCGCCAGCGCCCGGTCAAAATGTCAAAAACCGAACCGATTTTTTTTTCAGCGTAAAATAGCGAGACTCCTTTTTCTTCTCTTTCTCTCTTTCTCTCCGAGAAAGAATTAAGCCGAAACCCTAAAAGCTCAGAAATCCCTTCTCTAATGGCGGATCGTTCCTCCAATCGCGAAAACGATTCAGGATTTGATCGCGATTCTTCTTCAAATCAACGTCTTTACAATCCTTACAAGGATCTTCAAGTTCCTTCTTACCGAAACTTCCAGCTTCCTACATCTCCGGAGTTCCTCTTCGACGAAGAAGCTCGCCGCCAGCGTCGATCTTGGGGAGAGAATCTCACTTTCTATACAGGTTGCGGATATCTCGGCGGTGCGATTGGCGGCGCCGCCACAGGCTTAGTCTCCGGCGTAAAATCTTTCGAATCAGGAGATACGACGAAGCTTCGAATCAATCGGATCCTAAATTCTTCTGGTCATACTGGTCGTCTATGGGGAAATCGGATCGGTGTGATCGGGTTGATGTATGCTGGTTTAGAGAGCGGGATTGAAGCTGTGAGAGATGCAGACGATGTGTGGAATGGTGTCGCGGCCGGTCTCGGTACCGGCGCGTTGTACCGCGCGGCGAGAGGCGTGAGATCGGCCGCAGTTGCCGGAGCTGTCGGCGGCGTTGTGGTCGGCGTGGCGGTGACGGCCAAGCAAGTATTGAAGCGGTATGTGCCGATTTGAAGGAGGTGAAAATATATGATTTGTCAATTTTATGAAATTTTGATCGATATACTTTTTTAGGAACTCATAAACTGATGATAGTTCTAGAGAATGCAATCAATTAATTCACTTTTTATTTTCAATATGAGATTCAATCAAAGTTCTTCATCAGGTTTATCGAGTGATGTAATTCGTCGAGTTCCCGATAACGAATAATTCCATGAATTTGGATTTGTGATGTTGGAAAATCAATATACATTGTTTCCATTCCATGTGATAATTTGCATGTTAGGTTTTTATTCTGCTTCTCTAGTAATGCATAATTTTTTAGTGTAAGAATTGATGATAATCTGCCTTGGATGCTTTTATAGCTTTGAACATGAACTCGATGCTAGTAAATGATGCTCGAAATTTGTCGAAAATGAGAATGGCCTTTGATTAGAACATGAACTCTTGTTTCTTTTTCATTATACTCTCTGATGTTGTTGATATGATATTTTTTGTGGTCATAATTTTACCATGCTGATTGTTCTTGAATTCGAGTTTCTGTTTATTTTACCGTGGAAAATTACTATCATCATCTTCTTCATACCCATTTGATCATTGAATTCAGCTTCACATGAATTGAGTTCATTCAAGTTATGTATACAATCTTTACTGAGAATTTGATTTAATTTTGATAAACCAAGATTCCAAAGTTGCAATTTTTTTAATGGGGGAGATGTTATATTTGAGGTTGATTTATAATTACAGATGAAATGAAAACTTAACATAATTGTTGCTTTTTGATTATAGGCTGTAGCCAGTTTGTGAATGATGTTGTTAAACTGGAAAGTATATTTTCAAAAAACAAACTGGAAGTAGGAATGATATGTTTACTCATATCTTACTATGCATTACCTATTCTAAGCAATTTAATGGGTGACAGGGAAATGAAGATCCTTGGATGTAAATTTTCAAAATTGAGTGTTCTAGGAAAGTTTGAAGTCTTAGCCTTTAGGTTGACGTGGTGGTCAAAGAGTTTCTTTAGAATTTTGAGATTTGTTCAAATCGATGGCCATCTATTTAGGATATTATTATATGAGCTTTTCTTTTCGATGCCATGTGTTGTACATGTATGGTTATGTGATTGTCTCTTTAGATTATTCAAAGTGTGTGCAAACTGGTCAAGACATCCACATATGTAAAAGAAAACCATCAATTTCCTTCTAAAATTAACCCATGAAGTCATAAGATCACTATTTTCTAGCTTAGTAGATTAAAAAAACATTGAGACATTAGGATGCATAATTTTATAAACAAAATAGATTCCATAGTTATAAGAAGAAATAAAAAAGAATTTTCATTGATGGATGAGAAAGCCCGAAAAGGCCCAACAAATTACAAAAAAGAAGTTCCCATTGGCGGCAAAAATAGAAGCCATAATTGATGATCAGAAATGGGGTGTAACTAGGTTAGATTCTTACACTAATGAGTAATGAACAATACAGACTAATATTTGAAATAACTGGGTTTGGGCGTTTGGTTCACTGGGTTCAAGAGGGTTGTTAAGAACAGTGGCGGAGCCAGGATTCAAGTTTAGGGGCACATTATACATGTACACATATAATCCGGGAAAAAAATCTACATTTATAGATTGTTTTTTAAAATGAATTTTATATGATGTGTCAATTTAAACCCTGAACTTTTGATTTAATCGATTTAAACCCTGAATCGGTTTATATGCACTTCAAATTTAAAAAAAAAATTACCCCAAATTCGGTTAGTAAATCAATACAAATCAAGGCACTAACCAAACATTTATAACATAATCGTAAAAAAATGTATAATTTCAACTATAAAATACTCAATCACGGTTGTTAAATCAAATGAAACAAAAAAGTTCAAACATAATATCAATAAGTGAAATCTGGCCATAAAAATATTTAACACATGTATAAAAAATAATTTATTAAAAATAACTTCATTTATAAAAACGCTCACGTTTAACTATAAATCTCCAATCGAAATGTTTTGAGGTAAATATCGATAACTATTAACTATAAAAATTTAAAATTTTATCTTTTTATCAATATATTTAAAGTTAAATAAAGAATGGAGGAAAACTTTCATTAGTTTTTTTCCACTCTTATTTGAAATATATAAAAAGTCCAGGGGTCTTTTTCATTTATAAATTAGTTAATGCTATATTATTATTATTAAATTAAAAATTAGTAATCAATAATTTGTAAAGTTTCATTAGTTTTTTAGTTATGATATTAGTAAATTTCTTTTTTTAAAGGGATTTTAAAACTTTTGAAACTTAAAATACCAATATAAATGAATTATAAAAAAAAAATCATCAGGCTATACGAGTCGAACTTTGGCCTTGAAAATCAACGAGAGGGAGCACGTTCTTCAAGCCACTGAACCAAAGGAGTCATTTTTGAAGATACAATGATACATTATTATTTCTTTAAAAACTGAGGGGGGCACATGCCCCCGGTCCCTTAGTGGCTCCGCCTGGTTAAGAATGTATTTAGATTGTATAAATATTGGGTTTGTTAATATTGAGTTAGTGTAAAATGTGTTAAAACTAAGTAAATAAATGAGTTTTTAAAGAACCATCATCTTGGGTTCAAAGTTGAAGACAAACACTGAATAGGTTTGTGTAACCCTCAACTCTATATTCTAACTTGTGAACCAAACACCCATATTCAACCATGATTTAACCCAACTATTTCAGCCAATTCTTTTTGCAAGAAGGCTGCAAGAAGGCAAAAGAGAGTGATTTAAGACATCATTCAACATTGTAAAATCTTTTATAATTATGATCTTCCCTTTGATCAACGTCAATGGAAATTTAATTTTAGAATCCTCGAAGTCTTTACTGGTGTTGATGAAACAGTGGATTCTGCTTTACCATTCCACCTCCAATGATCTGCTTTTATCATATAAAATTATATCAAGCAGTTGAAATTTGAAAGCACTCTCTTTGTGAGTCAGACAGCACAATAAAGCACTCCCATTTTAGTTCCAACTTTAAAAAGTACTTCACCATGAGATACTTTATCTCATCATCTTTCTTCCTTTTTTACCAACTTGCAATTGATATTCTCTAAAAAAATTGATAGGATAAATATATTATTTCAAATTAAGTTGATATTTTTTTTTATCAACTTTAGCATAACTTTGATGGTTTTGACATCCGTTTCTTACTCATGAGTTTGAAGGTTTAAATCTCATCTTTCTTAATTTGATGTAATATCTATAAAAAAAATCATTATTATTTATAAGTTTTAGAGCATGCCTCTACATTGTAAGAGAGATGAGAAAGGTATTCCAATCTTTTGGTATTTTTTTTTCCAAGGGAAAAATGGTAGAAATCTTTTTATTTATTTATAATCTTAATTAGGTGAGTTAATTTTAATCTTATACTTTAAATTTCATCAAATGAAACTTTAAAATTGAACAAGTGATGTTATTAATACTCTATTTGAAATAAAATTATAAAAATATCCCAACCAATCAATAAATCACGAAAAAAATCTAGTAAACAAAGCACCTAAAACCTAGTCACGAAACACTTAATCCACTAAAAGTGGTTCTAATAGAGAGTGTTATTTATACACCTATATGAATTTTTTTTTCAAAAGTAAACAATATTTTATCAATAAATGAATGTAACTTTCATGAACGATAATTTTACTTTAAAGTGGTGATATTTAGGAGCTGTTTTAAAAGAAATTATTATTTAAAATAAAATAAATCTACGAAAATATGTGTGGATAATTATAATTAATTTGAAAAGAAAAGTTCGAAATTAAAGATTTGCATTATCTCTTGAATTACAACTTTTTTTTTATTACATGAAGTTTTAATCTCTATTATATTATTAAAAATAAGATAATTTTATAAACAATAAAGATAAAGATAACTATCACATATTTTCCATTAATTAATACAATTTATTAATCACGTAAATTTATCAACAACAAAAAATATTATAACGAAACTTTTAACACAGTTAAACAAATAATTTGATCCCTAAAAAAAGATTAGTGCATTTTAATGCTCGAAAATAATAATTATATATATGGGAAAAAAATATTTAAACAAATAATTTTACTCATCATGGTCGGTTTAGCCATCGTATCAAACTTGAATTTCTTTTCCCAATAAGACAAGGAAAAGGGTAGTTTTGGAATTTCCTTAATTTATTTTTCACTAGAAAACCTAATTCAGCTTCCAACAATTTTTCTCCCTCTTTCGCCTCCAACTCCAAGGATCAGATCCGAGGAGTTTGCGAAAATTTAAAAAACAAACCCTAATTTTTTCTTTCTTTCTTCAAATCCTCTCTCAAATTTCTCTTTCACCGTTTTCTCTCTAACAAATTTACAGGTTTGATTCTTCTCCTTCTTTATTTTTTACTTTCTTCTATCGTTGTTTACGTATTCAATGGATCTTCTTTTGTTAAAACTGTTTTTTTTTCCTGTTAGTTTTAGGGTTTCGTTATTGAATATTAAGCTTTGAGTGATTGAATGAATTGTATGAATCTGTGAGAGTGAATTCAGGAAAAAGTTTCTGTTTTTTCTATGTTTATTGTTGTTTTTGCTGTTTTTTTTTTACACTGATTTTGTTTTGGGAGTCGGTGAAAAGCGGTGTTTGGTGATAAATATTTTTTTTAAGGAATATCAGATAGCCATTCACGCCTTCTCCTAAAGTGAAACATGAGTTTAATGCTTGTACTTCTCTTTATTGGGATTTTAAGTTTGGCTCTTCTGTTACAGTTTTTCCCTTTTTACAATGGTTTTGGATGATTTGATAATGTTTTTCTTTTAATACGTTGGTTGAATAATCAGTGAGTTTGGTGGATTAAATTATCTTAATTTTTTCAATTTGGTGGTTGCATGATTTCAAATCTCCATCTTCTTTTGATTGACATTTTGCTAATGTTGTGCATTGTTTTTCGTATACAGACATGGCGGGTATGGCTCCTGAAGGATCCCAATTTGATTCTCGTCAATATGACGCTAAAATGAGTGAGATGTATATTTTTATCTCTTGCTTTTGTATTTGATTTTTGGTCCTTATGATTTATTTTTCTTCTTTTAATGCGTTTCTATTCTATTTTGTTTATACTTGCAGACTTTCATCTGAAGGCCAGGAGTTTTTCACCTCATATGATGAAGTTTATGACAGTTTTGATGCCATGGGGTTGCAAGAAAACCTCCTTAGAGGCATTTATGCTTATGGTGTGTACATTTGTTGTCTTTTTTATTTATTACTATTTTAAACTCGTTATCCACGCTCGATTATTCCCTCATGATTTCCAATATAATTTTGATGTTCCCCCCTCGTCTATTAGGTTTTGAGAAACCCTCTGCAATTCAGCAAAGGGGTATTGTTCCCTTCTGCAAAGGTCTTGATGTGATTCAGCAGGCTCAATCTGGAACCGGGAAGACTGCAACCTTCTGCTCTGGGATATTGCAGCAACTTGATTACGGTCTAGTTCAGTGCCAGGCTTTAGTTCTGGCACCGACTAGAGAACTGGCACAACAAATCGAGAAGGTTATGAGAGCTCTTGGAGATTATCTTGGTGTTAAGGTTCATGCTTGTGTAGGAGGGACTAGTGTTCGTGAGGATCAGCGTATTCTTCAAGCTGGTGTTCATGTTGTCGTTGGAACACCTGGTCGTGTATTTGACATGTTAAGGAGGCAGTCTCTTCGTCCTGATTCTATCAAGATGTTTGTATTGGATGAAGCCGATGAAATGCTTTCTCGTGGTTTTAAAGATCAGGTAAATTTCGTGTGTCGATGCACTTTAGCTATGATTGGTGCTTTATTATGTTGCCCATAGGCCCATTGGTAGTTGAAACTTAAAGATTTAGATTTGGAGGGGGAACTCAATTTTAGCTTAGCATCAAGTGTTTTATTGTACTCCTTTAATAGTCTAGTTATGTCATACCGTGATATTACTTTAAACTTGGATTACTACTTTCATGACTGTTGAGTTTAAGTAGGAAATTAACGTGAATACTGTATAATTATTTGCATATGTGCTGAATTCTTGTTATGAGCCTTTTGAGGGTCAGATTCCTTGGCCATGTTTTATTGTTCTCTGACTTGTTTTGATTGAAGATTTTTTGCATGGGGAAAGTATCATTTTAATAATATACTTCTTGAAAGTTCTAATCGATAACATGTTACTTTTTCTTCTGGTGGCAGATTTATGATATTTTCCAGCTGTTGCCGGGGAAAATTCAGGTTGGGGTATTCTCTGCCACAATGCCACCTGAAGCTTTGGAGATCACTAGGAAATTCATGAACAAGCCTGTCAGAATCTTGGTAAAACGTGATGAGCTCACTTTGGAGGGTATCAAACAGTTCTATGTTAACGTTGATAAGGATGAATGGAAGCTTGAAACTTTATGTGATCTTTACGAAACTCTGGCCATCACCCAAAGTGTCATATTTGTCAACACACGTCGCAAGGTTGATTGGCTCACAGATAAGATGAGAAGCCGTGACCATACTGTTTCTGCCACCCACGGTGACATGGACCAGAACACTCGGGATATAATCATGCGTGAATTCCGATCTGGATCTTCTCGTGTTCTCATCACAACTGATTTATTGGCTCGTGGTATTGATGTTCAGCAAGTCTCTCTTGTTATTAATTATGACTTGCCGACCCAACCGGAAAATTACCTTCACCGAATTGGGCGAAGTGGACGTTTTGGAAGAAAAGGTGTTGCCATCAACTTCGTCACAGGTGAAGATGAGAGAATGCTTTTTGATATTCAGAAGTTCTATAATGTGGTCATTGAGGAGCTGCCAGCTAATGTCGCTGATCTCCTATGAAGAGGTTTTGTTTATTTTTGTTTATTTTGTTTAGAGCATAGGGATGAGATTCTCTTATCTCTGAAGGACTATTTATTTAACCCCCCACCATTTTCCCCACTTTTTGTTTTCTTAAATTTCTCAAACTTGACATTTTAATTATATGATTATGTTCTGTTTAATTTTCTCTTTTGATTGACTCGTCAACTTTTTATCAGCACGAATTTTTGTGTGTATTTTAACATTCATATCAAAATTAGTTTGAAGGCAAGCCTAATTGGTCTTTGGCTGATGGGTAAGGTAACATAAGTCAAGTTAATGGATTACATAAATAAACTCAAGTTTATTTTCACAATTCCAACTTATTTTACGGTTTACACTAACTCAAATCTAGCCAATCCATTGTTTGGCACAATCTAAACATCGTTACAACACAACCTGGTCTAAACTTAGAATGCCTCACCACCGTAACGTGTTATTATTCCGGTAGGGGCCAACCTGATGAAAAGAAGCTTAGAACATCCTTCAATTAGAAATGTACCTCGTAGCCAACAGGACCATCTCGATGACTTTCTAATATTGTTTCCATGGTTTCATTCTCCTCACAATAAATGGATTTACTTTAAATAAAGCTATGGGAAGGGGCCCTCTCTCTCATTTATGTAAAGAGTTATACCGCTGAAGCTACCTACATCCTGTTGCTACTACAAAGAATGGGGGGCCATAGAATTAACTTTAAGGTACCCTAAATTATAGGACGCAATAATTTAGTTGTGTAGTAAAATAAATGGTCTAAAGATTATTCCAATTAATGACAATTGGACCCACTTCAACCCCCCAAGTGAAAAAAAAATTCAGTATTATAGTTGTACAAATACCATTATTTATATTTATTTATTATTGATAATAAATCCGTAATGTGTAAAAGCTAAAAGGAAGTAATACGAAGATATTTTATATCAAATAATTAAAAAAAATCATACTACTACCATTTTAATATAATATATGGCCAATATGAGTTATGCTCTAGTGGTTTGGTATCGATATTTTCTTCTCATGAGATCGAATGTTTGAGTTTTTCCTCTTTCAATTTGATGTAATATCTGAATAAAAATATATAAAGAAATAATATTACCAATAACAATAATTGAATGGGATCCACTTCTTCTATGTTACATACTATAGTATTTCATTTTCCCCCTAAAGAGCCATAGTGTCTTATTGAGGGAAAGTGTATTTATTTTTGAATCTCAATTCAAATATTTATTTATGAATAAGTCAACTTACCCATTCACAAGCCAAACAGTCAACAATTTGCAGCTGAGCTCATGCAATTCCATTTCCAACTGTTCCAAAGTCCAAACTAAAGAGAAAAATAAAAAATCATTTTTTTTCCCAACATTATTTATAAACAAACAACACCCTGTTCTCAAATCACCATAAAAAGCAAAACCCACCAAGCCTTTTTTTTCTTCCCAAATTTAGTCACAAAACTTTCAAAACTCAAAGATTCACTTTTTCCAATGGAGAATTTCAGATCTCAGTCATGCAGGGAAGGAAGAATGCAGATTGAAAGTTACAGTGAAAACAAAACAACCCCATCAAACATGCAAGATCTGAGATCTTATAGTGTCAGCTATGGAGATTCTGTGCAGCAAAATCAATCAGGAAAAGAAGGAAAGATGAAGAAAGTGAAAAGCAATATTGGGTCTTCCTCAAAAAGTTGGAGTTTTAAGGATCCAGAATTGCAAAGGAAGACAAGGGTAGCTGGATATAAGGTTTATACAGTTGAGGGAAAGATGAAAGGATCTTTTAGAAAGAGCTTTAAATGGATCAAGAACACTTATACTCAAGTAGTCTATGGATGGAGGTGATATATATTTTTTCAAAACTCGGCATTTCTCATACTGAGATCCACCAATCTCAGCTGAGACTAATTTCAGATGAAGATTGGTGGAATCTCAGTCTGAGAAATGCAATTTTTGAAATATTTCAAAACTTTTGTTATTTTTGAAATTACTCATAAAAAAAATGTCGTTTGTTGAAACTTCTATATATATATATATATATATATATATATATAGTATAAGTTATGTAAGTTTATTTTGTATCTTGAATTTACTATGAAATGTAACTATGAATCTTCTTCTATTGATCTTTTGGATCGGCAATCTTGAATTTTTTGTTAGAGTTTTTTTTTTTTTAAAAATGAAATTTGAGTTTTGATCTGATTTTCTGATCAGATTCTTCTTAGTTGGATCAAGTTGTGTAATTGTTGATATGTATCAGTGATCTTGATTTATTATGTGTCTTCTTTCATATTTAATGATGCATTGATCTAAAGGAAGGTTGGCTTGGGCTCTCTGCATTGCATAAAGATGATGGGAAGTTGACAATTTTTGTTCAAATTTTGGTGCAAAATGGGGTTGTCTTTGAATTTGGCTCTCGAAGTTTGGTTTGTAGGTTTGATAAGTCTAGATTTGAATAGTTTATGTTTGTATAAATTCATGTTACATTGAAAAAAAGTTATAAAAAGTATTATATTATAAGAAACCTGAGTTCAAAAAGTATCATGATGTAACATGAGCACTGAAGTCGAACGTTCACTCCTTCAATTCAATATAATATCTCTGAAAAATATCATGATGTAATATGAGCACTGAGATTGAACGTCCTCTCTTCCAATTTAATGTAATATCTCGGGAAAAAGTATGTGATGCATGGTAAAAATTGATGAATCATAGATAATTAGATATATCCAATTATTAAAATAAACACCCTTAAAATGACCCAAAAGAAGTAAAGGAGTGAAAAGGTAAGAAAGATAGAATGGTTGGGTTGGGTTCAGAGACAGTTTCACATGGCAATAATTGTCCTATTGTTTATTTATTCAGTGTAGGCTTTGAAAATGATGAAAATGCAGTCGGTGTTTAACTGCATCAATATTACCAAATCAGAGAGACCAAGAGAAATAGCTGGAATTGTTCACTAATGACAGCTTCATTTAAATTTGACAGCAAAACAAAATGGTCAAATCAATATTAAATATGTCAAATATCTGATGGAACAACTTTGATTTTCTGAATAATTTAAAAAAAAAGAATACACATATAAGAGGAAAAAGAAAGAAAAAAAATTGCAAATTTTAGGTATCATCTATTCTACAAGCTCTTAACATTTCAGAGTCTTTTTAAGTTATGGTACATACACAAGCTCCAGATGCATTCCTTTTTTTTCCCCTTTCTATAATGAATGGGATTTCTTTCAACAACCCCATTTACCATAAAACTAAAAAAGAAAAGAAAAAATCAAATTGCCAGAATCTCTAGAAAAAAAAATCAAAAAATTTCATGATATTGCAGTCTGCCCACTCATGGAAGAGTGTTTCTTTTGCAGCCTTCCTTTCAATTGTCTCATCTTTGCTTCTACTCTGGCTGTGAACCCTATCTTGGTCTTTTGTCTTGCTTTTGATCTTTCTCTGGTCCACATATGTTTATCTTCAACATCCTTTCTATAGTATTTGATTTCTTGAATGATATGATGATCCAAAGGATGGAAACTTCTCTGATAGGATATGTGGGCAAGGTATGGAAGATTACAGGTAACTGTTACTAATAATGTTGTTATCCAATAAGAAGGGGCAGGACCTAATGCTTCAACAAAAATTTGATATGCATTTCCTGATGAAGTCATCATTCCATAGAGTAATATGAACAAATACCACATGGCAATGCTGCCCCAAACAAGAAGGTGTTGGATCCAGGTGAAATGGCTCATTGTGAGAGCAATCTGGCAATTAACTGCCCATATGATGCAAGTAAACATGGTTGTACCTACAGCGGTCATATCGGCAGTCTGACCACCAGAAATGAATGCCTGGTCGTAGAAAATTATAAGCGTGAGGAAGAAAGTAATAAGAGAGCAATAGAGAGCATTCCCCATCCATCCAAAAATCCTAGACCAGTCAAAGAACAAGTTTTTCGGTCCTTGCTGATACAGTGCGGGAAACTGCAAAAATGGACAGTTCAGCTGGCGTTATAACATGTTCACTTGAAGATAAATCTGTGCACTGATTCATACTTAAAATGTCCTTACCTGTAGGCAAATCTCTGAAGAGACATCTTGTTCAAAAACTCCAAGAGAAATTACAGGTAGTGAGGTGAGTATGGCGTTAAACGATAGCATGTAGTAATCATCATAAATCGATTGACCGGAAAATCCAGTGAATGCTTCGAAGTAGAAAAGCGTTAATCCGAATGCAATATTCTTGTAGAAGAAGTAGCAAATCTGAATATAAAAATTACCATGTCAGATCAAGGTTAAATAAAGTATGTACATGTACTAATGAAAGTTCCCCAAGCACAGTAGCATCATTCATTTGATAGCTAGTTGACACTTATGTCTTGGAAGAAAAAATTGCATAACACATAATAAGAAATGGAATCAAATTTACCATTTGTGCTATCCTCTTATAACACCAGTGTCCGTGGACTACCAGAAGCCTCTCGAGAAACCGAAATTGAGCAATCGAGAAATCACTGGCCATCACAGCCTGTGAACATTAGGGGTTAAAGAGAGAGCTATAATAATACATATAATAAATGTAAATCAGGGAGGAGTTATTATACCAACCTGCATACCTTCAACGCCACTGATGCCAACACCAATATCAGCCTCTTGAATCATTCCAACATCATTTGCACCATCACCAATTGCTAAAGTGGTTTTCCCAGTACCTTCTTTCACTAACCTTGTTACCTGGAGGATATGGAAGAAAAGAACAAGTCCAAATTAATGGCTGATCACAATGCTTAGAATTCAATGACCCACTTAAATACAATATATGGCAGTATAAGAGATAAAGAAAGGTCAACCAACCATAAAATAAAAAGGGAAATCCTACCAGTGCCTTTTGCTTTGGAGAGACACGACAGCAAATGACAGACGCACAATCAACAGCTAGTTCAAGGAATTGATTTTTCATATCGTCCTCTAGAGCATAGGTGAGAGTTTTCCCATCAATAATTAAAGCAAATGCAGCATGTGGATCCTTTTCCAGCTTGATCATTTGTGAGGCATTGGTGATTTGATTCAAAATATGCTCTTTTATGGCCTGATGTGTGATAAAAGTCAAAAAATCCTAAATAGAATGAAATCAATTTCCTGCAGGTAATTTCCATCGCTCTCTCTAAAAGTATCATATACCTCTTTGCCATCTTGAACTAAGTTGTCTGAGTTTGCTGCTGTTATGCAGATCTGCTTCATTCCCTGACGTAGTAAACTACATGCAAATCTGCACCATCAAAACAATGGTTGGACTCTTTGCTTAAAAGAATATGTATCTTTGAACATCACGCATATGCAGCAAGAAAGCACTTCAATTAATTAAGAAGACAGACCCTATGTTGATGGCTGTTTCCATCTTATCTCCAGTCAAAACCCAGATCTTAAGACCAGCTTGTGCAAGTTTGTCTATGCACTGGGGCACCTAAAACAAAAACATAATAAATGGTTATGACCAAAAACTAGAATCGTAAGAGTAAGATATGATTATATATCACTGAAGATAATTGCGTAAGAAATAGGTATTTCATTTACCCCGCTTTGTAACTTATCCTCCACAGCGGTAGCACCGATAAGGGTTAACTCTCGTTCCATGAGATCAGAAACTCGCTCAAGCATTCCCTCTCTATCTCCTCCAATGGAAGTCTTGGCCTTTTGAAACTCATTGTTCCAAGCAGTGTATTCGGACTCCTCGAGTTTTCGATAAGCAAGAGCCAGTGTACGCAATCCAGCTTCTCCATACTCATTCAAATGGCGGGTGGTTGATTCTTCATACATTCTTCCGTTCTTTGATAGTCGGTCAAAGATGATGCTGCATGAATTGAGTACATAAATTGAGAAAAAGCAATTTGTTTCTTATCAATAAAAGAAAAATGCAAATGGTCGCCTAGTTTTCAAAAGAGAGAGAATAAGAGATTTCATGGGTAAAAGTGAAGGTGAAAAACCAGCAAACTTGAGCACAAATTTCTCTAAATTCACCCTGGAAAGGATTCTCACTGTTTAACGATAAATGGGAACACAGGATGATAATAATCTGGGCCCTTTCCCCACACTTTAACTTAAAAGAAACAGTCGATATCTCTTACGAAATTCTCACCAAAGAATTGTCTACATTTTTCTGCTATAATTATGATGAGCCTCACCTATCAGCACCTTTGCAGAGAAGAAGAAGCTGTCCATCTTCATCCCTAACAATCACAGACATTCGCTTTCTTTTGCTTGTGAAATCCAAAAGATTCAAAATTTTGTATTCCCTGTATAAATTACCAAGAGACATTTTTAGCAATGCATCATCCAAGAATTCAAAGAAAAATTGGACCTGAGTGACGTAATCACTGATTCACTACACAATATCTTACCTTTCAACTACTTGTCCAGATGCAGGGTATCTTTCACGGACGACCAAAGTCGATTGTGTTCGCTTACAAAATTCAAAACCAAATTCTCTAGCAGCAACAAGAAAAGCACCTTCATCAGGGGACTCCGCTTCATATGTGAAACTGCCAGTCTCTTCATTCAGCTCAGGAATTGCAGTGTGACAAATTGCTAAAATTCGGAAAAACAATAGAATAACATCATGATTGTGCTCCATCATCCAATTTCCATCCATCAGGCGGTTGTCCTCAAAACTAAAATATTTTATGGCAGGCTTCTGATCCTTGGCATCGCTAGAAGTAACAACAGTCTCCAGTTCAATCTCCGACTCTTTTCTGCCATTCTGCAGTGAACGGTGACGGCTACTCTTATGCATGGAAAAATTGGGAAATTCTCCATCCTGTTCCTCAAGGTCAATAGCCATCTGCCTTGCAGCAGCAAGTTCAACTTCACTTGATCGAACACCATATGCAGTGCCGGCAATGGAACACTTCAAAAAGTCCATCTGATTGCAAGTCAAAGTGCCTGTTTTATCAGAGAGGATTGTGTCTACCTGGCCCAACTCCTCATTCAAATTTGATGTTCGAGCCCGTGCAGGATTGCCTGTCTCTTCATCATACATGTGAATATCTTGGTTAATGAAGGAAGCTTGCAAAACCTTCACAACCTCAATGGAAACATAAAGTGAGATAGGTATCAAATATCCATAAAGGATAAGAGCAGTGATCAGATGTAGAAGCCCAGATAAAAAAGGCCTGCTTGGACTATACATTGGATCATCACCAGTGGTTTGTAAATACCACCAATCTGTCATTTCGTACTTTGTCTTCACAGCAAAACCTATTGAGCTTATTGATGAGATAACCATAAGGAGGGTAAAAAGTATGTAGATAATTTTGTCCATTTTTTTCTCTATTCTACTTCTTTTGGAAGGAGATTTTGTTGCATTCTGCATGACTTTGCTATCATGTCCAGTGAATATCACAACTCCATAAGCATAAGCTGTATTCCTCAATTTTGAATCTCTGAGGAGAATCTGATTAGGATCAAGGGGGTACAACTGTCGATCATACTCAAAATTACCTACAAAGGTGTAAAGATTTGGGTTTGGATCTTCACAGTTAATTTTTCCAGTGAAATCCTTGAAAGTCGCATCGTCATCGAATGGCAAGGTTACTTCCAAAGATCTCTTTACTTTCAGATTGGTCTCACCATCTAAATTCATAGTCTCCACATAACATATACCATCCTCATAGCAAGATGACAAGAGAAATAAATCGGCTGGAAAGAACTGATCCTTTTCTATTTTTAATACATCTCCGACACGAATTTTATGCCAAGGTCTATAACCAAAAACACCATCCCCTTTATGAACAATCACTTTCCTGAGATTAACCTTCATATCCTGCACAAACCGACGCCAGTCCTCTAGAGCTTCTTTAGCCATACTGAGCCCCACAACAAATACCAAAGGAGCAATCATGCTCATAGCAGAAAATGGGGCAACTGGTGTGAGTGAAAGCAATGCAGCCAAAAGAAAGTACAAATTAGCAACCCGCCGAAACTGCTCAAAGAGAGCCTTCGGCAAGAAAGTAAGAACATTATACTTTGTTGTGGATATGAAATTTGAGCAGTATTTCAAAGGCTTCTTTTCATGGAGATGAGGTTGGTTACAACAGACAGTTCGTGAGTAGCCAGGTCCTGTAATAGTATTTGGCTCCTCGATCTCATTTGTATTCGGCCGGAGGCACGAGAATGTGTAAAGATGGCTTCGGCGGAGCTTCTCCCTTATTCTCCCCCGTGTCATTGACTCAAATTTCAGCTAAAAGGTATTATGCTTGAAAGAAAACCATTTGGTTAAAACTCAAACCAGTCTCAACACAAAATTCGCCAAACGCCCCTTTATACCGAAATCTTCTTTTACAGCCTAATCAAGAACACACAAAATGAGTTAACCAAGAAATGAAAATCAGAAATACTATTTTTCAAGAGGGCAACATGCTAGAAAAACTTGAGATGCAATCCAATGCATCTTTACAAGTTACAACCATTGATGTAAACTATGAACAAGCAAAAAAAACAATGGGATAAGAGGAATTCCCGGAAGAAAAAAAAACCCGAGAAAAAAGGGTATAAAAGAAACATTACAAATTTTAGGTAATGAAAAGACTACCTAAAAATCCGACAAAACAAAACTGCACCCTCAAAACAAGCACATGCACGAGGGGAAACAAAAAAAAAAGGATCAGATTCAGAAAACGAAAAACACAAAATACAAGAATCAAGAATTGAAATTGAAATTGACTTCAAATCTCAAAAACCCATTTGAGAAAAAACAAAAATTTATGATAAAAAAAAAAAAGATCAATGTAGAGCTCAAACAGTGAAACAATCATTAACCCAGATAGATTCCCCTTGTACAAGACCCAAAATTTAATGGGAAAAAAAAAACAACCCAGAAAGAAAAAACAGTACCTGGGTTAAGAATCAAGAGCCACACCCATTGAAGAATGAAGAAAAGAAACACATTTAAGAAAGAACAGAGAGAGATAAATAGCTGGAAGTTGCAGATCAAGGGTGAAAAAACAAGAAAATGTTTAAGAAAGAAGAGAGAGAGAATGTTTTTAGAGAGAGGAAATCTAGAAGAGGGAAAGGGAAGACAGAGAAACAGAGAGAAAAACAGGGTTTTAGGCCAAAGGAGAAAGTTGTTCTTTTCTTTTCTTTTTTTCTCTCTCTGTCTGTCTCTCTCTCTCCACCCAGAAACTCTGAACCAATGACAGGAAATTCCAGGCCCTCTTCTTCCTATATTTATATTTTTCTTTTGCCCTTTTTTTCAAACTATTGCTCTCTCTAAATAATTAATTAGTTTATTAGGTATTTTTAAAATGACAAAAATAATATTAAGGTTAACTTATACAAAATATTCCTGATCTATGAGATATAATATACCCTTAGGCGGTGTTTGGTTGGGGGTTTGGGAAATGGATGTCTGGGTTTGTGATGCCTGGGAAAGAAATGTGTGGGTTTGTGATATCTGGTTTTGTGAAGAATGTGTTTGGATTGTATGAGAATGAGAATGAATAGTAGAAATAACGTGAGTGTGTTGGAATAAAAATGTCAAATCCAATAGTAACTTGGGAATGTGATGCCAAACCCAAGTAAAAAAAAATAGTGAAACAAACATGAGAATGACATCACAAACTCATTCCCACATTCAAATCTCATTCCAAAACCTTCAAACAAATACCCAACGTTTTAAAAGTTTCAATCTTTTCATTGTTTCAAAAATACATTTTGTTGGGTATGTTACCCTTTTAAAAGCATCATTGGTTTGAGAAATTATCTTTTGTTGGAGAAAATACTTTTTTATTTCAACATCAATCTTTTAATTTTCATTAAATTTAATAAAAAATGTACACGAAAAGTTCAATTCCCCCAATAAATGATAGTTTTGAAATAAATTAAAAAATTGAGAATACAATTGAAACTTTTAAAATGTTAGGGGTAAAGTTGAAACTCACCACATAGGTTAGGACTATTTTAAATATTTTAACCTAATATTAATATTGATTGTTTAATGATAGAAGGGAAACAAATTAATTAGATAATGAAATTAAAACATAATTTTTTTAAAATAAATAATTTTTATTTTTTTAAAAATGATTTTTTATTATTTTAAAAAAACAAAGCACAAAGATTGATAAAATGTAAATAAAATCTCTATGGTTAAATTGATATGCAAGAATGGCTTGTGGCAAAAAAAAAAAAAAATTATACCATTATGGTTCTAAAATTATTCAATTTGACACACTCTCACTAATGTGATTAACTTTTTTTTAGCCATAATTTCTTATTTTGAACTATGATTTGGATGATTGAAGATGTTACGGAATCCTCGTTTCAACTCTATGTTATGGTCATTTAAAAACCTTGAAATTATCAGTAAATGAAAGAGTTTATTATTTCAATCATACCTAATATTTTGATGATAATAAACTCTTTTATTTATTGACGATTTTAAAACTTAGAAATTACCATAACGTAAAGTTAGAAATATGGATTATGGAACATCTTGAATCATTTAAAAAGCATTAGTGAGGATAAGTCGAACTACATAATCTTATAACTATAAAAGTGTTTTTTTTTAAATCATTTGAGTGCGAGAATCGGAATTAAATGCCTGGGAATTAGATGTATGAGAATAAGTAGTATGAAATAAAATGCCTGGGAATTTGATGCCCGTGTTTGGAGTGTGCTGGAATGAGATTCAAATGTCTGGGAATATGATGTCTGTGTTTGGAGTGTGCTGAGATTTGGTTTATGGGAATATGATTATTGTTTTTGTAGAAAGGAATATGATTATTGTTTTTGTAGAAAGGAATATGATTATTGTTTTTGTAGAAAGGAATATGATTTGTTATTTTATTTAATTATTATATAAAATTTAATTAAAAATTTGAAAAAATTAATTAATAATATTAAATTTAATTAAATTAAAATTATCAACTATATTTATTTATAAGTTTGATTTTTTTTAATTTCCTTTTAAATATTATTTCATTAAATAAAATTGATGAAACATATAGGTATCAATTTCTTACAATCATGTATTATTATATAAATTAGTTGATATTAATTAACGGTAAAAAATAAATGATTGTTGTCATTAAATATTTAGGGTTTAATAATAAAACAAATTTATTAATTTAAAAAAAGTGAAAATGTGTTATTTAAAAAAGGGTAAAATACAAATAAAACCTCTATGGTTTTTTTCAAATGCATGAACACCCCCCGTGGTTTGAAAATGGCAAATCACACCCTTGTGGTTCCAAATTTTTTCAATCAGACCCCTTCCCTTCAATGTCATTAATTTTATTTTAATCATAATTTCTTCATTTGAACTCCAATTTGAATGATTCAAGATGTTTTGGAATCCTCATTTTGCTTTATATTCTATGGTAACTTCAAAACTTCTAAATCATCAATAACCAAAAGAGTTGATGGTGTCAATCATACCTAGTATTTGGATGTTAATAAACTCTTTTATTTATTAATCATTTCAAAGTTTTGAAGTGACTATTATATAGATCCTGAAATTAAGATTTCAAAACATCTTGAATCACCCAAATCGGAGTTCAAATAAATAAGTTATGGCTAAAAAAAATTGTTGTATTTGGAATTAAGCTTGAAAAAAGTACTATAAAGTAAAATTTATCTAAATTACTTAGTGTATTATTTTGAACATATTTTTTTAATTTAATTATGTACAATATATTGAGTTTCTTTAAAAAAAATATTTTTGATTTAAAAAATATGTATATATTTTTTTAATTAAAATTGAACATATTTTTTTAATTTAATTATGTATAATATATTGAGTTTCTTTGAAAAAATATTTTTGATTTAAAAAACATGTATATTTTTTTTAATTAAAAAATATTTTTTAATTTTATCTTGTTCACTATAACCTACTAAAATACTCATAATATTTATTTTTTTTCTATTAAAAATACCAAATAGCACAAAATTGGAGAGGATTTAATTAAATGTCAATGCCAAAGACAAATATCAATGTCAAATGCCAATGTTAAATAAAAAGGAGATTTGGATGGGAATTGAATGTCAATGCCAATGATAATATAGGTTGAACCAAACAATGGAATGAGAATTAAAAACCCATTCTCATGGCCAATTCCCGCACTTCAAACGCCCCCAAAGGGTTAAACTCAACCACATTAGTTTTATTTACCATTTTTTTTACTGGGTTGTTTTGTTAAAATGACCTGTCAAATGTTGGAAGCTAAAAGAATGAGAATCATGGATTGTTATAATATTGTCCCACGTGGCAGATTTTTAAAATAATTTGAATCTTTTTATTTATTTATTTTATTTTTTAAAAATTGGTTGATTTAAAATTTAAAATTTTCAAAAAATATATGTGGAAGCTAATCTTAGCACATGGCAGTTTAACTTACCCCTTAAATTTAGCTGGTTTTAGTCCTAGGTTTTTTAACCATGATTTTCACTCCTAATACTTGCAAGAAACCCATTCTTGTATATAACCATTTTTTTTTCAATTTGAATGATAAATTTTGCGAAATTGAAGAAAATGATTGGTAGAAAATGTAATTGGTGATGTGGTAAAAGTAAATATTTATAATTGTGAGAGTAGATGTTCGACTCTTTTTCACTAATACTCTTTTATCATTTAAGAAAGTTTTAAAAAGACCCGAATAAGATATATCATCTTTATTTTTTAATTAATTATATGAATTATAAATTAAAAGAAAATTGAGGGTAATTTTTTAATGATATTGTGATTTTTTTTTTTTGAAGTCATGATATTGTGAATTCATTATATTTTAATTTGAATGAAGTTAAAAAATATATTTTTTTTTTAGAGTAGACTGAAGAGAAAAGATGAGGCATCCCACTCCTTTTGAATTCTTATCGTCAAACTTAAGGGGGGTGTGGGAATATATAAATTTGATTTAGTCAAATAATTGATTATTAATCATTCAAGAATTTAGCCAATTAAATAATCAATTAAATGAAAATGGAATGGTAAATTGACCAAGCAATTAAAAACAAAACAGTTAATTTTTGCATATCCTTGAAAAAGTTATAAAATTTCATATCATGATTCTTGCATATCCTTGAGTTTTAAAATATCATTAAACCCATTTAGGATTCTTGCGAATCCGAGATAAGATCAGAGTGAAAATAGCTATTCCTAAGTCGTGTCACAATCATGGATCCGCCCTCAGAATTGACATCCACCTTTGCTTAATTCTTACTTATTATATTTGTTTTCTTCAAAAATAAAATAACATATAATTTATAAGGATCTTTGGTGGGAATGTGAGGTTATTAAACAAAGAGTTTACAAAATTAAGACAATTCAATGACGCGTTGATTGTGACCATTCCATTTGGTTCGGGTTTGAATTACATAAACTTACATCCTATTTATTTTCCAGTTTTATAATTTCAGATGATTGATTATTTTATTTTAATTTATCATCATTTTTACGAGACTTAACAAACTCAACCAATACAGACTCTTAACTGATCTATCTAAATAATGAGCCAAACATCCCCTAAAATTATAGATTCAAATCTCCATAATCTCAATTCCTTAATATATATTTAAAAAATGATGAGTTTTGAATTGAAAATTGGGAATATAGTTCTACTTCTCAATTTGTATAGAAGGAAAAAAAATATAGTTCTACTTCTCAATTTGTATAGAAGGAAAAAAGGAGAAGGAATCAATTACAGATGGGAAAATTCCCATTTTATTAATTGCACCAATCCCATTTATTGTTTATACCAAACAAGAAAATCACATTTATTGAAGGAAAAAATGGATTTGAAAAGATAAGAACAACCCAATTTGTAATTTATGAATTGTTTTGGGAGAGGAATGCAATGGCCCATGGGAGAATTCAAACAATCAATATCTATTTTCCCAATGGGGAAATTCTTTAATTTCTAAAAAAATGAAAAATGTTTTATTGGGAAAATTCCATTGAAAGAAGGGTTATTAGGCACAACAAACAAAATAATGGTGGACCTGGATTGGGTTGGGCGTTGTTTTTTATGCTCTTTCTCTTTTCAAAATAAACTTATTTTATTTTATTATTTATTATTTTCTTGTTTTCTGGAAAGAGTGTTTAAAACGATGAAGGGGCGGCTTTCTTGGCATCGTGAGTTTCCACGTGCAATTGTTTTTATTAATTATTTTTTTATATTTTTTTTATGTCCATTTCTCCATGAAAGAAAGAAATAAAAGAGGATAAAAAGATTGAATAATTCTAAATAAGTATATTGATGGTTTTTGTTTTTAGTTTGGTTGATTTTTCTTCAATTCAAACCAACTACGTTTTTCTTTTTTTTTTTTTTTTTATTTTTTTAAGATTTTACTTTTTAGAATGAAAATATAATGATAGCCTATTTTGACTACTGTTTTTTCAAGTTGTTCTCTTAATTTTTTTTTCTTGTATGAACTAATTTATTTAATATCAAAATGATAAAATATAGAAATATCTAACTACTAAAAAATTAGTCTTAATTTATGTTTAGAAAACAACTTTTACAAGTTATATGTTGTGCCAATGAAATTATTAAATAAACAGCCTTAATTTTTTAAAAAGACAAAACAAAACACCAATAATGTCCATTAATAAGAAAAATGCAATTTCTATATTTTAATGTAATCATTTTTTCTTATAACTCATCATAGCTCAATATTTTGAAAGCCTTTCTTTTTAAATATTACATAACCTTCAACATATAGAAAGGAGCACCGATGTGATGCCTAACCGGTTAAAATATACTCAGATTATCAAAATCTTAGTTGATCATCGTTAACTTTTTACCAAAATTTAGCCTATAACAAGATTCAAATTCAATCTTCAATGATGAATTTTATTTTTAAACAAATGAGATAATATTCGTATTGAAATATATTAGGGAATTTTCATAACTATCTCATTGGAAAAACTAGTTTTCAAATTTACCCTATATATGTAGAAGTTATCAAAATTACACTTAATTCTACACATGGAGGCTAGCCAATTAAAGTTAGTGGGATGACTATAGCTAACCACGGGGTAAAAATGAAAGTATCATAGGAGAGGGGGTATTTTTGATAACACACCTTAAATTTGGGGTAGATATGATAAAATTCCTTAATTTTATACAACCAAATATTATTGCTCTCAAAATGGATCATGAAAGGGCCCAACAATATCAACAAAGATAATCAATTTAGGTGGTCCTAGAGGCCCATTGTACATGAAGCAAAAAAAGCCCATTACAAGTTGACAATGTCCGAAAGTCCCAACTCCAAATAAGTCATTTGGAAGTGGGTTTGCGTTCAATATACGAAGAGTTTAGGTGACAACGTTATCCTTGAAAGAGGGATAAACAAAATTTACATCAACTAAGAGGGTGTTTATGCACGGAAATGAGAATATGTAGCCTGAAATTATGATACCTTAGAATGAATTGATTGAGCATGAGATATATAGGGATGTAATGTACTATTTGAAATGTTTAGAAATAAGAATGAATAATGAAAATAGTGTCAGTGTGTGAGAACGAGATATCATTATCAATACTAAACATAAGAATGTGATGTCATTACCTATAGTAAAATAAGTACAAATTAATATTAGAATGGGTTTCACGAAGGCATTCCCATAACACATTCCCGTGTATCAACCTCAACTAAAGGATATAAATGTCGAAGATTAGGACCATATAGATGGATAGAAGAGAGAGAAATCGATTACCAATTTCATGAACAAGGGAATGAAAAATGGGAGTAAAAGAATACAAAAGGAAACGTATTCTATCTCAAATCACTATAATAAGAGTAGCAATGAAGTACTTAAGCAGCACCACATGACAGCTTTCCTAAAATATGCAGAGGCTCTATATAGATGCTTCAAGACTTCATGAGTAAATCAGCGAGTTGATCCAGTAGTTCATCGGATGAGACCGAGAATAGTTTAGTTCCTTAGTTGCTCAGACAAAGGTCAGCTTATTTGAGGCTCTTCAATAGGGCACATAATCTTAATCAAATCTAAGCCTTGATTGCTTTTGGCCACCTAAAATACCAACAAATATCAATCTGGGTTTTACACTTTGAAGCGTTTTGCCCATTGAGGATATATTGAAAAGAATAAATTTTTTCTAACCCAACAACCTAATTTTTTGATTTAGTGGTAATCTAATACGGTATCAAAATAAGAGTTTCTAAATTCAAACCCTTGTAATGTTATTTCCTCCCCATTTAGGACCTCGTGCTCAGCCCGCAGGAGTGTTGAGAAAAGAAAAAAGAAAAACACAAAAGAGATGTTCTTATCAGATAAATAGATTCATAGAAACACCATAATAGTATTTCAACGTGGATTATATCCTTTATAAAGGGGTCAGAGAAAGATCCTAAACCATACATATTGTTTTGTTCACACACAAGAAATTTGAAAACTTGCACATTCAAAGATGTAGGTTGCAAGAAAGCAAACCTTATTACAATTTACAATATGGTGTGAACGCACTTCTTCCTTGCTTAAAAGAAAGCTAATGATTGTCGGATTCCTTCTTAGGATGAATTGCTTCAACAAGGGCCTCGATCTCTTCCTTAACTCGTCCAAACACACCGGGGGCCTTTACTTCATCAGATGGCGTCGTCTCATCAATATCATCACTTTTTCCATGTGTTTCTTTGTGATGCCTTGGTGATTTGTTAGAGTGAACCATAGCCTCTATCTCTTCTTTTCCCCTCTCAAAAAGATTGGGGGCTTTTACATCTTTTCCTTCTCAAAACATAGGTTGTACCAAGAGCAAGAGAAAATGTCAGTCAATCAGAAAGGAGGGAAAAAAATTTGGCCCGAAACAATCCGAGCAATGCCGAACAATTATGTCTCAACTCAACTAACAAAGATCAGTTGGTTTGAAACACCCGAGATATCATGCATCTATTTTTAAATATTAAATCACATTGGGTGTGGGGGTGAGCCTTCAATCTCATGGAAGGGAGTACTGATATCTAACCAATTGAATTATGCTCAGGTTCTGAGATATCATGCATTTTGACAACAATTTGCTTTGAGAGAACACACAAAAAGAAAATTAATTACAATTACAATTACAATTACAACTAAGATATAATTCCCATTGAAAAGATTGGATCTAAAAATCTAAATTATGAAAAACATTTTGAATCTAACATTGCTCTAGAACAGATAAATACAAAATCAAAAACCCAAAACTTGCTGCACATTTTTCTAGCATCATAATTCATTTAATCAAGTTCTTGCCTTTCCATGATTTTTACGGTTTCCCTTTTCAAATTCATGATTTTTTAACAAACCCATCAAGAAAATTAATGAATTATGTTCTAAAAATAACATTTTACAATATTAACATAAAATTAGAGCAATTAAAATAAAATAAAAAATGTAAGAGAAAAAGGTTTCATTAATTTTCCATGTACCTGAAGCGGAAGAAGTCTCAGTTTTTGGATTCTTCATTAAAGATTTCTTGTGGGATCGATTCTCTTCTTTTCAGTCTCGTTTTCCGCCATCGCTTTCCCAAGCAATATACTATTTCAACGTTTTTCGACAATCCAAATTTGCAAAACGACATGTCGTTCAATTAGATAAAACTACTAAGCCCATTGGTTTAGTGGTTTTTTGGGCCTAGGAACTACTTGTAATAGCCCATTTTAATATTTTCAAACTGAGCCCAACAAAGTCGAGCCCATAATTTAAGTTTTGGGCTCGAGCAATTTTGACAATATTTCTATTTTAATCTTAAAAGTTAGGAAAATTATGTCTGGTAGCCAACTTTTGAGTTTTGTTTTCACATACGCCACACTTTCATGTTTATATAAGATTTACCCATTTTTATATATTCTATTAATTTAATGATATATCATTGATGTAATTTTACAACAATAATTTATCAGTAATATAAATTCTAGTATTAAATTTATATCAATAATATAAATTTACAAAAATAATATATCAATATTATAATCAAATTTTCATAAAAAAATTATGGGTTAATTATGTGTTGGGTAATTTTGATATTTTTCAATGTTTGTGGCTTTTTTGAAAACTGAGACTCAATATTGGGTATATGTGATAATAGCCTAAAAGTTATGTTTTAGTCTATACCATTTTCAATAACCCCTCCTATTATCTCATCGTTTATTTTTCCTTTAAAATAAAACAAGTTAACATTATTTTTTAGATATATAATGTTGAGTTAATAGTTACATAGATATGATATGTTTTTTTTACCTGAAGTGGAAAATATATATAAAAAAAAAAGTGGAGATATGACTTTTATGAAGGTTATTATGGTTTTATTATTTGTTCATATGCATATGAAAAATAGTATTCTAGTTTTTTTTTGTTGGTTAAAAAATAGACACAAATATATCCAGAAAGTAGGAGTGTAAATCGGTCGAGGTCGGTCGGGGTCGGTTTTGCACAAAAAAAATTCACCACCGCTGCCAATCGAACAATTGAAAAAAAAGCTTGGCATCCAACGGTCGGTCGATTTGGTCGGTCGGGGCGGTCGAAATGGGACATTATAAGTTATTAAAAATGATCGACCGAGATTGGTTTTTGGATTACCCGAAACCGACTCCGACCGATTTTGTCGGTTTCAGCCAGTTTCTTCGGTTTCGTCGGTTTTCAGTTTTAACTTACACCCCTACCATAAAGAATGAAATAGAATGTTGGGAAAAAAATTCGAGACTATAATATAATCTTAACAAGATGATGGTTTGCAAAAAAAAAAAAAATGAGGTTTTTCAAAAAATGACATTTTAAGAATTGGCATTTTAAAAAATAGCGAATATTTTCAAAATTTTCATTTTCGAGGTGGATCTCAGCTTGAGCATTGTCATCTTAAAAATATTTAATTTAATTTTTTTTTTTTTAAATTACTCATACAAACGGTGACATCTATTGAAATTTCTCATAATAGGGACCAAAATGGAAAGAAGAAAAAAACAGTCAAAATTGGGGATTAAACTAGGTTTTAAAGTCAATTAACTCTAAATTAATCTCCATAAAGTAAAGTAATTAAAGTCATATATATATATAATCTCCTAGTATCCGTTATACAACCTTTTGCTTTTTTCTTTTTCTTTTTTTCCGCTGACTTTTCGAATTTCAAAATTCAAACGGCTCTTTCAATGTAGCCGAGTAAAGCTCTCTCCATTAATTAAAACCAAAACCAACAGCTCTTCTTCCAACGCCATAAACTCTCTCTCTCTCTCTATCTCTCTCTTCGGTTTTTGATCTCTGGTTCCTTTTCTAGTTTCGATTTCGATAACCCATTTTCTGTTTTCTTGGAAATAAATCAAGATTCTATCTTTAATTCAATTTCTCTGTAATGGGTTCTTCAAGAAATTGGCTGAAATCTCTTATAAATCTCAAAAAACCACATCCAACAACTACAGAGCAAGTAAAAAAATCGTTACTTTCTATCTGATTTCGTTGAAATGTTTGTTCCCATTTTCCCCTTTTTAGGGTTTTGATTGATATTCTCTGTTTAATGGGGGATTTTGATTTTTCTTGCAGGAAAAAGTTGGAGACAGGAGCAGGAAGAAATGGAAGCTATGGAAGAGTGCTTCTGATGGATATGGACCTTCTGGTAAGATTATGAAAAGGGATTGTGTTGAATCGACGGAATCGGCGCTTTTAGCTAATGCTGTCGCTGCTGTTTCCCGAGCTCCGTTAAAGAATTTTGTTGTGGTGAGGCAACATTGGGCCGCTGTTCGAATCCAGACGACTTTTCGCGGCTTTCTCGTAAGAGAAATTGTTCTTTTCTCCTATTTCAAGGGTTTTTTTTTTTTCATTCTAATTTTATAAATTTGTAAATAATGATCGAGTGATCTATAATCTTACTATTGTCTAACCACTCGAAGGTTGATTTTCAAAGCTGAAAACAGTGATCCTGACAATGGTGTTAGTTAGTTTTGTCGGTTTTAACTTTCACGTCTAATTCGATTGATGTACTGAAAAAACTAATTCAACTATGTATTTATCCATGATGTGTCAATCTCTGCAGGCAAGGAGGGCTCTCAAGGCTTTGAAAGCAGTGGTGAGGCTTCAGGCGATATTCCGCGGCCGACAAGTGAGAATGCAAGCCGCTGTGACGTTGCGGTGTATGCAGGCGTTGGTTCGAGTTCAAGCTAGAGTTAGAGCAAGATGTGTGACTAATTCAGCAGATCAATCTGCTGAAGAAGAAGAAGCCACTGATCCCGTCAAGCTTGCTGAGGTATTGCGTTTTTTTTCTTTAACAATTATGAATATATTTCTTTTGTAAATTTCATGAGAGTTTGTTGTAATTCAAATGATTTGCAGAAAAGATGGTGTGATAGTCCTGGAACTGTGGATGAAGTTAAAATCAAACATAAAATGAGAAGAGAGGGAGCTGTCAAGAGGGAAAGAGCTCTTGCTTATGCTGTCTTACAACAGGTATTAGAAATTTTTTAACCTTTGAATTGAGTTTTTGTTGTGAATATGCTGAATAAAATTGATTTTGATAGAGGATTTTTATATGGTTTAGTGATGATTCAATATGGTATTATAGCGGGAGGTGTTCATATTAGGAATTCACATGTCGTGAAGCTATTGTGAATAGCTCGGGTTGGAAATATGATGAAAAAATGAAATTTGCTTTAATTTAAATGTTTGTTTGAAAGTATTCTGAAAAATACCTTTTTTACTTCTTAAAATACTAAATTAATGAAAATATGTTAAGAAAACTGTTTTTCCCTTGAATTTTTCTCCTTCCTGTCAATTTCTTAAACTTGTGAATAATGACTCGAGTGCACAATGAGCTTATTTACACAAGTCACTTGATATTTTAAAATGTTGCTTTCAACACAAAAGTAATATCTATTTTTGGAATCATTTTCTAAACAATCTCTAACTGCTCAAGTCATTTGATATTTTAAAATGTTGCTTTCAAACAAAAGTAATATCCGTTTTTCGAATCAATTTCTAACAAGCTCTAACTCTTCTCAAGCTTTTTAGATGTACTGGTAATTTATCACTTGTATTCCCGTGAGATTAGTAGAGGTGCGCACAAGCTAGCTCGGATATTCTCACGGTTTAAAAATATTGTATGTTTGAATGTATGCGCCAAGCTGAATTTGATGGTTTGATTCAATTGTTCATTCAGAGATCAAAATCATGTGCCAGCCCAAATAGAAGAACAAGCAATCAATTAATTACTGGCCAAAACAAGAAGTTAGACAAGATCAAGCACAAGCACAAGCAAGATTGGAATTGGTTAGACAGATGGATGGCATCTAAATCATGGGAAAATAATTCCACAGAAGAGTTTCACACTTTCCCATATGAAATGACTCCATTTTCCAGGAAAAGTGATGATCAAAACAGACACACAGTTGGTTATTACTCAGTTTCTTCAGAACTAGACTGTGTCAAAGTTAGAAGGAACCATGTCACAACAAGAATCTCAGCTCCTCCTCCTCGACAACCTTCTTCATCCAATCACATTGCTCGGTCATCATCAACACCGTCTTCCGAGTCTGTTTACGACGAGTACAATGCGTCAACCTCATCTTCATCATCATCTCCAAGAATTGAGGAGGGGAAGGTAGAAGAGTGTATAGAAGGTAAACCAAGCTATATGCATTTGACAGTGTCAACTAAAGCAAAGCAGAGAGCTTGCAAGTCTTTAGCTCACTTACATTCCAATGAGAGCAAGTCAATGCCACTTGAAAGTGGTGAGATGATGAGCAATAGTACTGGTTCAGAAAATTCAGCTAGATTTTGTAAGGATCTGTATCCTGAAATGGCGTTGAGTAGGCGCGATCGTGTAAGATGTTGAGGTGTGATATTAGTAAAGAAACAGTCTGACTTGATTCGGTTTGATCGGTTCGGATGTTTAGTATCGGTTTTCTTAACTTGCAAGAAAGCTTGCGAGTGAGAGATATAGATTTACGTAGTTCAACGGCTTGTTGCTCATTTTGTGTTTTATGGTGTGGTGTGTTTAAAATTAAAAACACAATATATAGATATATGAGATTGTGTATACTTGTTATTTGACATACAAATTATATCACAAGGTTTGGTTATATTTTAGATTATAAACACTTCGAATTTTTTGTTGGTTTTGTTTTGTTTTCCCTCTTTTTAAATTTTCGATTAAACACTTGTGAAATGGATTATAGATATGCTATAGAAACACAACATAATTGCATTGAAGAGGTCACCAATTCAATTCTTCAATCTCACTTTAAAAAGTATTTACAAATAATGAACAATCCCAAATACTTTCTATATAATACTATATATTATATTATGTATTATATAGTGTAACAAATTCTATGAAAAAATTAATATTTCTAATTAACAAAAATGTAAGATTCATAAATTATGTGGTTGTTTAGAATTGTGGGGGTGTCAAAATTTTCTTTGAGGATGGAGTTTGGGGAGGACCCGAAATGAGGACGGGGAATCCTCAGCTTCAAGCTGGGATGGGAAGGGAACATAGAATATTGTTTCCTCATTAGATTTTGGGATGAGAACATAGAATGCATACCCTATTCAATTTCCACTACAATCTTAAAAGAATATATAAATAAATAATAAATATTTGACTAATATTATGAATTGATTATCCTTTTATTCTTATAAATTAAAAATTATAAATATGTGTTTGTATGGTAAAAAAGAAAAGAAAAATACATAACATAACACTGCCCTGCCCTGTCTCGTCAACACTTCTAATATTGTATTTTTTTTAATACAAAATTTGTCATTTTTTTTCAATATTTACAAAAGAAACAATTTTTTTTATTAAGTCAATTAAGGCCTATCAACACGATAAAAATATATATATTTACTAATAGGAAAAAAAAAACATAGTAAGTCAATAATTTATAATTAACTGATTAAAATTTGATTTACACAAATCAATAATTCACCATTATTAATAAGGGTTAATTTCAGTATTGGATAAATTAATGTTGTTTATTTTAAAAAAATACAATCTTTTATATATATATATATCAAAATTACCCAAAATCACCACCAGAAAAATTAAATTACATTGTGAAAAGAAGAAACATACCCCGATAAATTTTCCTTAATTAAATGATTAATGAGATATAGTTATTATGAGAGATAAAAGGGTAATAAGGTAAACACAATAATCGAAATCCACCAGAATCGCCACCATAAATGGTGTTTTATTGGTAAATCTGATATTAATATGAAACAACCATTAAAACTGAAATCAGGTGAATTAAAGTGGTTATTAGTGTAATTAATTATATTAATAATTCATTTTACTTAATCTCCATAATTATCACCGTTATGTCGCATATTAAATTTAAAAACATTACTTAACTATAGGTTGTTTTTACAATTATTATTATTATTTATAAAATGGCTAAATCTTCAAAATAAATTAAACGTTTTATAAAGATAAGATAATGAACCCTGATTTGCACTATTAAGATTCCGATAGAAATTGGGTTCTATTTCTTAAGCCCTCTTGTCTCCATTAGGGTTTTAGTTTTCAAATCAATTGATACTGAAGAAATCAAGAAATTCTCATGGCAGAACAAAGGCATTTTGAAGCTAATCTTGATACTTACAACGGCAATGGCAACGAAGACTTTCTCGAACAATACGAGCAGAGGCAACAATTTGATTCGGAGCATGATTTTGAACCAGAATCTGTTGTAGATAATTCAGGAGTTGGGTTAAAGCATTCGATTAATCATTACGATTCATCTACTTCTACTGGGTTAGTTTGTTTTGGGATTTTATGATTGCTAAATTTTTAATTTTTTTTTTTGTTCTTGTTAAGCTTTCATTGAGGAACAGAGCAATTATAAATTTATTTTTATGGGGATTGAATTGATTGATTTGGTTTTCAGAATGAAATTTAGTTGGAGTATAACTTTTTCTGATTTTTTTTTTAATGTGGTAGCAAGCTTTTCGTTGGAGGTGTTTCTTGGGAGACTACTGAAGGTAGGTGGTTTTAAATTTAATAAGATTTTCATTCTTTGTTCTTGTCGCCGATGAAATTGTGGGATTTTTGGGGGTGCCGCATAAAAAAGATGTTATTTTTGTTATTTTATGTGTTTTGCATTGTAGAAAATATAAAAAAAATTCTTCCTAAAGGTTTGGTATCGAACCACACTTCCTTTGACGGATAAACCAGTGACGGTGGCATAGTAGGTTGTATGATGGTGGATTTTTTTGTAACACTTGAGAGGCAATATTTGTTGAATAAAATACTCGTTCATACTAGTTTTATTCGATGTTGATATAGTACCCTTCAATACCTAATTTATTTAGGCACATTCAATTATAGACATTCACTCAGTTTCCTTTTTAACGGATTACTCTTTTATGTTTCATTTGGATAGTCATTGTTGTGTTCCTTTTACAGTGGTTTTTTCATCTTTTTACACGAATACAAGACTTTTTCACGAAGATAATTTACAGCACAGACTAAACAAAACTCCTTAATGTTAAGTTTTTAGAGCTTATTTATCTTGTCATATAATGTTTTGTTGGATATTATCATTTATCATAGCTTGTAGTTGTAGCCAATGGGATTAGTTTTGACCTTAAACATGCTATGCTTTTTTTTTTCCCATGTATTATTCAGATTCTGGTTGTCAGTTACCAATATATAGTTTTCTTTCTTTCTTTTTTTTTTTTACTCCATATTTTGTCCGTTTGCATATTGAATTATGATTCGTTTTGCAATGGGTCTCTCTCTATTGGTGTCATTTGAATACGTTGACTCAGTTATAATTAGATTTTTAGCACCTACAGTTGTATTGTCACAAATTCATGCTGAACTAGGTTCCCTTTGAAACATATGGTAGAGAAGGTTTATTCTTGGGTTTTCAATTTCGTCAATTTGGTCTTTCCATCTATAACAGCTTTACTGAAAAAAAGCTGGTCAGTGTAAAGAGCTATTCCAGAGTTCAAAGTGCTCCCATCTGTTTGCCTTTGCCAGGAAAAAAAAAACTGGTCGTTGTTTACTCATATTACCATCGTACTTGTTGTTACAACATTATTTTGACTGGCACCTTCCTCATCCTGCTGTACACCTCTTGCTAATTTTTTCTTAATTATTTTTTTTGATGTTCAGAGATCTTTAATGATTACTTCAGCAAGTATGGGGAAATAGCGGATTCAGTCATAATGACAGACAGAAACACCGGAAGACCACGCGGGTTTGGATTTGTAACATTTTCTGACCCGGCAGTAGCTGACATTGTTTTGAGTAAAGACCATACTATAGATGGTAGAGTGGTAATATTATTAATGTTGCACTTCAATTTTAGTATATGTTTTTTTCTTGTAATCTTAATCTTGTATCTGTATGAATAATAGAATATTCTTATATCAGGTGGAAGTGAAGAGGACGGTTCCCAGGGGTGATATGAATGATAAATGTGTATCAAGAACAAAGAAAATTTTTGTTGGCGGAATTCCACCTTCTTTGACTGAAGGTGTGGTAGAGTTTGATATATTCTTTCTTATATTGAATTTGAATTAAATTTTAAGGTTGCTCCTGACCTCCTGTTGGATGTTTCATAAACATTGCAGATGAGTTTAGGGAATACTTCTCTTCTTTTGGTAGAATTATTGAACACCAGATCATGGTAGATTATAAGACAAGTAGATCTAGAGGATTTGGATTTATCACCTTTGAGAATGAAGATTCTGTTGAAAAGATCTTTTCTGGAGGTGAAATACACGAGCTTGGAGGCAAGCAGGTAAATCAAATCAATTAAATTATTGAATTCCATACTTGTTTTGCTTTTATGAAAAAAAATCTTTAAAAATTGTTTACAATTGCTGCACTTCACATGAATTCCAGGTAGAAATCAAGAAGGCTGTACCAAAAAGAGTTACTAGTGATTATACAGCAAAGACTTATGGAGGATCTGGTGGTGTAACTGCTGGATATGATAGGTATAGGTCTGGAGGGGTCTATGATAGTAAAATGGGCAGAGCTGCTGGTGGTGGTGGTTATGGCGTATATGGGCCTTATGGTGGCTATGGCGAAAGCTATGGTGGTGATTACGCCAATTTCTACTCTGGATATGGTTATGGATATGGTTATGGATTTGGTTATGATGGACCCATGTACATGAATGCTAGATATGGAATGAATGGTAATGGCATCCTCGGCAGTTATGGTTGCACGACTGGATATGGTGGAGCTAATGTGTATGGAAGCGGTGGTGACGGCGCTGTAAATGGTTATGACAACGGTAAAGGATCTCAAGGCAGCGGTGGTTCGGTGCCTGAAAGATACCATCCATATCGGTAGCGAGGAAGCTTTTCAAGAATGGTATTCTTTAATATGTGAAGACAAGGTAGATTCTGGAAATGAGTACAAAATGTCTTTACCTTTAAGGCAGTTTGAGATTGTTCTTTTGTAATATAATTGTGAAGATTTTTTTTTTTTTAATTTAACCCAGTAATTCACTTTTGCAGTATTTTCCCTCAATTGTGAAGTCTCCTATTGAAGAGGAGAAAATTACATTTACCTAACTAAATTACCAGCCTTTTTGTTCTTTATTATTATTATTTTAGTAGTCTCTACTCGTTAGTATTGTAGGAGTGGCTTGCAATGAGTTATTTATGCTTACGAGTACAAAATCACTTTAATGTTGAGTGAAAAAGTTGATTAGAAACAAACCTTGTAGTAGAGTGTTTTACTCAGTTGATGATAAATATACTTTAGGAGGTGTTTGTTTCCGGACTTGGAGGTTGAGAATGACATCAGAAACCCAAAAATAATTTATTGTTAGAAATGGCGATCAAAACATAGAGGATCTCATAATCCTCACCTAAGGATTCTTGAAACTCTTCCAAATCCATGAGTTTTCTTGATATCTATGAGATTGATGAGAAAGATAGAGAGGAGAGGAGATACTCATGGGATTCACCATTAGTTTATAATATGCTATTATTGATGATTCTCATGGAAAATATCCATATAAAATCAAATACAAATATCTCATTTTCGGACATGTTATTCTTATTCAAACTTTGAAATAAATGCCCTTAGAACTTACTTAGTGGTGATCTCTGCTCTTTAATAATTTTTTCCCCAGATTTATAGGAGGTATTTTTTTTTTTACTTTTTAAAGTTTGGTTGATTTTGTGAATTATTATGTATTTTCTTTCACTTTTGATGATACGTTTAGATGAGTTAAATGATGATAGCATTAAAATTATGTCAGCTTAGTTAAAATCACTATGAAAAGAAACACATTTAAAAATATTTGTTAGGCATTTTAGAGTTCAACCATTTCAATTACCGTTTGAAGAGTTTGTTTTTAAATAATATACGGGAGAGAAGATTTAAATTTCTAACTTATAATACGAGTGTCATATCATTGAATTACTCTATCGACCAATTTGAAGAGTTAGAAAATTAATTATTATTTTTATTCTTAATTATTAAGCTACACTAAAAGTCAAGTAGGTCTTTTTGCTGTCACCAAGTCCCATTTATTTGGATCTATTGACTAATTGAAAATCAAACTGAATTAAAATTAAATTTGAATGAACAATATTTAAAAATTATATCACATCATTAACCATTTATTATTGCATGACTAAGATTTAATAGTCACAAAACTGTGGGTTTAGATCACAATCATACATCTGGCCATGGAAAATGAGTTGGACAAAAACAATTAGGATTCTTCCTTGTTTACTAAAACTTGTGGCTTATAAAACTAACTTTTCCTTCTCTACTTAATGTTAGATGTTGAAAGTTTGATGGCATAGTTCAGTGACCTCTTATGGTGACAAAAAATAAAAGAGAAAATTCCTTAAGATATATGGTAGGGTAAAATTAGGTGTAAATCCAATAACTTGTTTGAGATTGAGAATGGATCGGACATTCAAGACTTGATCTTATTTTATGGGTAAAAGTTGACAATAAAACCACTTACACTAATTAAACTCATTATTTCAGTGCGTAGTCCTCAACTCCCATATAAATAAATACTCTTATTAGTATCAGTGATAAACTGAAATAGTCATGTTTGGTTCGGGAAGGGATCGTCGAAGTTTTGAAATGAATGGAAAGACAATCTACTTTCATTAAGTGATTTATTAGATAATCGAAAACATAGGATCTTGAAAACAATTCAAAATTCAGAAGAACTCCTCCGCGCGGGAGCCATTTGTTGACTTGCCGGTTTGGTATTTGACCGAATTTCTCCAATTCTTAATAATACAATCAATAAGAAAAAAGAAAACATGTCCATATGAATATTTTGGATACAACAAAAAAGAAGTTTGAGAAATCACATGGTTTACATTACATAACTTGCTCACATGTATTAGAGTGACAAATTGAGTAATCACGTGACAAAAACCAAATAGGGAAACACAAATTATATTTATTTAATTAATAATAATAATAATGAGTTTTTCAATAAAAAAAAGATGAAATATTTCTCATTCAATTATCCATTTGTTAGCTCTCGCAATTCAATTGATTTGAGCTTTCTTCAAGCTCCATGCCTTCAATTTAGTGATGGTGATATCATTTGTTCCATTGTTGAAAGCATAAAGGTGAACTTTTTGTCCAATTGACAATGTTGTTGGATAAACTCTAGCTGTTATGCAACCTTTTCCTTTTGAACCAAAGCTCTCCACTACGGAATGATCAATCTGTCATAAAGTTTTTAAGAATTTTTCATATGACCCAAAAATAAAAAATAAAATAAAATTGGTTACATTGGTAACAACAAAAGCTGACATTTGTTAAACAGTCTTAATACAATACATTGGGGCCAAGGGGGGCCTGAATGTGTGATTCATCTCTTATGCAGTTTTGTCGCTGATTGGCAAATTCTATCTCTAGGGTGGGTAGGGTCACTTTTTTTTCGTTCGAATTACGGGTTTATTTTATATTATAGTGCACGGGTTACTACACTACAACATTTTACCTATTAAATTCAAAATTTTGTTACAGTACAATAATTTTTCGAATTTCCTTCATGAATATTTCCGCTGTTATATAAATCTAGACTCCATAATATCATACTATATAAATCTAGATTTCTCAAACCTGTAATCTAAACACACCCTTGAGAAATTTCTTTATCACATTGATTAGAATAAGGGTTGGTCGTGAGTTTATAAAGAAAGGGTAATATATCTATTAGCGTAAGACATTTTAGATAAAACAAAAAAGTAAAACTAAACGAGTTTAAGGCCTTAAGTTATTTTTAGATAAAAAGGGGAGGGGCCCGAGGAGGAAGAAGAAAAAAAAATGTCATATTAGTATATAGATCGTGAAAGATTTGATAACTTTTAATATGAAATATGAATTAAGCATAGATTTAGCTATAAAACTAAGCCTTTACTGAAATTCTCTCAAGGCATTAATTATATTATCAAAATACTTTACTTATAGTCACCTATATAATGCAACTAGGAATGATCATAGTGTTTATATGAAACTCACCAAGCTTCTTAGGGATAGATTTTCATGAACTGGGTCCACATCCAGGAATGTCCCATATGTAGTTCTGTCATTGTTTGAATTCAGAGATGACCTGACAGCATCAAACAGTTCAAAGAGAAACAGCATAAGACATAATGTCATTTATTTTTAAAATATTTTAAAAAGAATATTTCGAAATCTATACTAGTCAAATAAAAGCTTAGAATGAAATTCTAGATTTTGAAATATTTTTTAAGAGTATAATGTTAAATATATTAAATCATCATTAGACTCAAAAGTAGCGGTGATTTAACATATTTAATATGATATTAGATATTTGTTCAGAACTCAAACATGTAAATTTTTTAATAAATTAGAAGGAAATGTCATCACTAGGGTTTGAACTCAAGACGTTCTCTTCTGATACTATCTTAAATTATGAGCTTCCATCTGATACCATCTTAAGATGGTGTCTCTTTTATGCTCATCAATCTTGAGGGAGTATATTAAACATTCCATATCAGAAAGATGAATGAAGCTACCAACGTTGATAAAGTTTAAGAGTTACCCCTCTCATTGAGATGGAAGCCTATGATTTAAGATACAATATACTCCGAATTATTTTTATAAAGTATAATAGAAACACGTAAAACCCGAGAAATGGTAGTACCTGCTCTGGTCACTGCACATAAGCACTACATATTTGTTATGAGCTTTGAATATCCTAAAGAATACTGCTGTGTACTCGTCCAAGCTTTTTGAAGCTAAAAGTAGGAGCCCAAATGGCCCTACCCTACCCTTTTCTGCTGCACCCTTTTGGCTACAAAGCAATTGTGGGTCTGTCAAGCCAGGTTTCAACTCTTCAACATTCTTCAAATTTGTTACTTTAAATGATACCTCAATATCTGCCTGTAAAACAAATAAAAAACCAAAACCAAAACCAAAATCAAAATCAAACAGTTTTTGTTTCTGAAGTGATAATTTTTTTTAGCTGCTTCTGTCATCTGAATAAATAAGAAAAGATACTTATGGAGATAGTTAGGGTGGGTCTAGATGTTTTCAGTTGTTTATGAACACTACTCTAAAGACACTTTTAAGTGTCTCTAAGGACCGTATGAATCATGGATTTGTTTCATGAGTTTGTATAGTATGCGGGTTACTACATAGGCTATTACATTACATTATTTTTCTTTTTAAACCCAAAAGTTTGCCACAGAATAATAATTACTCTACTTTTCTTCAAAAAATAATTCTACAATGCAGAAACTCATACAACAAGATTAAGTAAACCTAGACTTTCCTAACTCACACTTGTAAGTGTCTTTAGAAATTTCAAAAACATTTTTACGATGTAGACAAAACATCATAAAACAACTAAACAATGTTTTTAATGAATAAAAAATACTTTTAAAATCCATCCCAAACTCATCCACTATCAAAAAAAGGGTTTTAAATTAGCTAGTGTTATGTTGAAAACAAGACAATTGAAAGCATAATTTCCACTAGTTACCTGTTCTGCTGTGATACCCTTTACTTCAATCAATGATCCTTTCTTCAACACTGTGTTTTTTAACTCAACTTTGTTTTTATGGAGCTTTTTGATTTCTTCAATTGGCCATTGGATTAGTTGTTTTCCAGATTCATCAAGCCAAACAGTCCTTGGGATTGCCTGCAATCATTTATTAACTAACAATTTGTGTAGTTTCTCATTACACTTAAATGTGAGTGTAGTGAGAAATTTCGTCTTAAAATTCTGTTTTAGTCCCTCTCGTTATGTATTTTTATAGATTTTTTTTAATATTTAATATTGAATAGATGAGTTGAGTATGTAGTTGGATAATAGAATGTAATCTATATTAGAACTAACACAAAAAAAAAAAATGTAAAGAATTAAACTTGAAATCAAATTAGTTTTTTATAAATAAAGAACTCCTTATTTTGATCATTATCTAATATTTATTGGATCACGTACATTAATGAGACTCGTAAATTCATTAAAACAAAATATAAACAAACGTGAAAAAATGTTCTGTGGCAATTTTTTTTAAAAAAATTAAAGGGTATAAAATACCATTTTAGTCTTTGAACTTCCACTGTTTCATTTTAGTCAATATGTCTGCGCTTTTCCATCTAGGACATTACCGGAGGGTTTATGTGACATATAATTGATGATGTGATATTATATAAATATACAATGAGGTTAAATGACGTGGAAAAACGAAGATACAGTGAGATTTAAGACTGGAATTAAGGAGAAAAAAATGAGATTAACCTTCTTTTATATTCGTTATTCTATGATATTTAACCTCACGATATATTTCTATAATGTCATATCATCAATTACTTGTCACATAAGCCCTCCATTAGTGTCCAAGATGGAAAAACAAAATCTAAAGGATCAAAACGAAACGAATCGGAAAGTTTTAAGGACGAAAAATGTAATTTTTGAAAGTTTAGGGACGAAAATGAAATTTGAATGAAAGTCAAAGACCAAAAAGATATTTTACTATAGATTAAAAGGGGTTTGTTTTTTTTTAAATGTCGGCAGGTCAAGACTTTTATTTATAAATGATTTGAATTTTTATATTTTTTATTTATTTAAATTGAAAATAATAAAATTAAAAAAACTAAAAAAAATACCTGGATTCCAGACCATCCCTTCTTGATATCATCATCAACACTTGAAGATTCATTAACCCAACCCCACAAAATTCTCCTTTTCTTCTCACTATCAAAGAAAGTTTTTGAAGCATAATATTTCCCATAATCATATCTCAATCCCCAATATCCCTCAATCGATCCCTTATCGGGGATATAGATATCCTTATCCAGATTATATCTCCCTATTGTATAATGATCATGTTTTGTATCATCTAAACTCACTTTCAAAACATGTTTAACATTAATACCATTTTTAGAAGTTTCAATTCCAATTTTTTTGTTTTTAGAAACTGGGAAAAAATCAGGACATTCCCACATTCCAGTTCCTTCAGCAGAATGAAGAGGATGGCCAACTTGATCCCAGCTAAGGAAATCCTTGCTCCGGAATAGGATAGCTAATCCACGGTTATGTAATTTACTACCTATGATAACTCTCCATTCCCCATCTGAGCCTATCCAAGCTGTGGTTGGGTCTCTGAAGGAACTGGAATTGATCTGGTTTTGAGAAGTGGGGGCCATTAAGGGGTTTTTTGGGGATTTCACCCATTCTATAAGGAATGGATCTGAGGGGTGTTTGGGAACAGCTAAATTCTGAACTTGGCTGTTGTTGGGATTTATTCCTGTGTAGAGTATGGCTGGCTTATTCCCGGGCAGGATAGTGGTGGAACCTGACCAGCAACCGTTGATATCGGACGGCTGAGATGGAGAGATGGCATGTTGATGGGGCCTCCAGTTAATCAGGTCCGTTGATGTTGAGTGGGCCCATACTATGTTGCCCCAAATTGCTCCTTTGGGATTGTATTGGTAGAAGAGATGGTAGATTCCTTTGTATATCATTGGTCCTAAATTATTAAAAAAAAAAAAAAAAAACCCTTATTTTACACCTCGGTTTTTTCGTTTTCTGTGTTTGGTTTTTATTTTTTAAAAACTAAATTTATTATCAAACATGTTTATATTACTTTTGATTATGGTAATATAAACAGTTATCAAACGAATATTACTTTTGATTTAAAAAAAATATATAAAATTAAAAACAAAAACCAAAAATAGAAAACTAAATTGATTATTAAACGGGGCTTTGACAACTGGGTTTGGATTAAAAACAGAGATAAAAAAAAATGAAAGAAGAGAAGAGAACTGACCATTAGGATCTGAATTTTCCAAGCAAATTGAATTGCATTATATGTCCATTTCATTGTCAAAACATGTCATAAGGAAGGAAAAGAAAGCAGAGAAATCAATAACTATATGAATAGAAGAAACTGACGCCCGATATAATAGATCGAGTTTTCCAAGATTAGTCAAGATACGAGTAAGTTAGCTACGATACGAAGGAGACGAGTTTATCGCATGATATCGTAAGATTAATCGAGATACGAGTAAGTTAGCGGGAAGACAAACCGTTCATCCAATTCTTGGGAGGCTGAAAATGGTAGGAAGTTCTGTAAGGTTGATGATTTTGAGAGGCTTCAAGTTGAAAAACTCCATGGCCAAAAAATAGAGAGAGGAAGAAAATGAACCAAAAAGAAAAGGAAGCCATGGAAAGGCAGTTCGCTTTCTCAAGAATAATTATGAAGATGACTTTGTTGGTGACAGCTACCTATTTATGTTTCAAATTTTACTAATTATTAATTTAAATTTAAATATTTAAATAGATAGATATAAATAAATATAATATAATTGTTAATATTTTATAGGAAAAGAAAAATAATGGAGGGGGAAGCAACAAAGAAAATTCAAATTGGATTGGCAAGTTCAAATAGTCAGATTGGGAAATTTAGGTTTTTATGAGAAATTGACTTTCAAAGTTAGCTTTTAAGGCATTGAAGAAGAAAAAAAAAACTTATAAAATTGTACACCTGGAGATTGGAAATTCCATTAATTATTCAATTTTAATAGAAATTTAAGAAAGATGGTACTCTTATTTTCAAGATGACGTGTACGAGACCATTCTAATTTATATTTTTTAATTATATTATTTTGTCTATAATCACTATAAAACATAGGGGTATAATATGATGAACAAAATTTTAGGTCGGGACTATGTTTAAATCACACATATATATTGAAAAATTTGAGTTCGTAAAGTTTAAGTTATTGAAATTTTAATTTGTATAGTAACCCATTTTCTGTTTTCTTGGAAATAAATCAAGATTCTATCTTTAATTCAATTTCTCTGTAATGGGTTCTTCAAGAAATTGGCTGAAATCTCTTATAAATCTCAAAAAACCACATCCAACAACTACAGAGCAAGTAAAAAAATCGTTACTTTCTATCTGATTTCGTTGAAATGTTTGTTCCCATTTTCCCCTTTTTAGGGTTTTGATTGATATTCTCTGTTTAATGGGGGATTTTGATTTTTCTTGCAGGAAAAAGTTGGAGACAGGAGCAGGAAGAAATGGAAGCTATGGAGGAGTGCTTCTGATGGATATGGACCTTCTGGTAAGATTATGAAAAGGGATTGTGTTGAATCGACGGAATCGGCGCTTTTAGCTAATGCTGTCGCTGCTGTTTCCCGAGCTCCGTTGAAGAATTTTGTTGTGGTGAGGCAACATTGGGCCGCTGTTCGAATCCAGACGACTTTTCGCGGCTTTCTCGTAAGAGAAATTGTTCTTTTCTCCTATTTCAAGGGTTTTTTTTTTTTTTTCATTCTAATTTTATAAATTTGTAAATAATGATCAAGTGATTTATAATCTTACTATTTTCTAACCACTCGAAGGTTGATTTTCAAAGCTGAAAACAGTGATCCTGACAACGGTGTTAGTTAGTTTTGTCGGTTATAACTTTCACGTCTAATTCGATTGATGTACTGAAAAAACTAATTCAACTATGTATTTATCCATGATGTGTCAATCTCTGCAGGCAAGGAGGGCTCTCAAGGCTTTGAAAGCAGTGGTGAGGCTTCAGGCGATATTCCGCGGCCGACAAGTGAGAATGCAAGCCGCTGTGACATTGCGGTGTATGCAGGCGTTGGTTCGAGTTCAAGCTAGAGTTAGAGCAAGATGTGTGACTAATTCAGCAGATCAATCTGCTGAAGAAGAAGAAGCCACTGATCCCGTCAAGCTTGCTGAGGTATTGCCTTTTTTTCTTTAACAATTATGAATATATTTCTTTGTAAATTTAACGAGAGTTTGTTGTAATTCAAATGATTTGCAGAAAAGATGGTGTGATAGTCCTGGAACTGTGGATGAAGTTAAAATCAAACATAAAATGAGAAGAGAGGGAGCTGTCAAGAGGGAAAGAGCTCTTGCTTATGCTGTCTTACAACAGGTATTAGAAGTTTTTTAACCTTTGAATTGAGTTTTTGTTGTGAATATGCTGAATAAAATTGATTTTGATAGAGGATTTTTATATGGTTTAGTGATGATTCAATATGGTATTATAGCGGGAGGTGTTCATATTAGGAATTCACATGTCGTGAAGCTAGTGTGAGTAACTCGGGTTGGAAATATGATGAAAAAACGAAATTTGCTTTAATTTAAATGTTTGTTTGAAAGTATTCTGAAAAATACCTTTTTTACTTCTTAAAATACTAAATTAATGAAAATATGTTAAGAAAACTGTTTTTCCCTTGAATTTTTCTCCTTCCTATCAATTTCTTAAACTTGTGAATAATGACTTGAGTGCACAATGAGCTTATTTACACAAGTCACTTGATATTTTAAAATGTTGCTGTCAAAACAAAAGTAATATCTATTTTTGGAATCATTTTCTAAACAATCTCTAACTGCTCAAGTCATTTGATATTTTAAAATGTTGCTTTCAAAACAAAAGTAATATCCGTTTTTCGAATCAATTTCTAACAAGCTCTAACTCTTCTCAAGCTTTTTAGATGTACTGGTAATTTATCATTTGTATTCCCGTGAGATTAGTCGAGGTGCGCACAAGCTAGCTCGGATATTCTCACGGGTTTAAAAATATTGTATGTTTGAATGTATGCGTCAAGCTGAATTTGATGGTTTGATTCAATTGTTCATTCAGAGATCAAAATCATGTGCCAGCCCAAATAGAAGAACAAGCAATCAGTTAATTACTGGCCAAAACAAGAAGTTAGACAAGATCAAGCACAAGCACAAGCAAGACTGGAATTGGTTAGACAGATGGATGGCATCTAAATCATGGGAAAATAATTCCACAGAAGAGTTTCACACTTTCCCACATGAAATGACTCCATTTTCCAGGAAAAGTGATGATCAAAACAGACACACAGTTGGTTATTACTCAGTTTCTTCAGAACTAGACTGTGTCAAAGTTAGAAGGAACCATGTCACAACAAGAATCTCAGCTCCTCCTCCTCGACAACCTTCTTCATCCAATCACATTGCTCGGTCATCGTCGACACCGTCTTCCGAGTCTGTTTACGACCAGTACAATGCGTCAACCTCATCTTCATCATCATCTCCAAGAATTGAGGAGGGGAAGGTAGAAGAGAGTATAGAAGGTAAACCAAGCTATATGCATTTGACAGTGTCAACTAAAGCAAAGCAGAGAGCTTGCAAGTCTTTAGCTCACTTACATTCCAATGAGAGCAAGTCAATGCCACTTGAAAGTGGTGAGATGATGAGCAATAGTACTGGTTCAGAAAATTCAGCTAGATTTTGTAAGGATCTGTATCCTGAAATGGCGTTGAGTAGGCGCGATCGAGTAAGATGTTGAGGTGTGATATTAGTAAAGAAACAGTCTGACTTGATTCGGTTTGATCGGTTCGGATGTTTAGTATCGGTTTTCTTAACTTGCAAGAAAGCTTGCGAGTGAGAGAGATAGATTTATGTAGTTCAACGGCTTGTTGCTCATTTTGTGTTTTATGGTGTGGTGTGTTTAAAAAACACAATATAGATATATGAGATTGTGTATACTTGTTATTTGACATAAAAATTATATCACAAGGTTTGGTTATATTTTAGATTATTAAACACTTCGAATTTTTTGTTGGTTTTGTTTTGTTTTCCCTCTTTTTAAATTTTTGATTAAACACTTGTGAAGTGGATTATAGATATGCTATAGAAACACAACATAATTGCATTGAAGAGGTCACCAATTCAATTTTTCAATCTCACTTTACAAATAATGAACAATCCCAAATACTTTCTATATAATACTATATATTATATATGTATTATATAGTGTAACAAATTCTATGAAATAATTAATATTTCTAATTAACAAAAATGTAAGATTCATCAATTATGTGGTTGTTTAGAATTGTGGGGGTGTCAAAATTTTCTTCGAGGATGGAGTTTGGGGAGGACGGGGAATCCTCAGCGTCAAGCTGGGATGGGAAGGGAACATAGAATATTGTTTCCTCATTTGATTTTGGGATGGGAACATAGAATAGAATGCATACCCTATCAAGTTTTCACTACAATCTTAAAAGAATATATAATTAAATAATAAATATTTGACTAATATTATGTAATTGATTATCCTTTTATTCTTATAAATTAAAAATTATAAATATGTGCTTGTATCTTTTAAAAAAGAAATGAAAAATACATAACATAACACTGCCCTGCCCTGTCTCGTCAACACTTCTAATATTGTATTTTTTTTAATACAAAATTTGTCATTTTTTTCAATATTTACAAAAGAAACATTTTTTTATTAAGTCAATTAAGGCCTATCAACACGTTAAAAATATATATATTTACTATAATAACCAAAAGAGTTAACATGTAAGTCAATAATCTTAGTAATTCATGTTGATAAAAAATTTTATTTATTAAACCATTCAAAGTTTCAGTGCCATATATGTAGAGCTAAATGGGTTTAAAAATTTCAATCGTCCAAATTGGATAAATTAATGTTGTTTATTTTAAAAATTACAATCTTTTATATATATATATATCAAAATTACCCAAAATCATTGCCATTTTTAAAGGAAAAATTAAATTACATTGTGCCTATTGTGAACAAAAATTTATAAATATGTGTTTTTATAGTAAAAAAGAAAAGAAAAATACATAACATAACACTTCCCCGCCTCGTCAACACTTCTAATATTGTATTTTTTTAAATACAAAATTTGTCATTTTTTTCAATATTTACAAAAGAATCAATCTTTTTTATTAAGTCAATTAAGGCCTATCAACACGATAAAAATATATATATTTACTAATAGGAAAAAAAAAAAAAAACATAGTAAGTCAATAATTTATAATTAACTGATTAAAATTTGATTTACACAAATCAATAATTCACCATTATTAATAATTCATTTACTTAATCTCCATAATTATCACCGTTATGTCGCATATTAAATTTAAAAACATTACTTAACTATAGGTTGTTTTTACAATTATTATTATTATTTATAAAATTGCTAAATCTTCAAAATAAATTAAACGTTTTATAAAGATAAGATAATGAACCCTGATTTGCACAATTAAGATTCCGATAGAAATTGGGTTCTATTTCTTAAGCCCTCTTCTCTCCATTAGGGTTTTAGTTTTCAAATCAATTGATACTGAAGAAATCAAGAAATTCTCATGGCAGAACAAAGGCATTTTGAAGCTAATCTTGATACTTACAACGGCAATGGCAACGAAGACTTTCTCGAACAATACGAGCAGAGGCAACAATTTGATTCGGAGCATGATTTTGAACCAGAATCTCTTGTAGATAATTCAGGAGTTGGGTTAAAGCATTCGATTAATCATTACGATTCATCTTCTTCTACTGGGTTAGTTTGTTTTGGGATTGTATGATTGCTAAATTTTCAATTTTTTTTTGTTCTTGTTAAGTTTTCATTGAGGAACAGAGCAATTATAACTTTATTTTTATGGGGATTGAATTGATTTGGTTTTCAGAATGAAATTTAGTTGGAGTATAACTTTTTCTGATTTTTTTTTAATTTGGTAGCAAGCTTTTCGTTGGAGGCGTTTCTTGGGAGACTACTGAAGGTAGGTAGTTTTAAATTTAATAAGATTTTCATTCTTTGTTCTTGTCGCCGATGAAATTCTGGGTTTTTTGGGGGTGCCGCATAAAAAAGATGTTATTTTTGTTATTTTATGTGTTTTGCATTGTAGAAAATATAAAAAAAATTATTCCTAAAGGTTAGGTATCGAACCACACTTCCTTTGACGGATAAACCAGTGACGGTGGCATAGTAGGTTGTATGATGGCGGATTTTTTGTAATACTTGAGAGGCAATATTTGTTGAATAAAATACTTGTTCATACTAGTTTTATTCGATGTTGATATAGTACCCTTCAATACCTAATTTATTTAGGCACATTCAATTATAGACATTCACTCAGTTTCCTTTTTAACGGATTACTCTTTTATGTTTCATTTGGATAGTCATTGTTGTGTTCGTTTTACAGTGTTTTTTTCACCTTTTTACACGAATACAAGACTTTTTCACGAAGATAATTTACAACACAGACTAAACAAAACTCCTTAATTTTAAGTTTTTAGAGCTTATTTATCTTGTCATATAATGTTTTGTTGAATATTATCATTTATCATAGCTTGTAGTTGTAGCCAATGGGATTAGTTTTGACCTTAAACATGCTATGCTTTTTTTTTCCCATGTATTATTCAGATTCTGGTTGTCAGTTACCAATATATAGTTTTCTTTCTTTCTTTTTTTTTTTTACTCCATATTTTGTCCGTGTGCATATTGAATTATGATTCGTTTTGCAATGGGTCTCTCTCTATTGGTGTCATTTGAATACGTTGACTCAGTTATAATTAGATTTTTAGCACCTACAGTTGTATTGTCACAAATTCATGCTGAACTAGGTTCCCTTTGAAACATATGGTAGAGAAGGTTTATTCTTGGGTTTTCAATTTCGTCAATTTGGTCTTTCCATCTATAACAGCTTTACTGAAAAAAAACTGGTCAGTGTAAAGAGCTATTCCAGAGTTCAAAGTGCTCCCATCTGTTTGCCTTTGCCAGGAAAAAAAAAAACTGGTCGTTGTTTACTCATATTACCATCGTACTTATTGTTACAACATTATTTTTACTGGCACCTTCCTCATCCTGCTGTACACCTCTTGCTAATTTTTTCTTAATTAATTTTTTTTGATGTTCAGAGATCTTTAATGATTACTTCAGCAAGTATGGGGAAATAGCGGATTCAGTCATAATGACAGACAGAAACACCGGAAGACCACGCGGGTTTGGATTTGTAACATTTTCTGACCCGGCAGTAGCTGACATTGTTTTGAGTAAAGACCATACTATAGATGGTAGAGTGGTAATATTATTAATGTTGCACTTCAATTTTAGTAGATGTTTTTTTCTTGTAATGTTAATCTTGTATCTGTATGAATAATAGAATATTCTTATATCAGGTGGAAGTGAAGAGGACGGTTCCCAGGGGTGATATGAATGATAAATGTGTATCAAGAACAAAGAAAATTTTTGTTGGCGGAATTCCACCTTCTTTGACTGAAGGTGTGGTAGAGTTTGATATATTTTTTCTTCTATTGAATTTGAATTAAATTTTAAGGTTGCTCCTGACCTCCTGTTGGATGTTTCATAAACATTGCAGATGAGTTTAGGGAATACTTCTCTTCTTTTGGTAGAATTATTGAACACCAGATCATGGTAGATTATAAGACAAGTAGATCTAGAGGATTTGGATTTATCACCTTTGAGAATGAAGATTCTGTTGAAAAGATCTTTTCTGGAGGTGAAATACACGAGCTTGGAGGCAAGCAGGTAAATCAAATCAATTAAATTATTGAATTCCATACTTGTTTTGCTTTTATGAAAAAAAATCTTTAAAAATTGTTTACAATTGCTGCACTTCACATGAATTCCAGGTAGAAATCAAGAAGGCTGTACCAAAAAGAGTTACTAGTGATTATACATCAAAGACTTATGGAGGATCTGGTGGTGTAACTGCTGGATATGATAGGTATAGGTCTGGAGGTGTCTATGATAGTAAAATGGGCAGAGCTGCTGCTGGTGGTGGTTATGGCGTATATGGGCCTTATGGTGGCTATGGCGAAAGCTATGGTGGTGATTACGCCAATTTCTACTCTGGATATGGTTATGGATATGGTTATGGATTTGGTTATGATGGACCCATGTACATGAATGCTAGATATGGAATGAATGGTAATGGCATCCTCGGCAGTTATGGTTGCACGGCTGGATATGGTGGAGCTAATGTGTATGGAAGCGGCGGTGACGGCGCTGTAAATGGTTATGACAACGGTAAAGGATCTCAAGGCAGCGGTGGTTCGGTGCCTGAAAGATACCATCCATATCGGTAGCGAGGAAGCTTTTCAAGAATGGTATTCTTTAATATGTGAAGACAAGGTAGATTCTGGAAATGAGTACAAAATGTCTTTACCTTTAAGGCAGTTTGAGATTGTTCTTTTGTAATATAATTGTGAAGATTTTTTTTTTTTAATTTAACCCAGTAATTCACTTTTGCAGTATTTTCCCTCAATTGTGAAGTCTCCTATTGAAGAGGAGAAAATTACATTTACCTAACTAAATTACCAGCCTTTTTGTTCTTTATTATTATTATTTTAGTAGTCTCTACTCGTTAGTATTGTAGGAGTGGCTTGCAATGAGTTATTTATGCTTACGAGTACAAAATCACTTTAATGTTGAGTGAAAAAGTTGATTAGAAACAAACCTTGTAGTAGAGTGTTTTACTCAGTTGATGATAAATATACTTTAGGAGGTGTTTGTTTCTAGACTTAGAGGTTGAGAATGACATCAGAAACCCAAAAATAATTTATTGTTAGGAATGGCGATCAAAACATAGAGGATCTCATAATCCTCACCTAAGGATTCTTGAAACTCTTCCAAATCCATGAGTTTTCTTGATATCTAATGAGATTGATGGGAAAGATAGAGAGGAGAGGAGATACTCATGGGATTCACCATTAGTTTATAATATGCTATTATTGATGATTCTCATGGAGAATATCCATATAAAATCAAATACAAATATCTCATTTTCGGACATGTTATTCTTATTCAAACTTTGAAATAAATGCCCTTAGAACTTACTTAGTGGTGATCTATGATCTTTAGTAATTTTTTCCCCAGATTTATAGGAGGTTTTTTTTTTTTTTTTTTTACTTTTTAAAGTTTGGTTGATTTTGTGAATTATTATGTATTTTCTTTCACTTTTTGATGATACGTTTAGATGAGTTAAATGATGATAGCATTAAAATTATGTCAGCTTAGTTAAAATCACTATGAAAAGAAACACATTTAAAAATATTTGTTAGGTATTTTAGAGTTCAACCATTTCAATTACCGTTTGAAGAGTTTGTTTTTAAATAATATACGGGAGAGAAGATTTAAATTTCTAACTTATAATACGAGTGTCATATCATTGAATTACTCTATCGACCAATTTGAAGAGTTGGAAAATTAATTATTATTTTTATTCTTAATTATTAAGCTACACTAAAAGTCAAGTAGGTCTTTTTGCTGTCACCAAGTCCCATTTATTTGGATATATTGACTAATTGAAAATCAAACTGAATTAAAATTAAATTTGAATGAACAATATTTAAAAATTATATCACATCATTAACCATTTATTATTGCATGACTAAGATTTAATAGTCACAAAACTGTGGGTTTAGATCACAATCATACATCTGGCCATGGAAAATGAGTTGGACAAAAACAATTAGGATTCTTCCTTGTTTACTAAAACTTGTGGCTTATAAAACTAACTTTTCCTTCTCTACTTAATGTTAGATGTTGAAAGTTTGATGGCATAGTTCAGTGACCTCTTATGGTGACAAAAAATAAAAGAGAAAATTCCTTAAGATATATGGTAGGGTAAAATTAGGTGTAAATCCAATAACTTGTTTGAGATTGAGAATGGATCGGATGTTCAAGACTTGATCTTATTTTATGGGTAAAAGTTGACTATAAAACCACTTACACCAATTAAACTCATTATTTCAGTGCGTAGTCCTCCCATATAAATAAATACTCTTATTAGTATCAGTGATAAACTGAAATAGTCATGTTTAGTTCGGGAAGGGATCATCAAAGTTTTGAAATGAAGGAAAAACAATCTACTATCATTTAATTATTTATTAGATAATCGAAAACATAAGATCTTGAAAATAATTTAAAATTCAGAAAAACTCCTCAGCGCGGGAGCCATTTGTTGACTTGCCGGTTTGGTATTTGACTTAATTTCTCCAATTCTTAATAAAACAATCAATAAGTAAAAAGAAAACATGTCCATATGAATATTTTGGATGCAACAAAAAAGAAGTTTGAGAAATCACATGGTTTACAGTACACAACTTGCTCACATGTATTAGAGCGACAAATTGAGTAATCACATGACAAAAACCAAATAGGGCAACACAAATTATATTTATTTAATTAATAATAATAATAATAATAATAATGAGTTTTCCAATAAAAAAAAAGATGAAATATTTCTCATTCAATTATTCCTTTGTTTGCTCTCAATTCAATTGATTTGAGCTTTCTTCAAGCTCCATGCCTTCAATTTAGTGATGGTGATATCATTTGTACCATTGTTGAAAGCATAAAGGTGAACTTTTTGTCCAATTGACAATGTTGTTGGATAAACTCTAGCTGTTATGCAACCTTTTCCTTTTGAACCAAAGCTCTCCACCACGGAATGATCAATCTGTAAAAGTTTTTTAAGAATTTTTCATATGACCCAAAAAAAAAGGTCAAATTGGTTACATTGGTAACAACAAAAGCTGACATTGGTTAAACAGTCTTAATACAATAAATTGGGGCCAGGGGGGGGCCCTAAATGTGTGTGATTCATTTCTTATGAAGTTTTGTCACTGATTGGCAAATTTTGACTCTAGGGTAGGTTCACTTTTTCATGTTCGAATTACGGGTTATTTTATATTATAGTACACGGGTTACTACACTACAACATTTTACCTATTAAATTCATAATTTTGTTACAGTACAATAATTTTCCGAATTTCCTTCATGAATATTTCCGCTGTTATATAAATCTAGACTCCATAATATCATACTATATAAATCTAGATTTCTCAAACCTGTAATCTAAACACACCCTTGAGAAATTTCTTTATCACATTGATTAGAATAAGGGTTGGTCGTGAGTTTATAAAGAGAGGGTAATATATCTATTAGCGTAAGACATTTTAGATAAAACAAAAAATAAAACTAAACGAGTTTAGGCCTTAAGTAGATAATGTCATATTAATATATATATATATTTTTTTTTTGAGATTACTCAAGTGGGGAGCTTTAAGCCTTAAGTAGATAATGTCATATTAATATATATATCGTGAAAGATTTGATAACTTTTAATATGAAATGTATGAAAATTAAGCATAGATTTAGCTATAAAACTAAGCCTTTACTGAAATTCTCTCAAGGCATTAATTATATTATCAAAATACTTTACTTACAGTCACCTATAGAATGCAACTAGGAATGATCATAGTGTTTATATGAAACTCACCAAGCTTCTTAGGGATAGATTTTCATGAACTGGGTCCACATCCAGGAATGTCCCATATGTAGTTCTGTCATTGTTTGAATTCAGAGATGACCTGACAGCATCAAACATTTCAAAGAGAAACAGCATAAGACATAATGTCATCATACATATATTTTTAAAATATTTTAAAAAGAATATTTCGAAATCTATAGTAGTCAAATAAAAGCTTAGAATGAAATTCTAGATTTTGAAATATTTTTTAAGAGTATAATGTTAAATATATTAAATCATCATTAGATTCAAAAGTAGTGGTGATTTAACATATTTAATATGGTATTAGATATTTCTTCAGGACTCAAACATGTAAAATTTTTAATAAATTAGGAGGAAATGTCATCACAGGGTTCGAATTCAAGACGTTCTGCTATGATACCATCTTAAATTATGAGCTACCATCTGATACCATCTTAAGATGGTGTCTCTTTTATGCTCATCAATCTAGAGGGGGTATATTAAAGATTCCATATCAGAAAGATGAATGAAGCTACCAACGTTGATAAAGTTTAAGAGTTACCCCTCTTATTGAGATGGAAACCTATGATTTAAGATACAATATACTCCGAATTATTTTTATAAAGTATAATAGAAACACGTAAAACCCGAGAAATGGTAGTACCTGCTCTGGTCACTGCACATAAGCACTACATATTTGTTATGAGCTTTGAATATCCTAAAGAATACTGCTGTGTACTCGTCCAAGCTTTTTGAAGCTAAAAGTAGGAGCCCAAATGGCCCTACCCTACCCTTTTCTGCTGCACCCTTTTGGCTACAAAGCAATTGTGGGTCTGTCAAGCCAGGTTTCAACTCTTCAACATTCTTCAAATTTGTTACTTTAAATGATACCTCAACATCTGCCTGTAAAACAAATAAAAAACCAAAACCAAAATCAAAATCAAACAGTTTTTGTTTTTGAAGTGATAATTTTTTTTAGCTGCTTTTGTCATCTGAATTAATAAGAAAAGATACTTATGGAGATAGTTAGGGTGGGTCTGGATGTTTTCAGTTGTTTATGAACACTACTCTAAAGACACTTTTAAGTGTCTCTAAGGACCGTATGAATCATGGATTTGTTTCATGAGTTTGTATAGTATGCGGGTTACTACATAGGCTATTACATTACATTATTTTTCTTTTTAAACCCAAAAGTTTGCCACGGAATAATAATTACTCTACTTTTTTTTAAAAATAATTCTACAATGCAGAAACTCAGACAACAAGATTATAAAACAACTAAACAATGTTTTTAATGAATAAAAAATACTTTTAAAATCCATCCCAAACTCATCCACTATCAAAAAAAGGGTTTTAAATTAGCTAGTGTTATGCTGAAAACAAGACAATTGAAAGCATAATTTCCACTAGTTACCTGTTCTGCTGTGATACCCTTTACTTCAATCAATGATCCTTTCTTCAACACTGTGTTTTTTAACTCAACTTTGTTTTTATGGAGCTTTTTGATTTCTTCAATTGGCCATTGGATTAGTTGTTTTCCAGATTCATCAAGCCAAACAGTCCTTGGGATTGCCTGCAATCATTTATTAACTAACAATTTGTGTAGTTTCTCATTACACTTAAATGTGAGTGTAGTGAGAAATTTCGTCTTAAAATTCTGTTTTAGTCCCTCTCGTTATGTATTTTTATAGATTTTTTTTAATATTTAATATTGAATAGATGAGTTGAGTATGTAGTTGGATAATAGAATGTAATCTATATTAGAACTAACACAAAAAAAAAAATGTAAAGAATTAAACTTGAAATCAAATTAGTTTTTTATAAATAAAGAACTCCTTATTTTTATCATTATCTAATATTTATTGGATCACGTACATTAATGAGACTCGTAAATTCATTAAAACAAAATATAAACAAACGTGAAAAAATGTTCTGTGGCAATTTTTTTTAAAAAAATTAAAGGGTATAAAATACCATTTTAGCCTTGAACTTCCATTGTTTCATTTTAGTCAATATGTCTGCGCTTTTCCATCTAGGACATTACCGGAGGGTTTATGTGACATATAATTGATGATGTGATATTATATAAATATACAATGAGGTTAAATGACGTGGAAAAACGAAGATACAGTGAGATTTAAGACTGGAATTAAGGAGAAAAAAATGAGATTAATCTTCTTTTATATTCGTTATTCTATGATATTTAACCTCACGATATATTTCTATAATGTCATATCATCAATTACTTGTCACATAAGTCCTCCATTAGTGTCCAAGATGGAAAAACAAAATCTAAAGGATCAAAACGAAACGAATCGGAAAGTTTAAGGACGAAAAATGTAATTTTTGAAAGTTTAGGGACGAAAATGAAATTTGAATGAAAGTTCAAAGACCAAAAATGATATTTTACTATAGATTAAAAGGGGTTTGTTTTTTTTTTAAATGTCGGCAGGTCAAGACTTTTATTTATAAATGATTTGAATTTTTATATTTTTTATTTATTTAAATTGAAAATAATAAAATTAAAAAAACTAAAAAAAATACCTGGATTCCAGACCATCCCTTCTTGATATCATCATCAACACTTGAAGATTCATTAACCCAACCCCACAAAATTCTCCTTTTCTTCTCACTATCAAAGAAAGTTTTTGAAGCATAATATTTCCCATAATCATATCTCAATCCCCAATATCCCTCAATCGATCCCTTATCGGGGATATAGATATCCTTATCCAGATTATATCTCCCTATTGTATAATGATCATGTTTTGTATCATCTAAACTCACTTTCAAAACATGTTTAACATTAATACCATTTTTAGAAGTTTCAATTCCAATTTTTTTGTTTTTAGAAACTGGGAAAAAATCAGGACATTCCCACATTCCAGTTCCTTCAGCAGAATGAAGAGGATGGCCAACTTGATCCCAGCTAAGGAAATCCTTGCTCCGGAATAGGATAGCTAATCCACGGTTATGTAATTTACTACCTATGATAACTCTCCATTCCCCATCTGAGCCTATCCAAGCTGTGGTTGGGTCTCTGAAGGAACTGGAATTGATCTGGTTTTGAGAAGTGGGGGCCATTAAGGGGTTTTTTGGGGATTTCACCCATTCTATAAGGAATGGATCTGAGGGGTGTTTGGGAACAGCTAAATTCTGAACTTGGCTGTTGTTGGGATTTATTCCTGTGTAGAGTATGGCTGGCTTATTCCCGGGCAGGATAGTGGTGGAACCTGACCAGCAACCGTTGATATCGGACGGCTGAGATGGAGAGATGGCATGTTGATGGGGCCTCCAGTTAATCAGGTCCGTTGATGTTGAGTGGGCCCATACTATGTTGCCCCAAATTGCTCCTTTGGGATTGTATTGGTAGAAGAGATGGTAGATTCCTTTGTATATCATTGGTCCTAAATTATTAAAAAAAAAAAACCCTTATTTTACACCTCGGTTTTTTCGTTTTCTGTGTTTGGTTTTTATTTTTTAAAAACTAAATTTACTATCAAACATGTTTATATTACTTTCGATTATGGTAATATAAACAGTTATCAAACCGAATATTACTTTTGATTTAAAAAATATATATAAAATTAAAAACAAAAACCAAAAATAGAAAACTAAATTGATTATTAAACGGGGCTTTGACAACTGGGTTTGGATTAAAAACAGAGATAAAAAAAAAATGAAAGAAGAGAAGAGAACTGACCATTAGGATCTGAATTTTCCAAGCAAATTGAATTGCATTATATGTCCATTTCATTGTCAAAACATGTCATAAGGAAGGAAAAGAAAGCAGAGAAATCAATAACTATATGAATAGAAGAAACTGACGCCCGATATAATAGATCGAGTTTTCCAAGATTAGTCAAGATACGAGTAAGTTAGCTACGATACGAAGGAGACGAGTTTATCGCATGATATCGTAAGATTAATCGAGATACGAGTAAGTTAGCGGGAAGACAAACCGTTCATCCAATTCTTGGGAGGCTGAAAATGGTAGGAAGTTCTGTAAGGTTGATGATTTTGAGAGGCTTCAAGTTGAAAAACTCCATGGCCAAAAAATAGAGAGAGGAAGAAAATGAACCAAAAAGAAAAGGAAGCCATGGAAAGGCAGTTCGCTTTCTCAAGAATAATTATGAAGATGACTTTGTTGGTGACAGCTACCTATTTATGTTTCAAATTTTACTAATTATTAATTTAAATTTAAATATTTAAATAGATAGATATAAATAAATATAATATAATTGTTAATATTTTATAGGAAAAGAAAAATAATGGAGGGGGAAGCAACAAAGAAAATTCAAATTGGATTGGCAAGTTCAAATAGTCAGATTGGGAAATTTAGGTTTTTATGAGAAATTGACTTTCAAAGTTAGCTTTTAAGGCATTGAAGAAGAAAAAAAAAACTTATAAAATTGTACACCTGGAGATTGGAAATTCCATTAATTATTCAATTTTAATAGAAATTTAAGAAAGATGGTACTCTTATTTTCAAGATGACGTGTACGAGACCATTCTAATTTATATTTTTTAATTATATTATTTTGTCTATAATCACTATAAAACATAGGGGTATAATATGATGAACAAAATTTTAGGTCGGGACTATGTTTAAATCACACATATATATTGAAAAATTTGAGTTCGTAAAGTTTAAGTTATTGAAATTTTAATTTGTATAGTCATCATTATAAAAAGAAGAAAATATTAATAAAACTTTGAGTCAAGACTGCGATGTTTGGTTTACGGATAGGGAAAAAAGTTTGAGTTTATATAGTTTGAGATTGTGAAATCTTGATTTATATAGTCTTAATTTGGCGCGTGAATTTTTATGTAATTTATGAAGAAAAAATAAAATAAAATTAATGGAATGTAACAAACTCACTAAGTTTTAATAAAACAATATAGTATACTTTATAAATTCATGGCTCAAGTCTATGAAGTAAGTTTTAATTAAGTGGATAGTTGTCCTCTCATTCAAAATCAACTTTCAATTATATGAATCACTAGTGTTGAAAAATATTTATCACTAAATAGTTTTATTGAATCTATAGTGATAAGTATATATTTTTAATCACTTGACTATTGTTTAGTATTGAGTCTTTTCTTTTTCAAATTCTTAAATTTTTTAAAAGAAAGTTAAAAAAAAAAGATCAATTATTAAATGAATTTTAATTATTTTAGTGAAATCAACTCTACTTTATTTCATAAATTCAATGCACATCACTTTTTGATCTAAATACTCCTTGATTCTCAAATTATTTGGTGACCCTTCATTCAATTGAGTTTTAAAAGCTTTTAAATACAATTAATTGTTTATTTAATATGGAACACAAGATGAACATTAAATGTTATAAAAGAAATAAAGGAAAAAAATAATTGTAAAGTTGACAGATTTCATTATCTTAAATCTGAATTTAATTTGCATGTGGGAAAAGTGGATTGATTGGTTTGACTTTTTTGAGACAACTGGTGCAGAAACCAAATCATGGACAAATAATTCCAAGCTTGTAACAATAAAAATTTTGTTCCTTTCTAAGACTTAAAAAAAAAAAATTGTGAATATGTATGCTTATAAGTAACGGTGAATATATATAATTTTTTTTAAAAAAATAATTACAAATATAATACTTTTAAAAAATTCATTATTCTTCTGTTGATTTTGATAGATTAGGGATAACTGGTTCACATGATAATCAATCATTCGTATAATATGTCTTTGGTTTATCGATTTCTACCAACTCATATTTTAAATTATTCCTTCTCACTATGAGGTCAAAGCTTCGAGTATTTCATCTCTTAATTTGATATAATATCTCAAAATAAATACATAAATAAAAAAATCTAGACTAGAATGAAATCTAAAAGATAGGAGGAAGAAAAAAATAATTTTAGCCTATTGGTTTGCCTGACACTTGTATTTATTTCTATATTTTAAAACGTGATAAAAATGGTTTGGAAGGAACTAAATATAGCCATTATTAGTGGTGCTTACCCTAATGAAGTTTCACTTTTCTAAATATATTATTTACAATTATTTTCTCTTCTTTTTCTTCTTCATTTTATAATAAAGTTAAGAAAAGCACTCTCTCTCTCTCTCTCTCTCTCTCTCTCTCTCTCTCCCTCCCTCCCTCCCTCCCTATAATTGAAATAAATCCAAAGATGAAAATAGTTGGAAAGTATAGGTTGGTCAAGTTTACCCAACCCTAATAGAATGGAAAATCTAAAATTTAATCAAGAGTGGAGCAAGAGGTAAGGATATATAATTTTGAAATAAATTTCAAGGATAAAGTAATACATATATAGGTTTTTTTTTAAAGATATTACATTGAATTGGGGGAGGGGGGAACTCAAACATTCGACATCATGGGAAGAAAACAAGTGTTTAACCAGTTGAGTTATGCTCATGTCGGCATCAGTATTCAACTGTTAAATAGTTGGAAAGTATAGGTTGGTCAAGTTTACCCAACCCTAATAGAATGGAAAATCTAAAATTTAATCAAGAGTGGAGCAAGAGGTAAGGATATATAATTTTGAAATAAATTTCAAGGATAAAGTAATACATATATAGGTTTTTTTTTTTAAAGATATTACATTTAATTGGGGGAGGGGGGAACTCAAACATTCGACATCATGGGAAGAAAACAAGTGTTTAACCAGTTGAGTTATGCTCATGTCGGCATCAGTATTCAACTGTTTCGACATCAATCACCCTTTATTAGGTTGAAGGTTTGAACCATGCATCCTTCTATTTAATGTATCTAAAAAAACATATTTAACACTTTATATATTAAAAAAAAAATTATTATTTGAAATATGAAAACATAATTTTTTATTAACCCATTTCACATCAGCAAATTAACAATTTAAATTTTATCTTATATCGACAGAGTGGTATTTTATTTTATTTTTTAACTTTTGAATATCTAAATCTCTATGTTTAAGAAAATATGTTTTTCAATCGAAAGTCTTAATTTATTATCTTCTCCACTAAGATTATATAATTTGGCTAGCTAAAAAAAACAGATATCTAATATTATTAATAATTTTTTTTTTTGGCCTTGCAAATTAAAACACTTAATATTAGTTGCATTGTCATGGAATAATAAATAGATTGTGAAACAACTCTCTCCAGTTACCCAAGAAAAAGAGAAGTCAAATGAGGAAGATCCAAATTAATAAAAAGATTATTGGGAATAATTAATCAATAATTAAAAAAAAGCCATTTCATAAATTATAATTGTCACAACGTGATTGCAACATGAAGCGGCTGATATCCTTAATATTAGGTCTCCAATATGCAAATGAAGTGAAAATCGCCATCAACCATATTTGGGTGTGATTGATCACCAAATTAAATAAAAATAATAATGGTCTATGAAAATCAAGTTAGGTTTGGGAGTCATTTATATGTAGGGAAGGTGTTAGCACCTTACAACATCCATTTTAAAATGGTTATCATTTTTTTACCTTATATTATCTTATTTTTAAAATGACGGTCCTTAAATTAAAGAGTTTCAAAATTTATTTTAATTTATAAAAACAAATGTCTCGTTTAATCATTTCTCAACTTCAAAAATGAAGTAAGCAATAAAGATTAAAATAAGTGGGGTTACGACCGTTGATTGAACAATATTGGAATTTAAGAAAATTCTACCTTAAGAAATTGAGGTTTTTACTTCTCAAAATCTATCATAGAAATTGTATTTATATTTTAAAACATTTTTCTTATTTTTATTGAAAATACTTTTCTTTTATTTTTTAAAATAATATTTAAACATATTTAAAATACTCTCCTTTTTATTTTATTTTTGAAATAATACGTGTTTTTTTTTTTTAAGAGCTTTTTTATTCTATATTTTTTTTAGGATTTTGATAGATTTATATGAGAACCCTGATAAGCACACTACTCAGACTTCACAAACGTGATGATTTTCACACACTTATCGAAATCCCAACAAGCACAATACTTTAACCTTAATTAATAATAATAATAAGAATTTAAAATATAATATTTGTTTATTTTAGTTTAAATATTTAATCCATATTCTTCTAACAAAATGATATTAAAAATAGTTATACACATATAATACATATATTAAACCTATTCATTTTTACGAATTGATCAGAATATTCTTTTCATTTTTTAAAAATTAAAGCCGAATTAAACTTACATATTATAATACAAAATAAACAAAGAAGGGAAAAAAAAACTTCAGATTTTATATGTTTTTTTATTCTAGGATGTTTACACAATTATTTTTTTGTTTTCTTTAATAAGTATGTACATGCATGTATAAAGACAAATCGCAAAACAAAAAATAATAATAAATAAATAAAACAATTTTATCTCTATCACACCAAATTAAGATAGATTAAAATAACTTTATATAAATATTTATGAATTATATAAAAGGAACAAATTCATACACACACTTGCACAAATAAAAGATATATCAAGCCTTACTTACCTGATCAGAAACGAAGAGTATTTTTCCTAAACAGATCGAATAAAGTGATGTTGTTATGATAAGGAAGTGAGGTGTCGTTCGGTGGTCGATGAGGATGTGAGAAGGTGGGGAGTGATGAGGTGAGATCCGGTGAGGGTGGTTGCGAGATGAGAAGGTTGATGACGGTGAGGGTGTAGATGGTTTTCTATTTAAGTCTAAAGAATGACCTATTTAAGGACTAATTCAGCGTAGTAAATAAGAAAACAAATATTTGATTTGTAAATCATTCCATATTTACATCAATCAATCAAATTACCTCGACACAAATTAGCCCAAATTACTACCAAAATTTATTCTTTCCAAAATTAGCTTCTCTTATCAAATTTGAATTTTAAAAATATATAAACTAAAATTATGCCAAATGAATTTAATAATTTTATTACAAATACACCAAATTTTAATATACAAAAATCTTTTTTTTAAAACCATGAAAAACTTTAATTAAACATTAATTTTAAAATCAAAATTCAATTTATCATTTAAAATCAATTCCAAATTAAATCTATTTTCAAATGAAATTAAGCCGGGCAAAATACGGTATCTACAATAATTAATTTAGCAAAATTTCAGTTTAAATAAATCATTTATTTATGTTCTTAGTGTAGATACACTATATGTAGTTTGTATCATTTTTTTTTAAATACTATATTTGCAAATTTTTTTTTTTTAATTGTTATAAATTTGCTACTATATATAGGATGAAGACACATTATATCCAAGATGGATCAAAGATGGGCCAAGCCCATCAATACCAATCCACAATCTGTGCTTAAGAACCACAAAAAATGTGCTTTTATCATTTATTGTTCACAACACAAACTGGAAATAAGGTAATCATCTAGGGTTATTTGGTAAAAGAGTTTGGTTAATCTCCGTTTATATTTATTTGAAGTTTGGAAACCCTAGTTTATATAATTTGTATTTTTTTAGATTAGAAAATCTATCAGATTTTCTAATATGAATTTATGTAACTTGTGTTTCATTAATAAATTTAATTTTATATTAACTGTTTTAAACCGTATGGTTTAAGAAACCTAAATTTAGAGTTACTAAGATCATCTAAGGTGTCTAACCGCTTCAACAATGTTTCTATCTCAATTATGAGGTCGGAAGTTTGAGTTTCTTCCCCCTTAATTTGATATAATATTTTATAAAAAGGTCAAGATAGAAGCATATTAATTAAACACGGTTACTCAAATGAGTTTTTGAAAAATGGTATATTTTGACCTGTGATTTATAATTAATACTAATTGGAAATATTTCATTAAAATTTTATTAGTAGTTGGAAAATCAATTCAAGCAGAAGAGAACCTTAAAGTTAGTGTAAATTAGAGTGAGGTCAAGGCATCCCCATGTTTTCTTACTTTGAAAAAAAACGAATTTAGAAGTCATAACTAAGGAAGAATGATTTATTATATCAATTAAACATGTTAATAAAACGTCTAATAATTTGTGTATGTAAAAATGTATTATAATGTCAAAATATTTAACAATTTATGAAATTATGTCACATGTTTTGAATACTATATTTCAATTTTACCTTTTTTTTTCCAAATAATATTATATTAATTGTTGATATTTGTTTAGATATATGATTAAATTTATTTTTATCTATTGACTTAAGCTTTTGAATCTAGTGGTGACCGATGATTTAACATATTTAATAATATTTCAAATTTTTATATAAAAATAATGTTAATTATTTATATAATATACAACAATTTGATCTCTATCAAATAAAATTCTTTGGTTGGCGACTAATTCAAGGATCTCAGGATAGTTCCCTCTCTTTGAAAATTATATTTCTCATATATATACTTTTATTATAAGCCGTATAATTTAGGGTGAAAATAAAAGAATGAAAGGAAAAATCTCTAATCAAGAATAAGACCGACATGTCTCCCCTATCATTTTGGAAAGAAAAAAAAGAAAAGTAAATCTTGATTGGATTATTGATGCGACTAAATTACTTGCATTTTACAAATTATTTTTTTTAAACACCGAAATTTGCAAAATTATTATTTGGATGTGATTTTTTTAAAATACCTTTTTTTTTTTTTTTTTTCCAATAAAGCTTTTATAGGTTTTAATTGCAAAATTATCAAATCACAAAAGAAAAGTATTACTATTATGGTGAACTAATCATTGTTTTTTTTTTAATATATATGATTTTTAATTATATCTTATCTATTTTAAAACCATTCTATTGAAAAAATTGACTTCATGATATCAATAATTATATTTCAATTTTAACCTCAAATTATATATGATGTTTCATTTTTATTCCGTTTATTATAAGTGAAATTACTCAAATAGCAGAAAATGTATATAATTATTCATGGGCTATTATCACATATAGCCAATATTGAGACTCAGTTTTTAAAAAAAACCACAAAATTGAAAAATATCAAAATTACCAAGCACATCCAAGATGTGCGCATATGGATAGGGATGGCAATGGGGCAGGGTCGGGGATGTCATTCTCATCTCATAACCCGCGGGGATTTTAAATCCCCATACCCTACCCTATCCCCTAATCAAATAATCGAGGCGGGTTCGGGGATTCCCCATTCGAAGATCGGGTTCCCGTGGAGATTTTTTTATATATATTTTAATTCTTATTTAAAAAGAAATATAAAAAAGGAATATATATATATATATATATATTTAAAATATACATTTTTAAGATAAAAAGAAAACATAATATTAAACATTTTATAATTAATTTATAAGTTAATATAACCATATTTCATATATTTTTTCCTAATAAACAAAGATAAAATTAAACAAAATACATAAGATGTTATTAAAATATCGGGTTCAGGATCGGGGGTGGGTGGAGAATGTGTTCCTATCCCCTAACCCTAAAACAAATTTGGGAAAATTTCCCCCCTAGCCCTATAAACCAGGGATTCCTCGCCCCTATAGGGGCAGTGCTTCTAACCCGCGGGGAATTTTGTCATCCCTACATATGGAGACATGAGTTATTACCATACTATCATTCTTTCATAATTAACCCACATTTTTTTATGAAAATTTATTATAATTAATATATTATTGTTGTAAATTTACATTACTAATATAAATTTAATACTAGAACTTACACATTATTGATGTAAATTTAATATTATTGTGTAAATTTACATTACTGATAAATTATTGTTATAAATTTACATTGCTAACTAAAAAGATTATACACAATTTCATCAAAATAGCGTATTTATTAGTTCACTAAAATATTGAACTAGTTCAATAAATTAGTGAATTTTTATTTAAGTAAATAATTAAAAGTTGTGTGGGTAATTTCTGGTACAGAGTATTTCCACACGGTTGAACGAACTGAGTCACACGTTGAACTCCGGTAGTTGAGTCACTTGAAATACTACAACAAATGATGGTAAGAAAGGCACAGGTGTGGTACCGGCCGACGACCCTCCGACGATCAAGTTAGGTGGTGGTAGGTGAGATATGCCTTGCGCCGCAAGGATTAGGTCAAGCGATGCGACTATTCTCTTTTTTTTTTAGGTTAAAAAGTGTCATACCTGATTTGAGAGGTCAGGTGCCTTTATAGTTCCTTGATCGTGGGCTCATTGACTGGGCTAGCATGAGGCTAGGCTTAATGGGCTGTCCACTTGGCCCATGGAGGGTGAGTTCCCTTTGGTGTTGGCTTGGATGGGCCTGTCCCCATGTGAGCCGGCCCTAAGTGAACACGGCCCGTAGGAGGGTTATTTTTACCCTTTACAAAAGTAATGACATAAATAAAAAATACATATATAACTTATGCTATTTGAGATATTTTTTTTAAAATAGTTGTTATTTGGGACGAATTTAATTTTATGTTAGTGATAAATTTCAATTCAAACCTTTCCTCTTTCATATATTTTGAAAATATAACATAATTTGACTTATTAATTTTTTTTAGATATTATATCAAATTAGGGGTATGAATTTTTTTAATTTTTCGGCCTAATGAAAATGAATACTAATATCTTAACCCGTTGAGATATGTTTAAAATTTTAAAATTAATTTATGAATTAAAGATGGAAAATGAGTTGATTTGTTCATGGAATATATATTATACACATACTATATCTTATATTAATTTGTAAAATAAAATAAAATAAGTGTTAAAAAGGAGATTGGATAGGCTAGAATGAGGGGGGACCCAGGTGACCAAGTGTCAAAAGGAATATTGCCGACCCTTTCCCTCTCGAATCAGGCACCGTGTGAGGACTCTCTGCTCTTTGACAGACCATTCGTTGATTGACACGTGTTTTTGTCGGGTCAAGTACGGCTCCCCTGACTGGTCATTCTCATTAGCATGCATGGAAAACACTGTCCAACAAGATTATGTAAATAATAATATGAAAAAAATAAATAAATTACAAATAATTCGATGGCTATAAATAAATATAAGTGAAAATTACCGTGATTAGTAGGATAATAACTTAAGACGTGAATGGTCACACATGGATTTTAAATCATGACCTCGAGTTTTAAAAAAAACTCTTTGATAACTAGATCAACACATGGCTAGTCATTTTTATTTAATTTATAGGGTAGATGATCAAATCATAATTCCTCATCCCGCCTCCTCGCTTTTAACTTTCAAATGCCGCTATCCAATAACTTTTTCCTTATCCCTTTAATCAAATGAATGTAGTTTACTGATTGTTTTATCATTTTTTTTAATTCAAATATGGATCACATTCCACTATCAAACTATAAACTTCATCCTATCTACTCAATATTAAATATATTAAGAAATGGTATGATATTATTTTTTTAAGGAAAACTTCACCGGGTAGCAGATTTTGATGCAATACTTACAAATATATCACCACTTTAAATTATTTTCAAATATAGCAATTTTTACTATGTTAATAAATTATTAATGTGTATCAGTAATAAAATTAGTATAAAAATATGTGATTCAATGGTTATCACATTGATTCACCCGATCAAATTTTTTATATTTACAAATATTTTTTATAGAGTTTTTATTTTTATAAATATTATTAAAAATTTTGCTAGATTTATAACTACTATTTTTTTTTTCTAACTAGAGACAATGAGAGTGATTAAAATAAAACGTTGGGTAGAAGTTATAGATTGAATGAATAGTTTGAAAATTATACATTAATATGGGAGAATTTTCAAATTTTGAGAATACAAATAGTATTTTTTTTCAAATAAAAATAATAATAAAATAAGAGTAGCGTGCTTATGAGATCCATCATTTGGCCATGGACTCACAATACTTGTCTCTCTAACCCATACATTTTCCACCGCTTGATAAGCCATGTCGATGTGGGCCCTGGATTTTTTTTTTCTTTTTCATTTCAATAAATATTCTGTCTCATTTAATTCATCATTTTTCTTAATCATTAAAATCATATTTTTAAATTACAGTTTTATCAAATAAAATTAATATTTTTTGTTGGTTCAATTGTCACTATGGAAAATAATATGTTCATATAAAATATTTTAACCATCTCTCTCTATATATATCTATATATGATTTTCTATATTTTGAAATAATTTTATCTACAACAATTTAATATTTACAAAAAATACACCCTTTTAATTTTCTCTCTCTAATTGCTAACATGACATCCACAAATGAATGCCACATTCTCATATTTTGTTTATACAACACATAAAAGGGATTATTCTAACTTCTAATTTAATATCGAAATTATAAATGGTTTACCATTAAACTAAACATTGTTAATACAAAGTTATCATAATTTTTTGTTTGAGATATTACATCACATTAAAAACAGAGATATTCAAACTTTAAATTTCATGAGAAGGAATACTGATACTTAACCAATTGAGTTATGATAAAGATCCCACATCGGAAGATGAAAGGACCTAGCAATATTTATAAAAATCTAAGAGTCAATTCTCTTATTATCAATTGGTTTTGAGATAAAAGCCCTTGATTATGATTACGAAGATGGTATTAGAGTCTAATAAACTCAAATGAACATCCAATTTAAAATTTGAGATCTGTCATAAGACTGATAAGCTTAAGAGAGACACACCATCTTAAAAGGTTAACAAACTGACCATGATTTTAAACATTGTAAAATTACCATGACCTAAAAATGAAATGAGATATAAAGGTTTTTTTCAAATAAAATTAATTAATGTGGGCTCAAACATTTAGATTCAATCATTCAACATGGGACCCAATAGCTTCCCTTATGCCTTCTCGTGAATCCTCAGTGCTTGTGATTCAGATTTTTATCATTACTTTCTCTTTCTGTTTCCCATTTGCCAGTGAATCCCCATCCAATTCCAGATCAGGGGTGAGGGAGAGCTTCTTTATTCTCACCGGTGGTAACACCATGCCTCCAACTCCAACGACATTCTTCTTCTTCTTGTTTTCACAATAAGATACCTTGATTTGATCAATTGGTAGAAAAATTCAACCACTTTCTTATAGTTGTGTTAGTGATGGTTGATTAGTAATAATTAAATTGATAAAATTCTATTAGTTTAAAGCAAATACTTTGAGTTTAAAACGTTCGTTTTGTACTCGGAATACATTGAAATTGATATAATAATTGATAGAACATCAGAAAGAGTTAGATATTCTGATATAATAATCTTGTGTCAATATCTACGGGTTAAAGGACGGTCTAAAGTAGATAGTTTTTATACAGCGTAGGAATATCCATGAAACCATAAAAACTGAAAATAAAAATTATCGATTTGATTTGTATGGTTTAAATGATAAAACAACTTAAAGCGATAAAAATGAACTAAAAATGGTATGAAAAAAGTCGAAGTGATTTAGACGGATTTTGTTTAGAAAATTTTGAGCCTAATCATTCATACACTGCCCAATTGAATTGTACATTGATAGTTAAAATTGAATCGATTAAACCCCTTTTTTTTTTAACATTTTGGTTGGAAATTTTAACTTACTATTATTTTTTATTTTTTTAAAATATTTTAAATTTAAATTTCACATTTGCTTTTGTGACATGGTTGCAATGTAAGGACACAATCACTACAAGGTCACGGGGCCTAAAAAATAGAGCCAAAAATAAGAATCCTAGAAACTTATGTTTTATATTAGGGTTACGTGTACATATTCCTTAATCTATAATATTAATTAACTTAATTTCATATTCCATATATTTAGTATGCTTAATTACTTGTTGCGAAAGAGAATTAATTATTTAATTTAATTTAATTTATATTCGATTTGTCAAGATTTGTGAAAGAATGAAATCGATAAAAGCTAAAAATATTATATTTATATGATGTTTTATTTTTTTTTGTCAAAGTAAATTATTTATTTATACTCACTATACAACATAATTATATATGGAAATTTTATTGGGTAATAAATTTTGATGCAATATTTGCAGAAATATCAACTCTTAAAAGTATTTATAAATATGATAATTTTTACTATGTTAATCAATGATTAATGTTTATATTAGTGATAAATTTAGTGTAAAAATAAGTAATTTAATATTTATCTCTTATTCACCCAATAAAAATTATTATATTTATAATTATTTTTTAGAGTTGATTTTTTTATAATATTACTAAAAAAATTACTAATTTTGCAAATGCCCTATGGTAGGGTTTTGTAGAAGGAGCCTTCGGTTAAAGGGTCACATTAATTCTCCAAACTCTTTGAAAAAAGAGTCAACTAAATAAAAAAAAATGTGATATTTTTTCTACTTTGAAGGATCGTAGAACTCAAGTCATAATCTTTAATTTAATGTGTTAATGACACCTAATTGATAGTGAAATGTCAAATGTTTATGTTTTAATAGTCAATGTCTGTTGTTATAATTAACTATTTGTACTTAAAAAAATTCACCTTAAGTCAAAAAGTGAAACTCATTTCTTTAAAGAATACTTATTTCCTTATAGTTTCAAAATTGTGCAAATTGACCCCTCCCCTCTACGTCGTTGATTTTCTTTTAGTCATAGCTTTTTCGTTTAAACTCTGATTTGAATGATTTAAAATGTTATGGAATTCTCGTTTCGAGCTCTATGTTGTAGTCACCAAAATTTCTAAATCATCAGTATATAAAAGTGTTTACGACTTCAACCCGATCAAATATTTTGATGATGATAACTATTTTTTGCACTGATAATTTCTAAGTTTTTAAGTAACTATAATGTAGAGTTCAAAACGAGAACTCCATAACATCTTGAATCATTCAAATCGGAGTTTAAACGAAAAAAGTTATGACTAAAAGAAAATCAACGGCATAGAGAGAAGAGGTCAATTTGCACAATTTTGAAACTATAAGGTTATAAATATTTATTTCCAAACTACATGGGTGTGTTTGCATTTGATCAAAACTACAGGGGTGTTTTTTACATTTTACTCTAATTTTTTTTACCCATGACACCAAAATGGTTATTAATTTTGTGAATTCAAATAAGGAAGAAGCGTCATGGTAATATTTTAAATCTGAATCTGAACATAATTCAATCGGTTGAGTATCTATGCTTCCCTATCATGTAGTTATATTAGACTCGTAGGTTTGAGTCCCCTCTCTTCCATATATATATATATATATATATATATATATATATATATATATATATTTCAAATGAAAAGTAGTTTGTTTATTTTTTTTAACAATTAGTAAACGAGAGGGTAAATTTAACGAGTGTGAGGTTTGAACCCATTTTCTTAGTTTAAAGAGTGAACTTTTGACACTCCACCTGTGTAGTTTTGTATGTAGTCACATAGTTTTTTTTTTACATAGTTTAGGTCTTGTTTGATAATAACTTTTTTTGTTTCAAATAAGGTATTTAACCTGCTATGAATTTTGTCTTATTTTATGGCTTTTTTTTTTTTAATTTCTCAATTCTTAAACAGAAAAAAAAGGTGAAAACCCTTTTTTTTTAGTTTTCAAAATCCCAACTATAAATGTAAAAATATCAAAATAAGAAGATCATTAGTAGTTGAATAAGTTTATTTTCTTAAAAAAGAAGTTAATGATTATAAAAGACATAGTTATCCACTAAATTTAAAATTAATAGTTTTAGTAATAAATCAATTATTTTTCCAAAAAGTAAAAAAAAATTATGAAGATAAAATAAGGGACATTTGCAAATCTAGCAAATTTTTTAGTAATATTTGTAAAAATAAAAGCTTAAAAAAATATTTGTAAATATAGCAAATTTTGATTGGGTTTATCAGTGATAAACATTGAATTACATATTTTTACACTAAGTTTATCAGTGATAAACACATAAATCACTGTTTATCACTGATAAACATGATAAAAATTATTATATTTACAAATACTTTTTTGAGTTGATATTTTTATAAATATTGCATAAAAATCTGTCACTCAATGAAATTTCCCATAAAAATAATGAGTAGGGAGAAAAACTTTAAAATGGGAAGCAAAGTTAAAGAAATTTAATTAATGAATCAATCATATTGGTGTAATTGAAGAAAAAAGCCAAGCAAATCACCTGCATGCATTAAAAGCAAAAGACATTTGATATTTTAATTTTTTTATTTTTTTTCCTTCTGTTTGGTTAGTGGGAAAGAAGGGAAAGGTGATAGTGATTAATCAATAGATCCTGAGAAGAAATTTCAAATACTTTTCTCAATTTTACAATTTTTTTTTTTTAAAAACAAAAGAAAAGGAAAAGACAGAAAGTGCAACGTCAGTTTTAGACGTAGGGAATAATTTATTTATTTATAATTTTAGTATATGAGTTTATCTTTTGGACTTGTTTTTTTTAGATTTTCAAGCTCTTTCTTTCTCATCCACATCTCTTTTTTTTTTTTCTCTATCTCTAAAATTTGAAGAACTGGATTCTTCATATTTTGAGTTCATATATATATTTTTATTTGAGTGGCTATAGTTGAATTTTTTATTTTTATTTTGATATTATCATCAAATTTAGTCGTATCGGACTCGGCCGATACTTTGAACCTTGGTTGCTAGTGAGTGATATAGTTCTTCTTCTTCTCCTTCTTCTCTCTCAAACAGAAACAGCAATCTTCTTGTTTCTTTTTCAGCTTTCAAAAAACAAAAACTTGTCTCTTAGGTTGGAGCCAAATCAAAGATTGAATTAATGCAGTAAATATTGTTTTTTGTTTTTTGTTTTTTGTTTTCAGATTTTTTTTTCCTCTTCTTCTTTTGTCTTCAATTAGATCTTGGGAAAACTTTTTTTTTGTTGTTGTTGATTTCTCAATAAGGAATCAGCTAGATCTATTGTCTTATGTGAAAAAACCTTAGGATTTTCAAAAAACACTTTTTTTTTTTCAGGAAATTAATAATTAGTTTTTTTTTTTAGCTGAAAATAAGGATATGATGATGAAAGGCTTTCTTTCTCAATCTCATCAAGCAATAGCTATGGAGGAAAATTTGTCTAATTTGACTTCTGCATCTGGTGAAGCTTCAGCAAGTATTTCTTCAGCTAATAAAACTGAGATAATTGTTACCAATTATCCCAATCAACATTTTGCTTCTCAAACTCAACCAGCTGCTAAGAAAAAGAGAAACCTTCCAGGCAATCCAGGTGGGTGTATTTTTTAAAATCGAGATTTTTAGCGGTTGATTAGAATCCCGTTGGATAACCATTTCATTTCTTGTTTCTGATGTCTGGTTTTTAAACAAACCAGCTAGATACAAGGAAATAAACTCGTTATCGATTAAACCCCGTTTGATAACCATTTCATTTCCCGTTTCTAGTTGGATACAGAAAATGAAACGGTTATCAACGAGACATTACCAAAATTTTCAATAGACCTAGTTTGATAATCATTTCATTTCCTGTTTCTAGTGTCTGGTTTTTAACATCATTATTTAAAAACCAGTTGAACACATGAAAAACGAATTGGTTATCAAACGAGGTGATACCAACCCAATTCGTAATTTTTCGTGTTCTTTTCAAATCTTGATATCAAATTTCGTTGATTTTTTTTTTATGAACTATATAGACCCAGAAGCAGAAGTGATAGCTTTAACACCAAAAACACTGATGGCAACAAATAGATTCATATGTGAGATCTGCAACAAAGGGTTTCAAAGAGATCAAAATCTTCAACTTCATAGAAGAGGGCATAATCTGCCATGGAAATTGAAGCAAAGATCAAACAAAGAAGTGATAAGGAAGAAAGTTTATGTTTGTCCAGAATCAAGCTGTGTTCATCATGATCCATCAAGAGCTCTTGGAGATTTAACAGGAATCAAGAAACATTTTTTCAGAAAACATGGAGAAAAGAAATGGAAATGTGAAAAATGTTCTAAGAAATATGCTGTTCAATCTGATTGGAAAGCTCATTCCAAGATCTGTGGCACTAAAGAGTACAGATGTGACTGTGGAACTCTTTTTTCTAGGTAAATTTAATTTAATTATTATATTTCATAATTAGCTAATCAAAGTTCTGAAATCTTTATTTAATGATAAAAAAAGTACTATTGAATATTTTTGGGTTTCTGGAAAATATTTGTATTTAATATCAATTATTGTTTGTGTTTGAATTTTGCTGCTGTTTTTGTTTTTGTCTGTCTTTATGTTGTAATAAATTTACATTCTTTTGTGTCAATTTTTCTTCCCCATTTATACTTCTGTATTCAATGATCATATCTTTTTATATTTAAATTGGGGTGACCCGAATCTTGAGCAAGTATTTCAAAGTGAAAAAAAATCAAAATTAAAAGTTTTTATATTGTTTATACAAAAGTTTAACAAATCATCGAATATATATTAACCTACACTACTTGAATTATGTTCAGGTTGATTTATATTCGATAATTGGTTAAACTATTATATAAATAATATTAAAAGTTTTTATTTTTGTTGAGCTTAGAAAAGCTTACAAATGGAAAGAAATAATTGATTCAGAAAGAAAGAAAGAAAAGTTTTCTTTTACTGCTTCTATATTTGTCTTGGCATCATTTTTCTATAAGACATAATATAGGCTTTTGTCTCATTCTCTGTTATCTCATGCAGGAGAGATAGTTTCATTACTCACAGAGCCTTCTGTGATGCATTAGCTGATGAAAGTGCAAGATCAGCCATGGCATTAAATCCACTCCTCTCTTCTTCCCACCACCACCTGACACAGATACCGACATCGATACCGTCCGCCACCGTTCAAACCGCCCAATTCAACAATCCTCAAGATCTCTCCATCTTCTCCCTCAAAAGATCAGATCATCACAACAACCACAACAACAATCTAAGGGGTGAAATCCCACTATGGCTTTCTCATTCTGATTTAAGACCTGAAATCTTCACTCATCAAGCTGATTTAGCTCTCTCTCAAAATCATCATCAAACCCTAAACCCTAACCCTAATTCTCTTGGCCCCAATCTTCTTCATCCACCTCCTCCTTCATATCTTTCCCCTCATGTTTCAGCCACTGCATTGCTTCAGAAAGCAGCTCAAATGGGTGCAACCATGAGTAGTCCCATTTCCACCACTGGCTCAATGACAAGGCCCCACACCCACACCCATAGCCACCAAGCCATGGTTCACGTGTCTACACCTGATGCTCATATCAATTTTACACCCCACAATTCCTCACGTGAGCATATCCAAATGGGTTCGGCCCCTACGGTCGCGACCATGGGGGCCGTTAGCAGTCGTAGTAGTAATAGTAATAGTAATAGTAATAATTTTGATTATGGGAATAAAGCTGCAGGACCACTGCCTGGAGCCGTGTTTCTTCATCATGATATGATACATTCCTTCTCTTCTGCTTCTCCTTCTCCTTCTCCTCATGGTTTTCATGATTCTTCATTCGAGGACGCTTTTCGTGCTATGCATGATGCTACTACACTTGTGAAAACTTCCACCCCCACCGCAACCATCGCCGATGCGGCCAATGCCGGGGGAAGGAGTGAGGGTATGACTAGAGATTTCTTGGGTTTGAGACCTCTTTCCCATGGTGATATTCTAAGTATGGCTGATTTTGGTAACTGCATGGCCACTTCTTCCAATCATCAAAATCAAATCCAAAAACCATGGCAAGGTTAGCTTCATATATATCATTTACTAAACTAAACCCTCCTCCTCTTCTTCTTCTTCTTCTTTTTCCCCCCCAAAAACTATAGCTTTTTTCTTTTTGAGAGATTTCTCAAAGGAGAGATGAATGTAATTCTAAGAATTTCCAAGTACACTATTTATGTTCTATGCAGCTGTTATAAACTTTTTTAATTACAAGTATTTGTAATTTTTATTCATGGTTAAGCTTAATTTATTATATATATCTATATATGTAAAAGGAATCTTTTGAAGCTATGATTTAAGATATTTTCCAATTTTAATAGTGGTGGAAGGGACACTCGAACTTTCGTGAAATATGCTCTGGAGATTTTTTTTAACCTAAATCATATTATAATAACTTAATTACACTAATATTTTTTGTTCTAGTAATGGTCGAAATTTACCTTAATATTTTTTTATTTATATTTATCATATCAAATTGGAGGAGTGAGACTCAAACCTTCTTAAATTATATGGAAATGATTTTTTTTTAAACCTTAAACATAGATATGATATGAAAAAATGGGCTATTAATTTCTTTAAAACTAGTATTTGAATATATAACCACCATAAATATGTCATGTAAATGAAATTTAGTACGTACTTGATATTACGTGTGCATAATTTGAATATCTACCTCATTCTTCTACCCGTGAGTTCAAAATTCTCTCTCATTTTTAAAGAACATGTGAATTAAGTTTTTTGTTTTTTGTTTTCCTTCATAATTGGCATATCGTTTTAACAAAACTGGAATCCGACTTTAAAATGGTTAAATTGATCGAAATTAAAAGGATCTCACATCATAAAAATAAAAGACTTGAGAATATTTATAAGATTTTAGGCTACTTGTCTTATTATAAAGGGGCAATTACTGAAATAGCATATTTTTGCATACTAATTATTGAAATGTTTTAAACTTTTAAAAAATTAATCAAATAGCATAATTATAGTTTAATAATTTATTGAACTAAAACAATTAATTTTTTTTTAAAATTCATTGAAAATAATAATAAAAAATATCAAATAGTTCAATAAATTATTGACCTTGAACTTAAAAAACCAAAAAAAAAAAACTAATTCGTTAAAAATATCTATGAAAAATAGTTCAATAATTAATTGAATTAAGTTCAATAATTTATTGAACTATAATTATGCTATTTGAGTAATTTTTAAAAAGTTAATTAGTATGTAGATTTATGCTATTTGAGACAAATTCTTTATTATAAATAGATTTTGAGATGAAAGCTGATGAATATTAAGATACTATCATAATTTATCAAGCTCAAATAAGCACCCCGTCAAAAAAATAGAAATATATAAGAATCTAACAATATTTATATGAATATTAAAATCAAACTGATATCTAGTCGACTTTTTTATGTATTGGATTTCACCACTATTATTTGTTGTCATGGTAAAAAAACTAACTAACTAACAAGAATAAGAATAATATAGATGAGATATGTGGTGGCTAATACCATAATATTAATTCTCTCTTTTCCTCTTTTAAAATGTTAAAAAAAAAAAATTAGTTCAATATTTTGATCTAAGGATGATTACAATGAAATTTTTGCGTTTGTGTGCTACAAATTTTTTTCTTTAAATAGGAATATAATGTACATTCGTAAATGAGACATTTTGAACCTTTTAAACTGTAATATAATTTATAAATATATCCACTTAATCGTGATGAAATGATGCAACTTAAAAGAGATTTTCAAGGGGAAATTTCTAGTAAATATATATTATCAATGAACAAAAAGAGAACAAGGTGATGTTTCAACTGTGAAATTAGAAAGAAAAATTGAGGGAGAAGAATGAAGAAAACAATAATGTTGCATAGAATAACTTAATCTATATTAGCTAATATGAGCATCGCTCATCTGGTCAGCTTCTTTCTTTCTCATGAGATCGAAGTTCTGAGTCTCCCTTCTTTTGATTTGATTTAATATTAAATTTTGTTTTGACCTAAATCACATTATAATAACTTAATTATAATAATATTTAAAAATAACTCTAAATATATGAAATAAATGTATAATGTAAACATTAAAATTTTGTATGTGATCAAAGGAAAAAACTTACCTTTTACACTGTAAATATATCTACCTTTTAATGTGTATTTTTTTTCTACTAATTTATAAAAATCAATTAAGTCTACATATTTATTAAATATATAATATAAATGGATTAATACTACTTACTGAGAGTTAAATTTTATTCGAGATGAAAGAGATGAGCTATATATAATTGGAGCATTAATTCAAGAATTTGCTTGTCTTCTACTTGAAAAGAATAAATAAATAAAACCCTTAAAAAATTGCTTAAAGTCAAAGTAAATGTTGCGTAAAAATGGAGAAGTTCCATGTATGCAACGAACTTAAAGTATGGGACGAGTCAGAGGTAGTACGTTGTACTAGAGGTGTTGCGTAAGCGATATGCAGAATAGTTGACGAGTACTGTATATACCTGCACAAGTAATAAAAAGAGCACCGGTGTGATACCGGCCTAACACCCCCGATACTAAAGTCATAGCTAGTGTGTCAGAGAGAATTAGAGTAGAATTAGTTACCTAATGAATGAATTTCTTTTCTTATTTATAGGAGAAGAAGTTAATGGCATCATTGTGCCACGTATTGCGTCGGGATTGGGAAACATGTTGCTTTCCAACGACTTGTCTCGTGTTGGTTATACCACATGTTGTCTTTTGGTTGGATACCCGTATAATGTAATTTCTTGATCTTAGATATGTAACCTTATTTCATGACGTAGAAGTAGCTACCCGCGGTGACGTAGACGTACCTTTCCAGGCGACAGTAGACGTAGCCTCCCAGATAACATAGATTTATCTTTCCAAGTGGATGTAGACATGTCGATTGTGCATTCGTTGATCAAGTTAAGAAAGTACACGTGTACTGATGTAATTTCACCCACGACAGTAATTAACATGTCAGAATAGTTTCATCCTGGCTTAATTTTATAGATGGAGAGACGTGTGAATGAAAGGTCATGGTAGAAAACAATGCATGTATGTTGTATAATAGAGAGAATCTATCTTTCTCGTTCTCTCTATCTATTGAGATAATTTTTTATATTCCTGTTAAACTATACATATATATTTAATATCTTACCAAATATATTAATTAGGGATCCATCACTTACTATCACTTTCACATGATTTTGATTAAATATAAAAAGAAGAAATATCTACAACAGGAATACCGGAAATTTTCGTATGGATAATGAGTATCTGTTTCTCAAACTTTGAAACGAATGTCTGTGGTGGAATGGTAGTCAACCCTAGAAAAAGTAATTTCTCTCAGATCAACAAAACATTTTGGATAGTAAGAAATAGAATGATGACATGCAGAGAAGACAGATGAAGTAGACTACTGGTTGAATGATGGGCTGGGCCTGTCCTGGTGTGGCCCAGCCCAATTGCACAGTTCCCTAACCCAATGTATTTGTCTTTACTTGTCTTGTCTTGATGCTTTGTCTGCTATTGCTTTTTTCTCTGCCAGATTTTAAACTTTGTAAGAAGCCAAAAAAACACATTATATAAATATATATATATATATAAGTGCTGTGATGGACCTTGCTTTTGTAAGAGGTATCTGTAGAAAAAGTTGAAGCTCGTCAGAGATGAATGGGGCTGCTTGGTTTGTTTGTTTGTTTTTTTTTGTTTTTTTTTTCTCTTTGCAAATTTTGATGGTAGACATTGTTTAATAAACCAGTTGACTTGAATTCATCCCTTTTATGTTAATCATTTTTACCTTTTTTTTTTTTTTTTTCTCTCTGACAAATCCTTCATTTCCATCAAACTGATGCCAGAAAAAAATGGAATATAAATAATCCTTTTACCAGAAAGCCTCTCCTATAAAGATCAAAAGGGATGAGGTGACATTTGTTAGTCTAATTCATGTTCGTTCATTAAGTTTTATTACCCGAATTTAGCTTTCTTAAATCAATGAATTTTAAAGAGTAAAAAAACAAGGGTTTATTAAACTTGTAGTCAAAAAAATAACACAAAACTTATTTTAAAACCCACCTACCAAACATAAACTATATACACTCAAATTTACTTACGAAACCTATACCTCAATACATCCAAACACAGACTTTGATTTCATAACCCCAGACTACAAACCCGAGCTTCGTAACTTCTTCTATCAAACATTTCTTAGGATAAAGGATTGCATATCTCTGCCTCAGCTTCTTAGATCAAGTCACTTTATCAATTAATGATGCCCATTTTACTTTCTACAAGAATACATCTCAAGTGCCAAATCTATCCAGGAACAACCAAAATGATTATGGATTTGTAGGTTTGGATAGTAAAGTATATAATTTTAGCATTTTCAAGTAAAGAATCACCCATGCAAACTAAAAAAAAATATTGTTTCTCTTATTTCAGCTCCACTACTTCAGCTGAAGCATCAAATGCAGGGTTTGTTTTATACATCATCTTCCTACCAAAATTACAAAGAAGAAGAAAAAAAAAGGCTAAAATATCCCCTGAACATCATGGGGATTGCTTTGTGTGAGTTACAGATATTTCAAAAATGATGATTCAGTTTGAAGGGTGTTTAGAAGCATCAGTTTGCTCTTGTTTTGATCCTGCCAGAGCTGCAGTTGCTGCAGCTGTCATAGCAGCTGTGGCTGCACCTAACTTTACACCACCGGCAGCCTTCATCGCACCGGCAATTTTAGCAAACACTGCAATTCCTCCAACGAGTGCAGCTCGCAGGGCAACTGTCGGTTTTACTGCCATACTTTTTGTGTTATCTGCAGTTTGAACACATGAAATTTTAGAGAGAGACACCTTCCAAAGTGATAGATAAATAGGTAACAAGTTATGTTAAATTACGTAGTACTATTAGCATAGCAATATCATGGGTTGTAGAAATGTTCTGAATAAAATCATAAATCAAATGCTTTCCCTAATAACAAGCCTTCTGGAAACTAGGTGTCAACAACAATTTTTCTCAGGTAAAAATCTCTCTCAAACAGCCGACAAATTTCTCCCAACAAATAACTCAACTTCAAAGCGAAACTACACTAGAATATATACTTTTTTTTTCTTCATATAAAACAGAAATTCATTTTAAAAAAAAGGGGAGATGAGAAATCAACCCCAAGCCAATTCTACACAAAAATATCAGGAGTTCAAATACAATTCAAGTAATTCAGGAGATCCCATTTTCACCGGCTCAAATGTTTCAAACTTCCTGCATTCTTGAATATCAATATGGCAAGACTACTGGAGAGATACCGTGAACAAAATAACCATATCCCAAACCCATCATAAAATAAAAACCGAAAAAACACATTTGTACCATCTAACTCTCTTATATAGGCTTCCAAATGACAGTCACAGTTAGAGCTCAACCCAGAGCTAGAAGAAGCTGAAACAGAATTTGAAAAGCTCAAGGAAGCCATTGACGTTTGTCAACAAACAGCTCTTATGTTTAAACTTAACGCGACTAATAGCCCACTCTATCCTCAAATCTCAATGCAAAACTAGGCTGCAATTGAGTTTAGTATAAGAATAAACTTGATCGTCATTAACTAGTAAGTCAGCATGATCCCATTTCATCCTCCACCCCAATTTAGCACAAAAACTTAGAAAAAAAAAAAAAGAATACTAGCAGCCCCTTCATAATGATAAATAATACATGCCATCAGTCATCTGTCATATAAACTATGTCGATAAATAAACTCCTAGGCCATTTAGAACTCGGAAAAAACTTGTCTCTTGACTCGTCAGTCAAGAGAAGCCTCTACTTCCGTTCATATGTAACTTGTTTTTATTAGATAAAACATAATGTAGGATCCATGTATCTATTAAATATGCAATAAAAAAGAATCATACGAAAGGAAGTAAGAGCTTTATTCCACATTATTACCTTTTTAAGAACAAATTATCATAACCTTTTGTCTGACAGAGTTACAAATCAACAAGACTAAAGATAGTAATGTGTATAAATTAAAATATACATACACAAGCCTCGTAAAAATGTTAGCGCCAACGGAACTATGGAAACAATAAACTGGCACAATCTCATATAAATCGTCGAAAATACAGCGAAAAAAGAAAGGACCAAAAAAACAAAAAAAAATATAGTTGATTGTTATTGTGCTTTTTTTCTTCTTTGAAATGCATAGGCCTGGTTAGCTCTTAAGGCTAATCCCCTCCTCCCTCTCTGCTAAAATATTGGAATTCAGCCCCATTTTTACATAAAAATAAGTAAGAAACAAACTAAAAAAAATGATGAAACGAAAAATCTGCCCCAAAAAAATTACAGAAACCCCTAAAAACCCAATTTTCACATGGGAAAACCTGGCTATAAATTCCACAAAAACCAGCCACGATCTCTCAGTTGCAAAATCAAGAAAGAGAAAACAAAAATTCAATAACAAAGAAGAGTTTTTGTTCCTAGCACAATGCAATCTGGAGATTTTTTCCTCTTTGTTTTCCTAATTCCGATTAAAGTCAGGTTTTTTTTTTTTTTTTTTTGTAGAAAAATTACAGATTGATAAAAAAAAATGGTGATATATATTAAAATAACAAGAAGAAGAAAAAAAAAATCCCACCTTTTTTCTTTGTGAAGACGATTTGAATGAACGCAACCTAGAGAGAATATAATCGCGAAGGAGAAAGAGCAAAATTATGATTATCCATTTTTTTTAATAACTTTAATTATATAGGAAATTTGGGTAAATTGACCTCCAAAATCCACCGTAAATGTTTATTGATCCCTAATATCAAATTAGCCTTTTTTTTTTTTACCGTTTGATGATGTTACTTTGATATATCAAAAATACCCTTCACTTATCTTCTCCAAAATTCCACTTCACTTCTCTCTTCTCCAACTCTCCACTTCTCTCTTTTCCAACTACCCACTCAACTTTTCTCTTATCCATTGATCTTTCATTCATCTCACTTTCTCCATTGATCTCTCCTTCATCTCATCTTCTCCATTGAACTTAACGAAAGAATACAGCGAAAAGGTACGACGGAAGTTACTCAAATGAAAGATATTTCGAAAATCCATGGATTTTGGAGATCCGGAGGAAACCTTCGGAATCCGAAAAAAAAAATTAAAAAAAAGTGGGAGAACTCTGGAATCTGAAGTGGAATCCGGAAAAAAAAAATTAAAAAAAAAACGTGGGGGGAACTCCGGAATCCGGAAAAAGAAAAAAAAAATTGAAATCCGGCCCTCTGGATTTGTAACTAGTGAGGGGGGAGGGGGGGCTGGCCCCCCAAATAATTTTTTTTTCTCGGATTTCTGAGATCCCCACAATTTTTTTTTTAATTTTTTTTTTCGAATTCCGGAGGTGGCCCCTCAATTTTTTTTTTCTTCGGAGGTGTCCTCCGGAATCCAGAGGCGATCTCCGGATTTCGAAGGAACTTTCCTTCGAAATCCGAATCCCCTTCAAAATCCGTAGATTCGAGGTTTCGGGATTTTTAAATTCTAAGTTGTTGTATCTTTTCTTTCACCGTGTAGTCTTCTTTCCGTTGTTAGAGATTGAAGGGTGAGAAGTGAAATGAAGGATCGATGGAGATTAAAGATCAATGGAGATGGAGATCAATGGAAGTTGAGAGTTTTGTTTAGAAAAGATTTTTTTCTTCTTTTTGGAATGAGAGAGGAGAGGATAGTGGAGAAGAGATTAAGGGTATATTAGCACTTTCACAACATTATAACATCATCATAAGGTCAAAAAAAGTTAATATGAGAATGGAGGTAAAAAAACATTTATTGTGGATTTTGGAGGTCATTTTACCCAAATTTCCAATTTTATAATATCAATTTTCAATCATCAACTTTTTTATTAATATTACCAATATAACTAATGTTTCTCTATTTTAATATTATTTAATAATTTTAAATTAATCCGAGATTAATCTTATAGTGTAATAAAACATTGTATTGTTGGTAAAATTAATATAAGGGATTCCAACTATAAAAAAAAACATTCGTTAAAAAAATGTAAATGTAGATGTATGATTTACAACAAACTCAAAATATAAAGAGTATCGATATAATAGAAAAAATACGTACTTTTGTGGGGGTGTAATTTGGAATTTATCGAATTTTCTTATACTTTCATTTTAGGTACAAAAGTTAGCATCACTCCTTATAATTTCATGCAACCTAACAAACAATAAAAAACAATTTTGAGGCGACTAACTTTGCTATAGGTTAGCCGTCTCCATGACTATTTAACAGTAATATATAAAACAATTATATAAAGTTTTAGACTCTTTGCTCCAGACATCGTAGAACGTTTATCAAGATAACTTATTACAACTTGTTTCAAGTCACATATGAAAATTAAATATAATGCATAATATTAGGTACCGAAAGCTAAATTGAGACCTTTGAAAGTATTTTTTTTATTTAATTTCATAACATAGAGCTCCCAAAACTAACTCACCTATTTAAAATTATTCACATATATTTCACATAATTTTAAAAAAAATAACGACAATGAAACAAATTAACAATAATTAAGCAATTACTCCAAACAATTACTAAAAGGGTAAAATGCAAATAAGCCCCCTGTGGTTTTTGTCAAATGCATGAACACCCCTTGTGGTTTGAAAATGACAAATCATACCCCGTGGTTCCAAATTATCTCAATGAGACATCTCCCCTTCAAAGTTATTAATTTTCTTTTAGCCATAACTACTTCGTTTGAACTCTGATTTAGATAATTTAAGATGTTTTGGAATCCTCATTTCAGGCTATAAGTTATGGTCAATTCAAAACTTCTAAATCATCAGTAACCAAAAGTGTTAATGGTGTAAATCATACCTAGTATTTTGATGATAATAAAATCTTTTATTTATTAATGATTTTTAAGTTTTGAACCAACCAAAACTTAGAGCTTGAAATGAAGATTCCAAAACATCTCGAATCATCCAAATCGGAGTTCAAACGAAAAAGTTATGATTAAAAGAAAATTAATGGCGTTGAAGAGGAGGGGTCTCATTGGAATAATTTGAAACCACAGGGATATGATTTGTCGTTTTCAAATCACATGGCATGTTCATGCATTTGAAAAAAAACCACGGGGGACTTATTTTCATTTTACCCTTACTAAAACTAACTTATTCATCTAAAATAAGTCCCAACACTAACTTCTCAATCTAAAAATCATTCCCAAAACTAACTCCTCCAATTACAACCATTCACATATTTCACATAATTAAAATAACTTAACAACAATAAAATTATTTCTCCAAACAATTAACAAAACTAACTCCTCCATCAAAAATCATTCTCAAAATTAACCCTTCCATAAAAAATCATTCCCAAAACTAACTCCTCCAACTAAAATCATTCACATATTTCACATAATTAAAACAAATTAAAAACAATGAAACAATTACATTGTAAAAAAAACTCATTTTTTATAAAAGTCCTAACACTAAAAATCAACCAATTCTATATTATTTTCGGAAATAAACCATTAGAACATACCTAGAGTCATCGAATATTGAAATTTTGGCCTTTTGAATGAAGAAAAACGGCATTGAATAAAAAATAGATGGGGACGAAGAGTTTTGCAGCTGTTGTGCGTCTGTGGAAAAAGAAAGAAAAGAGTCAGGGACGAAGAAAGGGAAAAAAACGTTGTTTTTTTTAAAAAAAAAACTGCATCCCCACTGTTCGAGACCTAGGATTCTATTTTATCATCAATCCAATCACCGTTCACATTTTTTCTTTTTCTTATCAATGAATATATCTCTTTACTTGTATGACTTAGATGTCTCGTATTTCTTGAATACATATTTTTTTATGAGTTTTTTTAAATGAATAAAGTGTATGAAGTTTTTGGAATGATAATCCAATTCTCTCTCGATATGTTCCTCAAAAAATCAGATTCGTGCGGATTCTTCCCCCAACTAAAGAAGAGATCTTGGCGGAATTGCCACATATGAAATTGAGCACAATATATTCAATGCTAGGCATAATGAGTATCAGGACCCCGAATAAAATTATCTTCTGTAAAGTAGTTACTACTTGAGCCACAGAAGATGTTTTTTGACCAATAACTACATAAACACATATTACATTTTGCCCTTGTATATCGACCGTGACCTTGATACGGAGCTGAAGCTTCTAACTATGATGAATGCGCTATATATGAATATGATGTCACCAATGGCCCTATCGGGCGTGGCTAATGGGCGGCCCAGTTATCCAAAACTCGCGTTTTTGATAAGTGGGCTTGCTAGCCCACCATCGGCTACGCTAACACACCTAGCGTGGCCGATGATGACATCATAGGAACCATTGGTGACGCCTCCTTTTGGCGTGGTCAATGGTTTGCACTAACCACACATTTTTTGTGCGTGGCTAATACTTGTGTCGCCAGTAACAATAGATTACTGAATCCAAAACATTTGTGAAATTTAGTAGAAAAAATACATATTGATAAAAAAAAATGGAAATATGTATTAAAATAACAAGGAAAAAAAATCCCACTTTTTTCTTTGTGAAGACAATTCGAATGGAAACAAGACCTAGAGAAAATATAATCGCGAAGGAGAGAGAGCAAAATTATGATTATGCAACAAAATTTAATTATATTATATTATAATTTCACAAATCACTTCAAAAAAAAATGCTTCCATTTTTTTTTAATAATGTTATAAATCATATCTCAAACATTATTTTTATTACATCAATATTCAATCATCACCTTTCTATTAATATTACAATATAATTAATGTTTCTCTTGTTTAATATTATTTAATAATTTTAAATTAATTAGAGATGAATCTTATAGTATAATAAAATGATTTCTCATTGTATTGTTTGTAACATTAATATAAGGGACTTCAACTAAAAAAAAATATTAGTTAAAAAAATGTAGATGTAGATGTATGATTTACAACGAACTCAAAATACAAAAAGTATCAATATAATTAAAAAAATCCGTACTTTTGTCGGGGTGCAATTTGGAATATATAATTTTTTTTTTTTTAAATTATATATATTTTTTTAAATTTGAGATATTTGGGCCTTGTTATCCACTTGGACTTAACAGGCTCCGTTTGGTTTGTGATCCAAATTCAATTTTATGAATCTGGATTGAAGAAATAGAAGGGATTGGAATTTTTAGGTGTTTGGTTTGCAATCTAAATCCTCAAAATTTGAATACCATTCATTTTTATGCCTAAATTCTAAATTCTATAAAAATAAGAATCCCTACAACTCTCTTCACACGACTCAAAAATCTAAATACACGGGATTGCATAAGTGAAAACGCAATCCCGTCAAAAACAAAGTTCGGACATAACCTCTCATCTCCTCACGCACGAACAGATTCCAATCTCCGTCATCTTCATCCTTGTGGGATCGTCTCTTCTTCATTCAATTCTCGCATCCGCGTCTTCATCCTCATGGGATTCGTCTCTTTTTTCATCAAATGAGCAGACGAAATTTCAGAAAAAGGGATCTCTTTGCTTACAAATTTCAGAAAAAAGACGAAATTTGAACCATTGTCTACTGGAAAAATGGGTGAACGCAATACCATTTTCATAATTTGTTGCTTTCAATTATGAATTCACTGTTAAATTTTACAGTTCATTTTAATGATATTTCAACTCTTTTTGGTTTCTTTGCTTACAATTTTATTGTTCTTGCTTCCTTTATACTTCACTGCTGAAGAAATATAAAAAGAAAATATTATAAAACCTTTACCCTAGATCTGAGTTTTTCTTTGAGTGTTTCTTTTTGTCTCATTTTTAAACACACAGCTTTAAAAAATTTCCATGGGAAAGAGTTCTGTTCGATTGAGCTGTGGAAATGTAAAGTGTGATTTTGTTTTGATTCCACTCAACCCCCCAATTTGATGGGTTTTGCCATCTTATTACTTTTGGTGGTTCAGTTGGATTTTATGTTTTATGGCATTTGATTCATGGTGTAAACATATTTTATATCAAGTCTTTTTCCACACATTTGAAGGGAGAGTTCAATATGCTTGAAACAAAGTGGCTTAGATGTTGTAATAGTGAATGATGGTTATATTGTTTAATATATTTAGGGGATCTGCGAAATTTGACCATCTTGTAAGATATATTATAAGATCAGATAAGAGCTTGCTACTTTTGAATCTTCAGGTTTAGACCACCTTCTCAATGCTAACCACTTGTGAGTAGTATTCTTTTCATTTATAACCAAATAAATATATCTCAAGTGTTGAGGCTTCCTTTCTACTACTTTACTTTGTGAATTGGAGTCACTTGAGCAGGAACAAGCTATCTGGTCCCATACCTCCAAATCTTTTTAGCTCTCATATGTCATTGGTACACCTACAAGTGGATATGTCATTCACTTTTTTGTCCTAAAACTGTCTATGTTTTCCTTACAGAATATTTGATGGGAATCAATTTTCTAGAACTATTCCACAAACCTTAGGACTTGTTAAGAAGCTTGAAGTTCTGTAAGTCACGTATATACCACTTTTCCAATTGAATAATGGATGGATGCATCATTCATGGCTTGACAAGGATTGCTCAGCATTTGGACCTCCAATGTTCACATAATCACAAGTCCCACTCAGCAGCATATTGCCAATGGTTCAGATAGATGCCATTCGATGAGGTATTGGAACTGCCTTAAGAGAGCTTCCTCCTTATTTTATATCAAGGGCAGGTATGAAGCATTAAATGGTAGCAGTATTCTTATAGTAATTATGTAACTCGTTTGATAAATTTTATGTATATTTTCTTTTAGTATAGATGACACCTTATCTTCTTGTTTTTCTATGTTTTTTTCCCTTTATTAAGGGAGGTTTTATCTCTGTGGGTAAAAAAAAGAGAACATTCTATAAAAGCATTTTAATAAAAAATTTATTGTGATTTTAAATAGTAACGTTAGATAAGAAAAGGAAAAAAAAACAAAGGCAAAATCCCCATTTTTCAGTTTTTTACATAAAAAACTAGTTGACGCGAGTGTTTGATATTGGGAAAAAATATTCCAACTATTTGAAACAACTTTTGTGCTTATGAAAGTATGTCAGGGAAATAAAGAAATTATGTGTGAAAAGTGGACAGAATTCTAATAGATATATAAAGAGAATCAAACTTTATTTGTATTATATCTAAGATGAATCTTAGGTAGTTCTAGCTTATATACGGGTGAGCCTTGGGCTAATGTTGCATCTCTTTTAGTTTTCATTCATCCTCTTCATTTGCTGATTTTTTTTGCTCATTTCTTGTGTGATCTTTTTTCCAACTCAAGTTATATTCATCGTGTCAACTATGAGAATGATTATCTTTTGTTCTGTTGCACATAATACCGTCATTAAGAATAAGCCACTTAAAAGATTGACAGCAACACAAAAACACTAATGGATCTATAAGACAAGATATTTTCTGTTTGTATATGTATTTGCTTAAATTTAAAGGCATATCAAGCTATTTTTCCCATTTCCCGCTTTAAATACCTTAAAACATCATAGAAACAACAAAAATCCCTTTAAAGCCGTTTGTTTCTTTGATGTTTCATGCATGCTTACATGATGAAGACTTGTTTTTGTGATTGAAACTTGAAGCTTCTATAATATTATTGGTGTAAACATATACCATTTCCTTACTATAATATTCATTGACCAAGTTATTTTGTTTTATGTAAACTATTTTCAGATGATATGAACAATCAGTGACCGCTATGAAGTCCATTTTTGTACGCTTAATTGGATTTAGTGCAAATGCTATATGCCTTTACCTTACCATTGAAGCCATTATTGAGATTGCAAGTTGATGGGATAGTGAGAGTTCAAGCCAAGCAACTATGGAATAGTGAAAGTTCTCGCAAAGATGAGAATATCAATTTTGGCTTTATATAAGTTTGAAGTTTTTTCGTTATTTTCGGAATTATCATTGTTAGTATAGCTTTTTACCAATGTAATTTTATTCAAACCAGCTAGTGTATTTCTTATAATGTCTAGTTCGAGTAACATATCTTATTACAATGTACCATTGGATTCTAGTTTGATATTTTTGGATACTACTATCAACTATAACATATTATGTTTATAATATAATATTATGAAAGTTGCTTTGAAAAATAAGAATATAGTTGGATACTTTAGATTTGGATCCTGAACCAAACACATATTTTGAGTAATAATCTCATTTTTGAATTTCTGAATACCAAACCAAACACATATTTCAAATTTCTGGATGTTAATTCTTAATTCTGAATTTGTTACCAAACGCAATTTCAGAAACAACAAATTCACATAATACTACTCTGAATTCAGTAGAATCCACTAAATTCAAATCATGTTTTCCAGATTGCGAACCAAACGGGGCCTTATGGACCGCTTAGTTTTTTCTTCTTCTTTATTTTAATATGTCTTGCTATTCTTTTCTAGGCTTTTTTTTTTTGTTATAAATATTTGTATGTTACACAATTCTGTTGTTTGATGATAGTCTTCCAAGATCATTATTGTTGTGTTATATCTCCTCCTCCTTAGATAGGGAACATGTGTATTTCTAGTTATAGGGTGTTTTTATTATCAAATGTAGTTAAATTTTGTTATTGAATATTATTTTTTAAGTTTTTATTATTACAAAATAATTATTTTTATGAAGAGTTATTTTTATAAATAAACAATTGAATCTCGTTTATTTCAAATTTATATTTCAAAACTAGCTAGTCAAAAGACGAAATATACCCCAATTGAATCTCGTTTATGTTTGATCAACTGTGATAATTGATAAACAAAAAAAAATCCTATTAAAAAGGCCAATATATAAACAAAGATCATACATAATTTAACACGTTTATATTTGGTTAGTTTGTTAAACAGTGTATAATTGACAACCAACATGTAGTAGCAGCCATGAAAATTTCCTTACTTCTTCAACCTCTTTTCTAGTAATTCAAAACTCCAACTGTTATGGGTGAAATATCATTAAGAGTGAAGTGACCACGTGTCAAGCATACGAAGAGACACGGGGAATTTCAGCCTCTACTGGACTACGCGTGTAAGCTTAGTTACTTGAGCGTGTAAGCTTAGTTACTTGAGCGTGCAACGCATGACGGACCCGACCTCCACCACTAGCGAAGAACGTACCATCAAGAGTGGTTCTCAGTCGTCTCAAGTATCAAGGACCGCGAGGCACAACCATCTAACTTAAGGGTGGAATGACAAGCTCGCAGGTGCGTAGAGACGCGGACCCATCATGGTGAAATATTGACTAAGTGTCCAAGTAGGAAGCTCCGCTGCTGCGCTGCGCGCATCTACCTCCACTTCAGAGAAGCGTAGGTACACACCTACATACCGACACACCTACATACCTACACACCTGCACCCAATCAAGACCCAACACATGGACCAATCCGTGTGTGACACGTGGCTTGATGACATCATCCATTTCCACTCCTATAAATAGGAGATAAGAAATGGCCAAAAGGTAATTCATTTTCATTCCGCATTTGCTCTAACCACAAGCTCTGCTCTGCTCTAACTTAAGCATCGGAGGGTGTTAGGCCGGCACCACACCGGTGCTACTAGCTCTACTTGCGCAGGTGATCACCTACGTAGCAGGACACCCACGCAAGTTACCTCCAACGCGGATCTTCGCCTCCGACTCAGTATAAATTTATTGTTCGTTGCACACGTGGAAGCAAGAGCGGCATTGGCGCGGAGCACACCCGCGTGTTACACTTAGTACTATTTCCACGCAACAACACCAACTTTTTTTAATTATGGCTTTCTCAAAGCTTAAAACAATTCTTTGAAGCCAAAAACATGGCAGAAGATTAAAAAAAAAAACCAGAACGGAAAACGGAATCAATAAAGAAAAAAAGGAAGATGAAGAAGACATTGGGTACGAAAGCAAAAGTTTATCAGAGCTTGAATTTTAAAAGGTAAAAGGGTTTATGGATCAGGGTTTTGTTTTCTCAAAAAAAAATAAAGATTCAACCTTGGCTTCCATAAATGGAATTCATGGGTTTTTTGGATTCAACGAGTCCTATGAATTTGAATTGACGATGGAAAAGATTAGAGATTTCATAGCCAAAAGGTCTATAAGCCCTTGTTTGATTCGGGGTAATTTTAGATTCCTTAATTCCATTATTTTTTTGGAGTTTATTAAAAAATATCTAGGTAATCTAAGATTTCTGGAATTCATATTTTCCTAGATATGAGAGTATTTAATTAACTTTATCTGATTCCATGTAATCTTATTTTTTACAATTTTAACCTGATTTAATTAGAAAAATTATAAAGAAAAAAAGGAAAATAACACACACTCACGTTTTCATTTCTTCTTCATAACTATGTGGTTTCTCCAATTTCATATTTGTACTATTGATTCAACCTCTCTCTTTTTATATAATAGTTTTGATCAAAATAATTCTCACCAAGTAAGATTTTTTTTTTACGGTTCATTTTGCTACATTTGATAAAGATTTTTTCCACCGGGTTTTAATTTTATGATATTTTGATTTCTTCTCCATAAATTTGATAGATCCTCAATTCCTTTGAGATAAACTATATTATTGTTGAAATTGCGAGTTTTTTTTTTCATTTTTTTGATGATTGAAACTCTCTATTTGTAGATTTGTAGATAAATTTTGTAACATGTTTTGTAAATGAATTATTGTGTGAAGTTTTATTAATTCAAATTACCAGGTATCCTCATATTATTATTAGGTTATTGGTGGTATCTTAAATTATAGCGAACCGGCTAAGTGTAGAAGGAATCCTCATTTATTTCATAGCCAATCCACTAATTTCAATTTGATATAATAATTAAAAAATAACAATCTGATTTAAGGAATGTAAATTACATTATGTAATGGTCATCATTACGTGTGAGAGAGAGCAAATTAGGAACAAGAAGAAATGAAATCTACCGTATCTCACTCATAATTTATTTTTTATTTTTTATTTTTCAAATTTGAAATAAAAGCCGTTTTGCATTAAATATAAAATTCTTTATATTTCCAGATGTATCTGTAAAATTATTTCTTTTATGAATAATCCAGATCAAATTAATATAAAATAGTAGATGAGCTGTAATAAAATTTTAAAAATAATCATTCATTGCAAAATAAATAAATTAAAATTAAAATTTAGAAAATAAAATCTATTTGCAATAATAATGTCTTATAAGTATAAGTATGTATCTTTAAATTAATTTACTAAACACTATCTAACTATTTATATATGTCACAATATATTTACATATTAAATTTACTATAAATTGTTGAATTTATGATGTATAATACAACTAACAACAATTATTTGAAATAATATCAAACTGATTATAAATTAAGTGGTTACGCTCGTGATCTCGAAGATTTTAGATTCTCATCACTTAAATTAAGTTAATTTGATGTAATATTAAAAAAAAACAAATATCTTATTCTAAATTGGATATTAAGATAATAGCGATTATTTATTTGGGGCAATTACTGAAATAGCATATTTTTGCATAGTAATTACCGAAATGTTTGAATTTTAAAAGAATACTCAAATAGCATAATTATAGTTCAATAATTTATTGAACTAAAAAAATTAATTTTTTTAATAAATTCATTGAAAACAATAATAAAAAATGATCAAATAGTTCAATAAATTATTGACCTTGAACTTAAAAACCCAAAAAACAAATAAATTCGTTAAAAATACCTATGAAAAATAGTTCAATAATTAATTGAATTATAGTTCAATAATTTATTGAACTATAATTATACTATTTAATTAATTTTTAAAAAGTTCTGACGTTTTAATAATTAGTTTGTAAATTTATGCTATTTGAGATAAATTATTTATTTTTTTACTATTAATAATGGTTGGCACATTTTTATCATTGATTAATATGAAGGTTAGTTTCTTTTCTTTTCTTTTTAACTTGTAATTTTATTAAAAAAATCGTATTTTTTCGCTTGAATAAGAATCGTAAATTTATCCCAAAAAAGTAAAGGAGAAAAAAAATTCTTATATATCCCTTAATTTTTATTCAAAAGGATTCGATAACTTGGTTTCGTAAATGGGAGGATTTATTATGCTGGATTTGATCATCTGCAAGAGTAAAAATTCTCTTAAAACAGATTAATCTTATGTAATTAAAATCTCTCTCACAAAGTTGTAATCATTTAAACTGCTTATTTAGTTATAATTCATTCATTATTTTAATATTAGTTTTACAGATATGTAATAAAAAAAATTGAAGGATTTGCTTGAATTTGAAATTCAAAAGCAGCTTTCTTAAAAGAAAAAAGAAAAAGAAAAAAACAGAAGCTGCATTTGAATTTGTAAATCCAACAAAATCCTTCATTTTTCTATTACATACCTTTTTGATTAATATTTAGGGAAAGTTTGTTTCGATCACTATATCTTAATGGATGGAGAATGTTTTATCTTTAAAGAGAAAAAAAAAACTATGATTATTTTCGTATCAAATCTTAAATTTATAAAAAAACAGGCGGGAAATATATAAATATCCAATTAACGAAATCTATTCTCACTTATAATTTTTTCGTGAGATGACACGTTAACTAAACTATTTTTGGAATAAAAATAAAACATCTATACATAAACTTGAGTGAAACTTTTATAGTATTTATATTAATAGAAAATTAGGTTTAAATACAATCTCAATAGTCAATTCCTTAATCAACATTTCACTCATTTAATCATAGTTTTAAATTCCCATTGTTTCACTTAACTCTATATTGCATTAAAATTAGCTAAAACAAAATATCAATTATAAATCTATTCTATCACATAATTCCTCATAAAAATAAATCACCTACACAAACTTGAGTGAAACTTATCTAAAATAAAATAAGGTTTAAAAATACAATATTAATTCCAAAACAATAAATAAATCAAAAGTTGTATATGTTTTTTTAGGCAATTATATACTACTCTTTCTTTATTGCATCAAAATCTTAAGTCTTTGTTTTTTTTTTTTCCAATCCAATAATTTTCACTTCCATCTTCATATTTTTTTTTTCCATATCACCACACCCCAACTCCAACCCATATATATCTAACAAAATTCAGTTAAGATCTCTCTTTATTTCTCTCTCAATAAACAAAATCAACTCATTTTAATAGGTGTCTATCCCTCCTCCAATTTCTCCCCCATCTCAATTTTCCTTCTCTCATTTTCTCTTCACTAAAATAAGCAAAAAAGAAAAACCAAAAAAAAAAAAACATCAAATTATGAAAAACAAAAAAGAAAGCCAAAGAAAATACTAAGGCATCCCCAACGGAGCCGCAGTCTAAATCTCCAAACCCATCAACAACAACAACTCCTTACCTTTTTCTTTCCCCCAATGAACCAAAGCCTTCATCATCTTCCAAGAACTCATAATCATATTAATGGTAATTCCACCACCCAAGCTTGCGCCGCGTGTAAATATCAACGTCGAAAATGCGCTCCCGATTGCATTCTCGCCCCGTATTTCCCCCACGATCGACAACAACAATTCCTCAATGCTCACAAATTGTTTGGTGTTAGTAACATCACCAAGATCATTAAAAATCTCGACCCTTACGAGAAGCTAGAAGCCATGAATACCATCATCTATCAATCCGATGCTCGAGCACGCGATCCGGTAGGCGGGTGTCATAGGATTATACGTGATCTATACAGCCAACTTGAATTCTGTAAGGTCGAACTCAATATCGTTCTTCAACAACTCGCTATTTGCAAAGCGCAACGAGGAGTACAAGATCATCATGTCATCAACGGGAGTGAAGGCGTTCTCGTTGATATCGATGCCGATCCCATGAGCGCTTACGCTGGTACCGGGATGTTGCAACAGCAGTATCAGTTTATGCAACCGTACGAGGAAGGTGCGGCGGCGGGGACGTTTGTCGGGCAGTTTGAGAGCAATGAAGAAAGGGAGAATTTGGAAGAGGAAGTTGGGTTGTGGGGAATGCATCAAGATTCAATGTCTTCTTCTTCTTCATTGCATGTCAAACAAGGAGGATCTGTTAATGATTTTGATGATATCAAGATTGAAAGAAATGATCATAATCATAATAATCATCATCATCATCAAAATCTTAATTTTGAGCCTGATGATCATGAATTAGTACATCAAAGGTTGGTATAATTATTTGATTTTATGTTCTTTGATTATTTTATTTTTTATTCTTTTTAAAATTTGTTAGATTAATAATTCCATCATCTTATTTTTTTTCAATTTGAAATCTTAACTAATTTTAAAAAAACACAATGAATTTCTTCAGAAATGGTTGGTGAACAAGTTTAATTTTAAAAATTGGAAAATCAAAATCGACATCAAATGAGTATTAGTATTCAAATTTGAAATTTTGAATATAAACTTAAGTTTTATTGAGTTTTTTTTACGTAAAAATAATTAAGATTATAGTAATTGATATAGAGAAGATGAGCCGTTAATATCTTTAAATAATATTTATAAACATAAGGTTCACAATTTGTTCTTGAACTACTACACTAATCATAATGAAGTGATAATAGTTTAGGTTTTGCTAGAAAATTATCAAAATAGGCAAAAATGATTGGTCAATTGTTGTGAACTATTATTTTTAATCACTTTTTGATTGTGATATATGATAATCACTCCTATAATTGATTCACCAAATAAAATTTTGTTAGATTTGTAACCACTCCTTTTAATTATTGTTTAAATATTTGTAACCTTTTCATTTCAATATTCTAAATTATTAGAAAATAAAGGCTTTGAGAGTATTCTGAAAAAGTAGTTTTTTAGTTTTTAGCGTAATGATTGCTAAAAGTTTTTATTTTTTTAATATGTTTTTCCTTTCTAATTCAAATGCATACTCATGTTATAATTTTCAAACCAATTAAAGTTATTTTTAAAATTGTCAGTTTCTCATGTCTGTTTGTAATAACTTCTTAATTTGAATTGAGGTAGATTTACTAAAATCAGTTGTTCTCGTTGTTTTTTTTTTCACTTTATTGTTAACCTTCAATTTTTGTAAAAAAATATCTATAAATGTATATACAGATTAATAAAACCAATTATATATATATATATATATATATATATATATATATATATATATATATATATATATATTTCTTTTATCAATAAGTTATCGTTTGATTTTTTTATCATTATTTTATTTATGATTATTTTATGCTTTCTTCCTAATAGCTTATAAAAAGATTCAATCAAACACTCAATTGAAAGGAAAAACATTCGCATCAACAAAACAACAATTAATGATATTACATCATTTTAATTAATTTAAGTTTGATTGTTTACTTTTCGAATGATTACACCAACAACTATTTATGAATTCTGTAAGTTAAGTTCATACGTTTTCCCTGTTTTTGAGTAACGACTCGGTTATTTGGGTCGGGTCATTACAATTTTAAATACGAAAAAAACAAAATATAGATGTGAAAAAACACTCAAAATCTGATTAATTTAAAATATGCAGCGAGGAAGCAATGCTAAAGATGGACAATGTGATATTGAAAGAAGATAATGATCCAATTCAACAGTCTCAAGATCAAGTGCTCAAAGGTGCAGTAGCTACTCTGTTTGCTTTCCCAAATTGTGATACTTTGGATTGAAGTTTTGATAGAAAGGGAATTTTTTTTATTTTTTTATTTTTAAAGAAAATTCCTTTTCAAGCTTAAACCTTCATTTTTATTTCATTCTTTTCATTCTTTTTGTACTTAGACGATGTATTGCCACGTCACCAACAGATGAGTTTTTTTTTTTTTTTTTTATGAACATTATTAGCAGTATCCAATAAATTTTAGCACTTCAAAGCAATAGGAAATAAATAATAAATAATATTTTACTTTTGATGATTTCATTCATCTTTACCTTCATGGGCAATGCAAAAAGTAGAAGGGAAAAAAATCAAAATATTTCAAGTGTTACAGAACCGAGTAAACTGATGTCATTGATTGCTTCTGTCTTAGTAGTAAGGGTGGGATTTCTCAAACTTGGATCCATATAACGATCCTCGAGTATTTTTCGCCTGGTATAATCGATGCTCATACGATGTTATTTACTTAACAAAGTCAGATTTCAATGTATAGATACCTCAAGAATGGTTAACATCTGATCCTCCTAGTGGAGGACGGGACAGCATTCTACTAGGAAGCTTGTTCTTTTCATTTGGTTATCCCACTACAGCTGCCTCGGCTGTTGTCAACAGCAATGAGACACTGAAAATTAAAGAGCACCAAGTTTTGATCAGGGCATAAGGGTGAATAATATTCTGTAATCTGTGATTGGTTTTCTGGTGCAAGATTGTGAGGATTGCATACCGAGAATAAGAAGAAAAAAAACGACGTCCGTAAACTTTCAATAAATAAAACAGAGAATTGAATTTTTCACCTGGCAGCATCCACTAAAGCAGTTCTCACAACTTTCAGAGGATCTATAATTCCAGCCTTCACCATGTCAACATATGCACCTGCATTGCACAATAACTTACTTTTTAAGAAAATTTCCAGCTATGGTAATTGGTGAGAGTTAAATTACTGAAAAAAACCCACCTTTAGCAGCATCATAACCGAGATTACACTCATCCTGTTCTAATAATTTTCCAATTACCATAGCACCATCATATCCAGCATTTGAAACTATTATGAAGGTGGGTGCCTAAACAAAACAAATCCTTACATAAGAAAACAAAAAGAAGCGTTGAGAACTTGAAGAAATGAACAAACCTTAAGAGCATGTTGCACTATTTGTATTCCTCTTTTCTGGTCTTCATTTTGAGGATGAAGATCCTGCAAAACCTTTGTAGCGTGCAAAAGAGCAACTCCACCACCTAGGGAAAGCAATTATCTTATGATAGGCGAGAGCACATAGATTAAGCAGTCACGATAGGATACAAAAAACATACCTGGCAAAATACCCTCTTCCACAGCTGCTCGGGTGGCATTCAAAGCATCCGTGACTCTGTCTTTCCTTTCCCCGACTTCTGCCTCACTTGCCCCACCTACCTGCAAAGAAACTGAATTGTTTACAAATGGGGCATATAAAATTTGTTCGAGTCATTATCAAAGCAAACATTCTACCTTGAAGACCGCTACACCACCAGAGAGTTTTGATAATCTTTCCTGAGCTTTTTCCTTGTCAAACACTGCAGTACTCTTGTCAATTGCTGTTCTAAGCTGCAAGGCAATCATTCTACAGCATTAGAAGGAATTCATAAAACATTTAACCCATATCTCCTTTTGAGTGTCCAAGTTATACATACGCTAATTAGTTAAATATGGAGTAATAAAAAAAATGCTAATCGAGGATGCACATAAACAACATGGGAAACCTAGGTCCTCAGGAGAAAGACAAACCATAGAAATAAGCTTTCTCAAAATCATAGGTTAAAAATTTACCTAGGCTATAAGTGATTCTACAAAATCCAAAAAGAAAGTCAGAAACAACTGAGTTAACCACAACAACAAACCTGCTCACATCTTTCTTCAAGTAGTTTCTTATCCCCTCCTCCATGAAGAATGAGAGTGTCGTCAAGAGTTACAGTAATCTACGAAAAGAAGGTCAATACTATGCAAAAAAAGAAGAAGAAGAAGAAGCACAATCATCCACCGGGTTAAAACCTTTTTTGCGGTACCAAGCATCTCTACTTGCACTTTGTCAAGAGTTAAACCGCGATCATCAGTGATGACCTGTCCATTTTAAATGTAACTTTACTACCGTACACAAATCTGATATTTTAAAGATGGGATTTGAAAATTTTGCATCACCTCTCCACCAGTAAGAATGGCAAGATCTTCTAAATTTGCTCTTCTGTTTTCCCCAAAACCAGGAGCTTTGATGGCACAAACCTGAAAGTAGGAAAAACAAAGATTGTGAGTGGCAGAAAGGGTTGTCGAAGATAGAACATGAGTGTTGCAAGAGAAACTGGAAATTTTCTATAATGTAACAAAACTTTATTCATATACTTAATATAAATAACAATTCACTCATACTTGTACTCAACAACTTGTATGCCCTATATATAAGCATGAACTTACAAGCATTCTGAAAATCATACAAAAAAAATATACTTTCTATTAATTTATATATAATCCATAAGAATGCCTTGTTTCCTTCATCAATTATTTTTAAAAACTCACCCAAGAAAGCAAGTCATTGGTGACATTTTGCAACTTACAAAAGCGGCGTGCAGACAAGAATACTAAATATTTTCAAGAATTTTAAAATCTACAAGATGTCTTGTTTTGATCATCAAATACTTTTAAGTTTTAACCAATGATTGAACTTGAAGAAAGCAAGTCATCAATGAGATTTCGAAAGTTACAAGATATTAGAGATGAATTATATTGAACATACACTAGCATGTATAGAAAGAGATGCTTTAGAATGCAAATGAAGATTTGAAATATGTCTGAAGATAATTTTAAAAAGAAGATTCAGGGGCATAAGAAAGATTGTTGCAATTATACAAGAATAAATCCCAGCCAATCGAAGAGATTCACAGCATCTCGAATACAATTGCAATAATGTCTACATCAACTGCGTAATTATACAAGAATAAATCTCAACCAACCAAAGAGATTCACAGCACCTTGAATATGACTGCAATAATGTCTACATCTACTTTGATACTCAGTTCTTTTGGCAAGACACTTGATAATGCGAAAAAAAATAGATAAAAAAAAATAAAGTAAACCTAAGTTCAAATTTTTTTTTCTTTAAAAAAAAATTACCTTTAGGCCAGCATGATGCTTGTTAAGTATTAGCATGGTGAGTGCATCACTCTCAACATCCTCAGCCACCACAAGAAGTGGTCTTTTCTTCTGCTCAAAATTTAGCATGAAAACATACAACAGATGAATTAACCATATTGTTTTGTAAGATTCAGAAATATTATTGAACAACATTGCAGTGAAAAAAAATCAAATCAATGTCAGATACCTCTATGGAAAGCTCTAGTATTTTCAGGAGTAAACTCATATCTGAAATCTTCTTTTCATGTATGAGGATAAGGGGGTTATCTAATTCCTGCACAGATGGATTATAGATTTCTTATCAAAATGTCAAAACGAGAGATCCAATTTGCGAAGTTGCATGTAAAACTTTCCAAAATTTTCACATGGACCACACAAAAATATAAAACCGATGGTGGAACACAGAAGCCGCTCGGTTTATAATATTTTTTTTCGTACTTCACATTAGCAGCCGTATCAGTACATTGTCTTAAGCACCTAAAGGCTTTAAGAAATACAAAAGGAATCCGAACTTACACACTTCTGGGTCTTTTGATCAGTAACAAAGTAAGGAGAAATAAAACCTCTTCCTAGCTTCATTCCTTCCACCACTTCCAATTCATCTTCCACTGTATTTCCATCCTGCAAAGACATAAAAGTTCCTAGAGTATAAATTAGAAATTCACACAAGTAAAATTGCCATATAAAAGCAATCAGGGAAAGAATGCTTACAGAAACAGTAATCACTCCTTCCCGTCCAACTTTTTCCATTGCCCTTGCTATAAGTTCCCCAATCTCACGTTCTCCATTTGCTGAAATAGTGGCAACCTTTTGAAGAAAAATGGCACCGGTTGATAAATGGAAAACAACATATAATAATAAATAACAAAAGATGATAATATTATAGGAAAGTCAAAGAGCATGTTATGTATATCAATTCTTTTCTTTTTTGAGAAAAGTGTGTTAGGTACATCACTGGAAGCGATTGCCGATAGTGATCCAGATTACCAATTTTACAAACAAAAAAAAATGAAATTAAGAAACAACTGCTCTAAGATTAGCGTAAAAACTCAAGAAAGAGTAATCCAAAAACAGTATCACTGATTTTACTGATGTCAAATGTACATCAAGAATGTAAACAGAAGAAGCTTCTCTACAGAGTCCAATTACCTGAGTGATCTCTTCTGGAGTGCTGATCATCAATGCTCTGCTTTTCAACTCGGAAATAACAGCATCAACTGCTGTCTTGATACCTTGGCGCAAATCCATCACATTTACACCAGCAGCTATTGATTTGCAACCTTCTATAAGTATAGCCTGAGTCAAAACTGTTGCACAAGTTGTACCTGCAATAAAAATAAGCAATTCTTTAAGAAGAAAAAAACATCTTGTGCAGTTCCCATATACAGATATAGCTTGAACTTCACAACAAATATAACAATAGTAAAAAACAATTAGGTTAAATGAGAAGTGTACCGTCTCCAGCAGCAGTATTTGTGGCGTTTGCTACTTGCTTTACAAGATCTGCCCCAACATTTTTGGCCCTATCCTTGAAACTGATACTTTTGGCTACAGTAACACCATCCTTTGTGACTTTGGGGCTCCCATGATTTTTTTCAATAATTACATTGCGGCCCTATTTCGAATGACGAGAATTAGTTATCATCCTCTTATTGAAATTCAAATAGTCATTGATAAAAGAAAATGCACACAGTTTTTCCATGACATATGTTGTTAGCAGAATAAAAAACTGCTCATATCAAAATCACCAATCAAGCCTGCATGATACCTTTGGTCCCATTGTCACTTTAACAGCTTCGGCAACCTCTGAAACACCTTGGAGCATAGCTGCACGAGCCCCAACCCCAAATTTGATATCTTTAGCTGCATAATTTCTAGTACTTGTAACCCTGCTACATAGCTTTAAATCCAAACAGGGTAACAAAGTTTAATTTTAAAAAGTAAATTGAAATCAGTGAGTTTAGTACTCATTAAAAAACTTTAATGATCATGAAGAACTGAAAACTCTAGGCATGTTTGGTAACATCCCTGTTTCTAGCTTTTTTTTTTTTTTTTTTTTGGTTAAGAAACATGCTTGATGATCATTTCTTATTTTCTGTTATCTCTATTTAAATGAAAAAAGAAACCGTTATTGATTGATAACAATATCTATTCTTGTTTTATGAAAAAATGTAACTTAAATTTCAATTTCTAATCAAAAATTAAATTTTAAAAAATGAAACATTTAAAATCATTACAACATTCAAATTTTATAATATTAGTAAAAAAACGATAAAAACTGATATCAGAACAAGAAACCAAAATTTTTTATTTGCTCATTTCTAAACAGAACAAAATGAAAAACTACAAACCGGAAACATTATCAAACAGACCAGATTCTCAAAAGTTAAAAACGAAACATTACTACACATAATTTTTTTCCTTAAATGAAAACAATTAGTTAAAAAAAAAAAAACAAAATTGTTGTTCTTACAAATTTTCTGGATGAAGAGGAACTGATCGATGAAGCTAACTTCGAAACGAACCGATTCATCGCAGAAAATAAACCCACCCTCGACTCGAACAGAGAGATGCCTTCGTTTTTTTTGCAGTTTTTTCTTCCAAGGGTTTAAGGAAAGGTTTTGATGAAGAGATATATGGATCTTTCATTGGATCATGGATGGGTCAGATTCAGCCTCATTGTAATTTGCCGTACACGATATCTTCCCCTCTATTTTTTGGGCTAAAAAATACCTGAAATCAGAGGCCCAACTTTTTTATCAATCAAAATGGGACTATATATATTTGCAGACTAGTAGGGCCCACCATAAAAATGGGTCAACTATAAAAATTGGGCTTTTTTTTCCATATCCATCCCTATCTATAATTATCAAAATTTCCAATGACAATAAATTTTCAATTTGTATCTATTTTCTCTTAATTTTAAGAAATAGATCAATTTGGTCTTTGCCATTAATTTTTTCATTTATTAGTTTAAATAAATTTGTATTGATGGTTGAAAAACTAATTTTATGGAACAAATATAACTTATTTCTCAAAATTCAGAGATGAAATAAACACAATTTGAAAACTCATAACCAAATAACCTATTTCTCAAAATTCGAGGACGAATTAGATACAAATTTGAAACTCAAGGATCAAATAGACACAAGTTTTATAACTCAAAGACCAAAAAAGTATTTTACCCCAATATTTTTGTACTTTCAGAGATGTCTAATTTCCATGGAATCAAATCTATGAATATGTTACAAATATATGGATCATATAATTATGTATAAAAGTCACGAAGAATTTAAACTCGTCGTTGAGTAGATAAATATTTTATTTTATTAAAATACATTAAGTATAAGATTTAATTCTAGCATTTTTAATATTAAATCTGAACACCTATTTTTATAGTACAGTAAACACTTATTTAATAGTCTGTCAAAGGATTCATAAAACTCTAACCTTCGAAGAAGAAAATTTTGGTTAGGAAGGGAACGTGAAAGTGAAATATAACTAACTTACCATGGCTTAATATATTTGCCACATTGTATTTTTACAACATCAGGATGTCCACCTCATACACTTAACTGTCAAGTCATTCAGGGGTTAGTGTAGATAATGATTTTACCAAGTCAGGAACTGAAATCAAGTATTTATTAAAGTGTTACGGTAAAAGTGTATGTTTTTAAACATACAGGGACCAATTACAAACAAAATCGAAACTGTAGAGACTAAAAGTACATTATACCCTTTAAAAAATTGCACCTTTTCTTTTCATTAGTTTAATAAATTATTCTCATTAAATTAATTATGAAAATTTAATTTAAAATATCTCAATTAGAAACATATATAAAAGACGATAATAATATAAATAAATATATATATATATATATATATTCATTAATTTAATGTAAAAAATTCATTAAAATAATGGAAGAAAAAATGGTTGTTTTTAAAAATACATCAAACGTTTAATCTATACTATCTAAAAAGTGGCTTAAAGGGAAAAACTTTTGATTTCCCTTTAAGCCCCTTGTAATTCATTTTAATTTATATGATGTCATTATTCATAATTAATAATCATTTTATTACCAATTAATTAAATATAATAAATAAATTTTACAATCATTTTATTAGCAATAAATAAATTTTACAATATTATTTTCTATAAAAATATGATCCCTCAATAATTTTTCTTCATCATTATTAATTAAACAATCATTTTATTAGCAATTAATTAAAAACAATAAAACAATATTATTTTCTATTAAAAAAAATGATCCCTCATTATTTTTTCTTCATCATTTCTCATTTTCTCTAGATTACCAATTAATTAAATACAATAAATAAAATTTACAATCATTTTATTACCAATTAATTAAATCAATAAATAAATTTTACAATATTATTTTCTACACTATCTAAAAAGTGGCTTAAAGGGAAAAACTTTTGATTTCCCTTTAAGCCCCTTGCAATTCATTTTAATTTATATGATGCCATTATTCATAATTAATAATCATTTTATTACCAATTAATTAAATATAATAAATAAATTTTACAATCATTTTATTAGCAATAAATTAAAAACAATAAATAAATTTTACAATATTATTTTCTATAAAAATATGATCCCTCAATAATTTTTCTTCATCATTATTAATTAAACAATCATTTTATTAGCAATTAATTAAAAACAATAAAACAATATTATTTTCTATTAAAATAAAATGATCCCTCATTATTTTTTCTTCATCATTTCTCATTTTCTCAAGATTACCAATTAATTAAATACAATAAATAAAATTTACAATCATTTTATTACCAATTAATTAGATCAATAAATAAATTTTACAATATTATTTTCTAAACAAATTATGTTCCCTCATTAATTTTTCTTCATCATTTCTCATTTTCTAGCAAAGGTTGTAGTAATTGAGATTTTGTTTATTTTGTAAGAGCTAGATTTATTAAATACATTTCTAATAAATAATTTATAAACAAATTCATACATAAATACTTTCTTATTATTATTAATAAAATACTAATACAATTATAATTTAATTATCAATTAATTTAAATCAATAAAATAAAGTACTGGTGAAAAGAAGCTCTATGTGGAGTTCCTCATATTTCCTCAGGTTCAATTTAGATTTCATTATTTCCTGGCAATCTTATATATAGCTGAAAAATGATCGGGGTGAGGATGTGATTGCGAGAATTCGAACACCAGAAGACTTGGAAACCATGAAAATTTAGGTCAAGTTTGATTAATGTATAATTTTGACTATTATTTTAAATTGGTTATTGTTACTGTAATATTTGCTTTTTTTTCTATTTGGGAAATTATTTTTATTATAAACTTGGTTTGAAATTAGCTGTGATTATATATTTTGTAAAAAAAAAAAATATTATTTTTATAAATATATAATTTTTTTAAAAATAATTAAAGGTTAAGAGAGAGTGTTTTAAATGTAAATAATGGTGTGTTAAAAAAAATGTAAATAATGGTTGTACATTATATGGAAAAGTCACTTTTTTTTCCATGAAAGGTCATTTGAAATGAGACAATTATGACTTTTACATCCATGAATTTGGTGGTTACTAGATATGATCTTATAACCCTCCAAAATAATTGATAGTATATTTCTCTTATTTAATAACCACTATCATGAAAGCTTAAATATTACATTTACATGGGAAATCGTGGGGGAGAAAGAGAGCAATGGTGGAGGTTTACAAATATAAATTATAATTTAATTACTAATTAATTTTATAACTTAAAAAAAAATAAGGAAAATGAATAGATGATATTTTTATAGGAAAACGTTGGGAGAAAAGGTAAGAGTTGATTCATGTATAATTTTGTCTATATATTATTTAAAATTGATTAATTGTTATTGTAATATTAGCTTAAGAGAGAGTTGTTTAAAATAAATATAAATAAGACTTGTAAATTATATGAAAGGTCACTCGAATTAGACAATTAAGGCTTCTTCATCCATGAACTTGGAGGTAACTAGATAGATATGATATATCATTTGGTAGTAGAGAAGTTTTGTAACTTGTAAATTAAATTTAAATTTAAAATAATTGGGTTTATATTTAGCATATACTATATATACATGTAAATTGAGAGTTGAAAACACACCAATTTTTAAAATAAAAATTAGATCTTTGAGGATAGAGTTATAGAAATGATTGCTTTAGGTATTTTTCTAACTTTAATGTATTTTATTTATATTCATATTCTTCTAACTTTTATCTAATATAATTTTTTATATTATATTGACTCATTCATCTTACTTTCAACTTTTTTTTTTATAATAATTTTCAAATTTTTAATGTAGGTGAGCATTATAATCCTATTGGAAAACTCCAAGTGGCCCCAAAATAATGGTCCATAAAAGTAAGACTCATCAGAAATGGAATAGTGGAGCTATACAAAAATTTAAAAGGAAAAATTTTTAAACATATATTTTTGGATGAAGAGTTATTTTTGTTAAATTATGTTTTTATTTCAAAATAATTGAACTTATATTTGTGCTATTTTATTAATTACATATTTAGGCATGATTATGATTTATCTATTAAATATAAATTGTAGGGGAACAAAGATTCAAGCTAATATCTTCAACCATTTAATAGAAAAATTTGAATGTCAGTAGTCAAAAAAATAAAACGTATTTGATCAAGAATGAGAATGTGAACTTTGTTTAAAAACTTACGTCTACGTCATAAAGATTTGGAGTTGGCATTTTCATTCAACACGGTTATTAATGAAATTGATGATTATGTTTCAGTGTGCATGGTTAAAAAGAGATGAGGCCTAAGGAGGACCAAAAAGGAGAGAAAGCAAAAGAGGCTTGATTAGCACAAATGAAATGACATACTTATTAAATAGTTTATGGAATATTTTTATTTAAGCTTAAGCTTGCTATAAAAAAAATCCAGTATGTATTCATATTTGACTGGATAATATCTGCCGCATACCAAATTGAAAGCTGAATTGATAAATTAAATATTAATATGAAAAAAATATATATATAAAAACACGTGCAATGCACGTGCCAAAAACCTAGTACTATCTAAAAAGTGGCTTAGAGGAAAAACTTTTGATTTCCATTTTTACCCTTATAATTCATTTAAATTTCTATAATGTCATCATTCAAAATTAATAATCATTTTATTACCAATTAATTAAATACAATACCAATTAATTAAATACAATACTTTCTTATTATTAAATACAATAAACAAATTTTATGCTATCTAAAATTTTCTAAATATACTTTCTTATTATTAATAATTGAATATTATTACCAATTAATTAAATACAATAAACAAATTTTATACTATCTAAATTTTTCTAAATAAACTTTCTTATTATTAAATTAATTAAATACGATAAACTAAAATTGTCTTCTTTCAATAAATATTTCAAATATATTTTATTGTGAGCTTATTTCAAAAATTAATTTAGTAATAATTTATTGGTCATATTTATAAAATAAATAATTTCATAGACTTATTAAATTTAAAATCAATCCCAACAATCAATTTAATTTTTAATAACTTTTCGTCTACTATTTTCTCTAACAAACCTTTCCCTTCCTAATTCCTTTTTTTTTTTTTATTATATTAAGACTAGGTCAAGCAGGGGAAAACACACACTAAAACAATTCTCTCTCTGATTTAAATATATAATTACGTTAGTGTGATTATTTTTTAAAATATCAAAACCAAAGGACATAGCATACCATCTTGTAACACCCCAAATAAATGAGTAGTAGAAAAGTTTTGTAACTCATTAATTGAATTAAAAATTTATTGAAATTTTCACTTTTAATTTACTATATATATATACATGTAAATAGAGATGAACTAACAAACCAATTTAAAAAACAAAAAACTAGATGTTTGAGGATAGAGTTATGGAAAGGAAATGAATATTAGGTATGAGAACAAGATGATATAAAATCATTATTAATGGGTTACGTTAATTTCTTCCATTTCATTATAAAATTTGAATTTTCAAAATATTAGTTAAGAAAATAACTTCATAATAATATTGACATTTTTATTATAAAATTTGAAAGACAAACCACGTGCCCCACGTGCATGGCACGTGTGAAAAACCTAGTATTTTTAAAAGGGTTAAATGCGCTAATGACCCCTACACTTTCAAGTTTTTTTAATTTATCAATTTAGTTTTTTTCACCCCTACACTTTTTATAGGCCAACTTATGTTTAAAAAATCATCCAAAATTAACAAATCTTACTTTTTAATATTATTTATATTCAATGATATAAGAAAAGACATTTTTGACCCTATTGACCATAATCAATTATTTAAGCAACATTAGTTTATCTCTCATCTTCGTCTTTTTCCCTTCAGTTGCTCCCTCCTTGCTTGGATTACAGACACGGAAACATAAGTAGAACAATCGATTGAAATCGAAAATCAGAATTTTAATACTCGAAATTAGGAATTAGATATTTCATTGATAGAGCAACAATCACGAGAAAGGAAAAAAAAACAAGTGGAAAAACGAAACCCACGGTCTTGATACTCCCATAAGCCACTGAATACCTTTCATAGTCTTGATCCTTTGCTTCAGCATGATTTTGTTTTTAATATAGTATCAGAGCCCAACAAGCCCAAACGGGCATTCGATCTGAAAATAGGATTCAACCCAAGAATGGTGAGCCCAGAGACACCATCTTGAGAGGGCATGTTGAGAATCTCACATCGAAAAGATGTAGGGAACTCATAACATTTATAAACTCTAAGAGTCACTCCTCTCATTACCAATTGGTTTTGAGATGAATGCCCACATTATTAATGAAAGTTTTGGACGATGTAATAGTGATTAGGTTGATTAACGTTTTCTTAGATGTAGGATTTGTTCTGCTTCATAATCTTGATTTGAGATTGAGCAAAAGAATAAAAGTGTGAGGATTTTATTTAGTTAATCTTGTATTAATAATATATGTTTGAAACTCTTATGCTTGCCATTGTTATGATTAACCACCAATTCAGAATCTAAATGAACCCATGGCCTTAATCCGAGCAAGAAACAGAGAGGGAGAAACCACCACTGTGAAATTCCCCCCTTAGAAATTACCTTCCTATCATATCTCCCACTTAGAAAATAATTATAAAACCCAGTTCCATTACATCTTCCTTTATGAAATTCCCCCTTTCGAAATCACTATTGCTATAAAACTAAACACCTTCTCTTATTCTTTTTGGAATCTTCGTACGTTTACATTCGAATTCCCAATATTCTCGTGGTAAGGGTGTTTGATAATTCAAAGATTTTTTTAAAATCGGATCATTTTTCTTGCTCACTAATTAAGAACAACTTAATCGCAATGAAATTCAGAGCTTGTAATAGGTTTTCTGACGAGGATAAAAACGAATCCTTTCTCATGAATTAACCCAAGTGAAATTGACTAAGGTCAATATGAGTTTGACTATGGTTAAGGAGGTCTAAAATGTCTTTTCCCATCCCATTGAATATAAATAATATTAAAAAGTAAGATCTGTTAATTTTGGATGATTTTTTAAACAGAAATTGGACTATAGAAAATGTAGGGTGAAAAAAACTAAATTGATAATCCAGGGGTGTAAATTAAAAAAATGCAGGGGTCATTGACGTATTTAACCCTTTTTAAATATAAGATAGAAAAAAAAAAAGAGTAAAATACCATTTTCGTCCCTGAACTTTACATCTGGTTTCGTTTTCGTCCCTGAACTTTCAAAAAAATCAAAATCGTCCCTGAATTTTCCAAATCGTTTCGTTTTCGTCCTTCCGTCCATTTTTCCGTCTGGTCATTAACGGAGGCTGACGTGGCTTTTTTTAATAATATTTTAATATATTTTTCAATTTTTTTAATCTCTCTCTTCCTTTTCTCTCTCCTCTCCCCCTTTCTCTCTCCTCCATGGTCATCTTCTTCCCCTCTTCTTCTTCTCCATCGTCTTCTTTGATGAAGTCAAGAGACTTCAAACTCTTTCATCAAACTTCTTTTCTAGCAAGCTCAATCTCTCCTAGCAGTTTCGGCCCCCTCCGTGGAGACCTACAACGTTCAGAAGCAAAGACGAAAGCAGGGGCATCCATTATCGTTTTGGCCTTCGAGTTCTCCATACACGAACCAAGAGGTTGTTGGACCAAACTACCTTCATAGGTAGCTCTAAATCCATCATGCGAACCTTCCTGAACAGACGAAACACGCTGAGAATCAACAGAATCGAAAACCCCATTGATGCCTCCATGAACAACCTTTGAAGGAGATAAAATGGTAACTTGCAAACCAGGGGGTTTTAGGCCACGAGGCCTTAATGAAAGAGGCTTAAAACCATCAGACGAAGAGGATAGAACACGTTGTTGTAGCCCATACTCAGACAAACGCGAATTACCCTAAAAAACCACCATTGAAGCGTTAATCTCAGATCTACGGATCTGACCTGTTTCCAAGTCACTTTCCCTTCGTTCCTCACCAAAAACCATCGACTTGGCTTCCTCTTCCATCATTAATGAACGAAACTTGAAGATATCCCCTCCCTCGGCCAGATCTAAAAATCTCAAAAACGGCCTACATGAAATCTACCCAGAAAGCTGGTGAAGAAGATGACCATGGAGGAGAGAGAAAGAGGGAGAAGATGTGGAAGAAGATGACCATGGAGGGGAAGAAGATTATGAAATTGGTTTTGCTCAAGAGGGGAAGAAGATGACCATGGAGGAGAGAGGAAGGGGGAGAGAAGAGAGAAAAGGAAGAGAGAGATTAAAAAAATTGAAAAATATATTAAAATATTATTAAAAAAAGCCACGTCAGCATGCCACATCAGCCTCCGTTAATGACTAGACGGAAAAATGGACGGAATGACGAAAACGAAACGATTTGGAAAGTTCAGGGACGATTTTGATCTTTTTTGAAAGTTCAGGGACGAAAACGAAACCAGATGTAAAGTTCAGGGACGAAAATGGTATTTTACCCAAAAAAATAATATGGGTGGTAGTTTCTTAAATCAAGAATAGTCTTTTTTTAGTAAATTATACTTGTATTCTCATGTTAATTTAGTCCTAACTCTTTTTCCTAAATTTATTAAAAATAGACCTTTTAACTCTCAAGTTTTTAAATAGTCCATGACGTTAATTTTTTATCAATTAAAAAGCTGTTATTTTTCTATCAATTATGCTGAGAATTATAATATTAAATTCCAATATTTATTATAATAAATATAGCATAATTACTAAAATAAAAAAATAAACCTTCAAATAGAAAAATAAAATTGTGTGAAATGAAAATACAAATAGAAATCTCTCCTCCTTCTGATACTAATACATCAATCACAAATATTTTTCCCATTTACAAAATATAATAATAACCAACATTATTCAAATAAAAGAAAATTTAAATTTAAAAGGAACAAAACAAATGAACCATTGAAATTAAAAATTAAAAAAAAAATCACAATATGAAAATCACAATTCTCAAATAGTCCATTTCCAAATCTTCATCCTGAAAACCCCTTTACACTTAGCATTCAAAATCTCCGCCGGCGCCGGAACTGCCGTCTTCTTCCCCGCCGGAATCCTAGCTGTGATTCCATCACAGAAAACCCTAAATCCAACCTTCGGCATCTTCAACCATCCAATCTTCACCTTCACTTTCGTCTCCATCTTCACCTCCAACGGAAATCCTAATTTACTCTTCGCCCCAATTTTCAACGAATCAACAGATTCGCCATCGAGTTTTTCTCCGACGCTCCTCGCGATCGTCATCTTCATTTCCGTCGTGTTTCTCTTCTCATGCACGAACTCCGGGAACGAACCGTCGCCGACATCGACTCCATTCGATAAAACAGCGACGGAAAATGAATTGTAGATGAATTTAACCTTCTTGTTAGGGTTTATCGCGGTGAGATTGAGATCGAATTTGGAATTGAGCTGAGAAGAAGGAGTGAATTTGAAGGAAGAAACTTTGAGCGCGGAGACGGTGAACGACGGCCGGTGAGGACGGTAGATGAAGTAAACAATGGTGGCGGCGATGATGAAAAGAATGAGAAGGGATGCAACAATGGCGGTTATCCAGATACAGATAGAGCAGCAGGGGTGGCGGCGGCGGCGATTTTCCGGTTGAGGGCGGTAGGGTGGTCGGGAGGCGCCGTAAAGTTGCGATTTTGTGGAGGGAAACTGGCCATCGGCGGTCGGATTAATATTGGCGGCCGCGGCGGCAGCCTTTGGATGAACTCTTTCAGTCATGTCGGGGAGAAGGAGGAAGAAGAAAATGAAAGGGAAAGAGTGAGTGAGTGAGTGAGTGATGGATTTGAGAATGGAAAATGGGATTTTTAAAAAGATGAATGCTTAGTTTTCAAGTAAGATTGTTATAAAAAAAATTTAATATGTTTTTATTTAAATTAATGTTGGTGTTAAAGAGTTATTTGCAATTTGCAAAAAATAATATATAAATGTTTCTTGATTTTTATTCTTTAAATCAAGTTTTTTTTTTTTTTTTTAGATAAACAAGGTTGGGGAAAGAAGCTAAATGCTTGTTCAATAGCTAAGTCACCTTCCTTTAATTACAATTCAAAACTATATATATGATTATTGTGATTTTCTTTTCTTAATGGTAATTTTTACTTCCATATAGTTCCATAATATCCAGTTGATAGATTTGTTATGGTGTAATAAATTTCATTCCTATATAAAAAGAGGTGTAGGTTTTTCATACTAAATAAATTTAATGAACTAAACGACTTTTAAAAAGTTATATTATTCAATGCATAAATTTAATATGTGTTATATAATAACTCAAATGTAATACAGTACAATTTCAAATATTTTATCCCATTTCTCTTCAAAATGTATATGAAAATCAAATATTAGTTTTTTAATCAAAAATAGGAAAAAAAAAATATTCCCACCCAATCAAGAGTTTTTTTAATTTGTAATTGAAAATTAAAAAAAGATAGGGTGGATTTGAAATTATATTGGTGAGGAACCAAACAAAGTTGGGTGTGGAAAGGGAAGTTTGGAAGTGATTGGTAAGGTGGAATAGTGGGATCAAAGACTACTACTTCACAACCAAATCAAAATCTATAATTATTTATTTTTTGAAAAAAGAAAAAAGCAATACCAATCTCCAAGTTCGTCCCGCGCGTGGAATTCACTCACTTATCATAGTTATAAAACCAAAGGTGGCATTATTTTTTGGATTTTAGAGCTAGACAACCTAAGCACAAATTAAATTCCAATAATTGTAGATTAATTTAGCAAAATTCCATTTTTTTTATTATTTCTCTAGACATATATACCTTTTATTGGGAGTTGAATCCCAACAAATTACTTCATTAATAATTTCAAATTTATTCATAAAATATGTTATTTTTTTTTAAAAAAAAAGGAAAAATAAAAAATGACAAAACTAGAGTGATTTGATTAGTTTTTTTTTTTTTTTTTTTTAGATTACATCAAATCACTCTAGTTTTTTTGACAAAACTAGAGTGATTTGATTATTTTAAAGATAGAAATTAACTATAGTATTTATAAATGTAATAAAAATAAATTTATCAAATAAATTAAATCCACATAACGACTAGGCATACAATTAAATTTATAATATAAAAAATGATATATCAATAGATTTATAGATATATTTTAGAAGACATGAAAAGATATATCATATAAAATGATTTTTTTTTTCATAATAAATATGGTTGGTAGGTGAATTATTATTATTATTTTGTTTAGTGAGGGTGGATCAAATGCTCAAAGAGGAGAGTGGAACCATTGCATCTATCGACCAACACCTCATCAAACATCATCTCACGTGTGGGCCTAGGCTTCTACCGTACGTGCGAGGATCCTCTACTGCCAATTCCCCCTTAGGTTGCTACACTCATTTAATCATCACCCTTCAATTGTAATCGTACGGTCAATTTCGTTCCATCTCATACAAGACTAAATATTGCATTGAGTGATCACATTCTTTTATGGCTATTTGATTCAGCCTAGAGTGAGAATGATCAGTGATCAAATATTCAGAAGATTGAGTCACCACCATAAATATAATAGGTAGGCCCGCATGTTATAAATAACCTATCAATCTACATAACCATCAAGTATTCATATTAGTATTAAAAATAATACAACGAATACTTTTCTTTTGCAATGCATACTATACATATAAAACTATGATTAGTATCATCAACCTATAAATATCATAGAGAGATTCTTATTATTATTTTGAAAACAAATATCATAGTGAGATTATTATTATTATTTTGAAAACAAATATCATAGTGATATTATTTACATTAAAAAGATGGTACAATACACTCTTTTAACCTACATTTAACTGCTAGTTCGGTATAATATCTATCATGTGTTCAAAATTCTCCTACCTCAATTAACTTGATAAAATCTCAACACACTTTAATGGGAGGCTCAAGATTCCCCTCCCATAATTTAATATAATATCTTAAAAAAATATCTTGTTAACAAATATTTAACGGCCTATATTCAAAAGAAAAAAAAACGTTATAAATATATATAATAGCGACAAAACCAATCATGGGTTGGCCAATGGGTAAGAGGTTCTCCTTCCAACCTTTAGGTAATGGGTTCAAATTCATGTGTGGCCACCTACCTAGGATATTATCCTATGAGTTTCTCGATACCAAGTGTTGTAGGGTCGTGTGGTTGTCCTTAGAAATTAGTTGAGGTGCTTGGAAGCTAACCCGGATACTCACGGATATCAAAATATATATATATATATATATATAATAGCGACAAAATTTCGTTGGTTGTGAATATTTATATTTTGGTAAAATACCATTTTGGTTCATATATTTTCACCCGAGTTTCAATTTCATCCTTGTACTTTAAAAAATGATGATTTTTGTCCCTCAACTTTAAAAAAAGTACCATTTTAGTCCTTCTGTTAGTTGACTGCCAATCACCTGGTCACATGGTATTTTTAATGACGTGGAAGGTTGACTTGATTTTTTTATTAGGTAAGCCAATTATCTTAATCTCCTCCTCTCTCCGCCATCTATGTTCTTCATCACTAGGAGCACTCCTCAAGCTTCATCTCTTCCCCTCACAAACCTAAAACCCAAAATTCAACAATATCATATAAATACATACAAGGAGTTTCATTGCAATGATAATGAGTTCTTAAATCAAAGGGTTAAAGGCTTGATAAAAGTGAATCTTCGGAAAAAAAAAAAAAAAGTCTTGAAAATTTGTCGCTCATCATCGTGAAAATCACACCCACTGTTTTGATGCCGACTTCACGGTGCTCCGATATGAGAAATGTCGACATTGTTTATGGTGAAGACCCATTGATGAGGGGCTTAGATCTACGATTTTCGGTGAAAATCCAGACCCATAGTTTCTTGGGGTTCGTCAAATCCGGTCGTGGGGTGATGTAAATATGAAATGGTATTTTCTGACAAGTTGGAGCTTGGTTTCGATGAGAAGTTTGTTGGGATAAACACCGATCTAATCAAAGAAAAATTATCCCTCTCTTGTGTGAATCTAATAGGAAACAATAATACGAATAATAGCAAAGCAATAAAATGACACCAATAATTTTACGTGGAAAAACCCTCCAATGCAGATAAGTAAAAAAACCAAAGACCGAACTTAGAAACCTCCACTATAATCAAAAAATGGGTACAACAAGTCCTCTCTAGATAATGCTAGAGGCATACAACATCAACATCAAGATAAAGAGTAATCTTGGCAAACAATAAATGAGAAATCGGAGAAACCTCATTTAGAAATTGGCCCACTTTTGCTCAATACAATCTGATGTTATAAGACTCGAAACCCGATCTCCACCGTTCAGATTGAAGTACCTCTCCTCGGGAACACGCTCACCAAATTTCAGCTCGATCCAATGGTAAACAAACCTGCAAACGGTTGCTGAAAGTCTGAGGTGGAATTGCAAAAAAAAAAACTCTCCAAAAACTCAATTCTCTCACTTGGTTGTTTTTTTCACTCTCTCTTTTTCTCAATTGGCAGGAAGCTTCCTACCTCTCTTCAAATCACAATAAGCCCTAATGGGCTTGGGCTTTTTAATTTCCTCCACATGAGGAAATAGGCCTAACAGAGTTTAGATCTACAATTTTTAATGGTAATTGACAAATTCAATGAAATTGATGAGAGAAAAAAAATGGTGGTGATGTTGGAAGGAGAAAGATTGATTCATTATAATGGAAGCTAAGTAATCAGAGGAGGAGTGAACTTGCTAGTTTGGTGTGCAGAAAAAACTAAAATTTTATTTTTCAAAAAGAATACTTTTTAAAAAGCCAAATATGTCAAATACAAGAGTAAAAAAATTTCTTTAAATTACACTTATAGGGGAATCTAAGACTGACAATTTTTCTTAATGGAGACGGATGATAATTTTAAAATCAATAAAAAAATACCACATAATAAAAAATATGTTTTAAAGTACTAAAATGTCACTTTATTTAAAATTAACCATATTAGCTTGCCACGTCATATAAAATATTATGTTAGCGAGTGACAGAAAAATTAATAGAAAGATTAAAATGGTACTTTTTTGAAAGTCGGGGATCAAAATTATCATTTTTAAAAATATAGGGACTAAAATGAAATTCGAGTGAAAATAAAGGGACCGAAATGATATTTTACCTTTTATATTTTAAAGATTAAATTCCGATCATAGTACATTAAATAAGACGTGGCTAGTTAAGATTGGGATTTGTTGTGGACAGGTCATTAATAATTTATAAATTAAATTAGAAATTGGAAAAATGGCGTCCGACAATGCAGACAACCGAATCAAACTGCCAAATCTACTGGGCCGGGTTGCTTTTGGTGGGTGGGTCACATTCATTTCCTTTCCATTCCCACCATACTGCTCCTTTCATTATTCTTATTTTCATAAATTTTTTAATCTATTTAATTTAGGATAATTTCCATAGCAATCTTGATATTAATTTTTATAAATATGATGGTCACGATGTTACTCCCATCTTAAAATTATTGGATCTTTGATTTTAATAAGAGAATATTGTTTATATAAATTTCATAATTATAAGTGAGGAGTCACATTGTGACAGTCACATTAAATAATTTTTCATTGTGATTAATATCGTTATATAATTTATCTTATATGATCAACACGAGTATACCTCAATTTGTTAGTCACATGTTCCTTTCCCATGAGGTCTCTCCTCTCCCAATTTAATATAATATAATATCTCAAAAAAAAAAAAACTATCCTATATGTGATTATTATTATTATTTAAATATGTATGTCATCGTTAATTATCTAAATACTATAATTGAATCCCGTGCGTGCAACTATAATATACCAACTATCATGAAGGCATAATAGGAAAGTAAAGATTAATTAAACCAATTGTTGTTTAAAGAGATTAAAAAGATTCTAAATATAGATAGGATAAAATTTATAATGCTATAAATACAAGGCATTAAGTTTTAAAAGTTTCTTTTAATTTTGTCATCAAACTTCCCATTCTCACCTGTGTCCAGACTAATTTACACGTATTTCAATTAATCTACTAACCTCATTTTAATATGTGAATTACCTCAGTTTTCCAATTTATCACAATTTGTTTAAAATGAAAAAGAAAGAAAAAAAATAATGATCACAATTTAGGTCCCAAAATTAAAATAAAATAAAATTATGTGGTCCTATATCCGACCACTAAATTACAAAAATATTAAATCTGAAAGGAAAAAAAAGTATCTTGATTGTTATATCATTAACAACTCTATATATAATTAATATTAATAAAAAAAGTGTATACCACAAAATTTAGGAGTTTTTTCATAAAAAAAATAAGGAATTTTTTCAAAAATAACATTTAAGAATTGATATTTTAAAAAATAACAAAAGTTTTGGATTTTTTTTTAAATAACATTTTTTGACTATGAGATTGGTCTCATCTCATACTAAGATTAGTCCAAATCAGGGTCTCGGAATTGTCTTTTTTGAAATATTTCAAAACATTTGTTATTTTAAAAATTACTCATAAAAAGTGTCATCTGTTGTAATTTTCCAAAAACTTAACTAGTTGGATTAAGATAAATTTAATCTTTTATTATATTCTCAACAAAAGATTCACTTATTTAAAATATTTATAAAAACTAAATAAAATTTTAAAATATTACATCCATTACAAATATTTTTTTTTATTATATCCCTTGGTTTTTCAGTTTTTCTACTGTGAATTAAATAATATTTCATTATCTTGAGAAGAAAAAAAAACAAAAACAAGTGATCTGTTAACAGTTGATAAATAAATAATTGAAGTAGGCCACTCCCTAAGTTTAATTGTCATTAAATTCAGTCTTTTTCTCATTAATTCAAAAAAAAAAAAAAAAAACTCATGCCAACAAAAAATAAATCTTAATTTTTTAAAAGAAACATGGATTTGGATTTGGATTCATCTTCACTGTTCAACTTTTTGTAATGATCAGAAACAGAAAGACAAACAATTTGAAGCCATTGATTTTCCATTTTTCAACCCTTTTAATTGGTCATCAAATTCATGATTAGAAAATGGAACAAAAAGTTGAAAAATCCAATATTTAAACAAATTGGTCTGTTTCTTTTTTTCAAACTTTGATCAAATTATAGTCAAAGGACTCCCATTTTCAAATCAATCTCAAAACTTTTGCTTACTTTCTGCTCAACTCACGGGATAATCACACGACCGTACAACACTTAGCGTTAGAAAACCTGTTTTTCTTCCTGTTTTTCAAAACTCACCAAACTTTCTCATAAAGTTTCCCACTTAGCTCCATTAAGTGTCATCTAGTGCTTTTTTGATTAATCAAATCAAGCAATTTTTTTCCTATTCACCGATGACAAAAAGACAGTTTCTTTCTAATAGAGTTCTTAAAAAAGCTCTAAAATTTTCAGAGCTTAATCTCCATAGAAGAAGATTCGATCAAAGTTTTTATTATCACTTTTTTTACAGTACAAATTGTGGGTCTTTTTCTGTCATCAAAATTGCCCTCTAGTTGTTTGTATATATGTTTTCCTTTTCCTCAGAGGCTAAATTGTTTGATTCTCTTTGCTTTCTCTCTATCATCTCCTTCAGTGAGAAGGAGAAGGGAGAGAGAGAGATCTGAAGAAAAAAGTTCAGAGATCTCTTCTGGAATTGGCACTGACTGAAATGAGATGGGGTTGAAATTTTTGTTTTTGCTGATTGAGATTTGTTTTGCTGTTAGTTCTTTATCAGTTTTTGAAGCTGCAGGTAATGGGGTTGTTTTATAATGTTGAATTATGTTTTGATCTGATCATGCAAGTTTCATAGAAATTGAATTTGAGCTGAGTTTTGAAGATCTGGGTGATCAAGAAAGAGCTGTTTACTTGTGCAAAGTTTACTTCATATTGTGTTGTTTATAGTTTGGTAGTAGAGATTTTCAGTTTTTAGTTTTGTTTTCTGATGATTACTGCTCTCATTTTGCAGTTATTCACCCAAGGAAGCTGGGTGAATCGCCTTCTAGATTCCTGGGTGAGTTTATTGAATCTTTCCTCTCCAATTGGTTTGAGAATTCCTTCAAAATTCATATGGAATTCTTAACTTTTTCTTATCTTTTCTTTTATATGAAATAGTTATGGTTTTACTATATACTGTTAAATGCATACAGTAGATTTTCTCCCCGGAAATTTATATGTTGTGCTAGTAAGCATCAAATATATTGAAAAAGGCCAATATATGAGTTAAATTATGTTGAATGGATCTGTTTCTCTATAATCCCACAGATCATGTTGTCTCTTCAGCAACTCATGGCTTTGGCAGGAAACTCCATGGCAAGTTGTATAATCCAATTCCTAGTACATTATTCAAAAGTTCGGCTCCACAGATCCTTTCTCATAAGAAAGGTAACTGGAAGCAGATTATGTCTTCTATGTTCTTCCCCATATTTCTAAGCTATGAGATCAATAATCATGCCTTCAATTATATAAACCACCATGTCTTCTTCTCATGTAGCTATTCAATCAGAAGATGCAAGAGCTTCTAGCATTGCTCTTCCACCCTCAACGCCGTCTTTTGGTGGTCATGCTAAGAAATCGGAACACGATCACACGTCCTCTCCATGGATCTCTTTCCATAAGTATCACCATTCAAGAGCGAAGTTCAGAAACAGAACTCCACGGCCTATTTATCGTATAGCTCCCTCAGCAAGCAGCCAGCCAGGTTCAGATTCAGAAGATAATTTAGTTCATCTCTAGAATCTATTCATTTGGCTTTGTTTTTTAAGTATTCACTTCTGAACTTTCAGGCCCTGCTGCTGTCACTCCAAGTCAGTCACCGTTACCATCTGTGAGATGGTCGCCTGGGCCTGCACCATCACCAACAATTCAATCAAACCACTATTATAGTATGACAAGAAATATCCTTACCTTTACTTTTAACATTGAACATTTTTTCATCATTTACGTCGGTATGATGACTTTATGGTATGATCATGTCTTCCGTCTAACAGTGCCGATTTCCGCACCAACAACTTCTCCTCCGGGTTCTTACAAAAAGAAGAAGAACTTGCCACCATCACAAGTTATGATGCTACCACCTCCACCTCCTAATGGGGGTAGGCACACACTTACCTTTAGAATTGTATGTCTAATTATCAGCAAATTAATGACATTATAGATACTATATGTTTTTGCTTTTCCTACTTGTAGATTGTGTTGTGACATGCTCAGACCCACTAACTTATACGCCTCCCGGAACGCCCTGCGGCTGTGTGTGGCCTATTCAAGTCAAATTGAGTCTTGGTGTTGCAATATACACATTTTTCCCCTTAGTTTCAGAGTTCGCAGAGGAAATTGCAGACAGTATCACTTTGAACCATAGCCAAGTTCGGATTATGGGAGCTGATGCCACTAGTCAGCAGGTGGAAAAAACAACCGTCCTCATCAATTTGGTGCCTAGAGGATCAAAATTCAATCATACTTCAGCATTTTCTATCTACCAGAAATTTTGGCAGAGAAAGATATTCATTAAGCCTTCTATGTTTGGTGAATATCAAGTATTATATGTTAACTATCCAGGTTATCTATTGATCCTTCCTTAGTCTTTTGGTTTTTGAGTTTTTAAAATTTCAAGAACAGTCTGACAAGTGAATTCAGTGCATTTTTTTTATACATTTTCAAGGTAATTCCATGCTGAATAAGTCATTTTTCTTCTTGTTCTCATCGATGGAACTTCAAAAGAAGTATAAACTGCCTCTTGTTGGAGCAGTTGTGCTTAAATGTATCAAAGATTTATGCATCATGGATTTCTCTAATGATCTGAGCAGCATACTTTTTATGTCCTTGGAGTTCCTCCATCTGCTTTTCATTGAAGCAGCTTCTAGAAGCCATTTTTGAACACGAGAACGTTTCTTTTCTTTTCTGATACGCTCATGCTTATGCAGGACTTCCACCATCTCCCCCCTCAGCATCTTCCGGCACTTCTACCATCAATGATGGTTTAAACGCTGCCCATAGCAATCCTGGAAATGCAATAAAACCTTTGGGGGTCGAATTGCCGAGAAGAAGAAAAGAAGGGGGACTTGGCAGAAATATGATTGCTGTGATTATTATATCATCTTTCACTGCCTTTGTTGTATGTGTTGGAATTGCTTGGCTTTGCCTGTTGAGATGGAGAGTGTCTGCACATCAACCAGAACAAGCTCCACATAGCTCAATAACCTCACCTATAAAACTGCCAGGTAATACTAATTTAACCAAATTCTTCGATTCTTAAGAAGATTGAAACTCATTCTAGTTTTTTAAAAAGTTTTTCCCTATTAAAGTTCCAAAACATATATGTAAACGCAACAGCCGATGGCTAACAAAGGGTTAGTATATATGATACAAGTAAATTCTACAGGCACCGCGGGATCGATAATGGTTGACAGTGAACTCGGTATGTCATCTGTGCCACTCAATGCTGACCCTATGACTTATATTGGATCTGCAAAGAACTTCACTCTGAAAGAAATTGAAAAGGGCACCAATAACTTTGATGTTACAAGAGTATTAGGAGAAGGTGGGTTTGGAATAGTTTACAGTGGTAGTTTAGATGATGGAAGGTTAGTGGCTGTGAAGGTTCTGAAAAGAGATAATCAACATGGTATACGGGAATTCTTGGCAGAAGTCGAGATGTTGAGCCGGCTACACCATAGAAATCTAGTTAAACTTATCGGTATTTGTACAGAGGATCAGATTCGCTGCCTTGTATATGAGCTGGTTCCTAATGGAAGTGTTGAATCCCATTTACACGGTAGGTAATTTGCTGCAAATTCTGAAACTCTGTCAAATGTTATGTACCCATATTCGATATGTTTTGTATGATCCCAGGCATTGACAAGGAAACTGGTCCACTTGACTGGGATGCCCGCATGAAGATTGCCCTTGGCGCTGCTCGAGGCCTAGCCTATCTGCATGAAGACTCCAACCCTCGAGTCATTCATCGTGACTTCAAAGCTAGCAATATTTTGTTAGAATTCGACTTTACACCTAAAGTTTCCGATTTCGGATTAGCTAGAACTGCATTAGAGGAAGGAAACAAGCACATCTCAACGCATGTGATGGGAACTTTTGGGTAAAAAACTTCTTTCAAGTTCATTTATTTTTACCTGCTGCATTGAAACATTTATCTTACATGATATGTTACCTTCTGGTTTCCAGTTATTTAGCTCCAGAATATGCAATGACTGGCCATCTTCTTGTAAAGAGTGACGTTTACAGCTACGGTGTTGTCCTTCTCGAGCTTCTTACGGGACGAAAGCCAGTTGACTTGTCACTTCCACCGGGACAAGAAAATCTTGTTGCTTGGGCTCGTCCTCTTCTCACAAGCAAGGAGGGCTTAGATACATTAATAGACCCAGCTATAAAGTCTGATATCTCCATGGATAGCTTAGCCAGAGTAGCAGCAATTGCTTCAATGTGTGTGCAACCAGAAGTGTCTCACCGACCATTTATGGGCGAGGTTGTTCAAGCCCTGAAGCTTGTTTGCAATGAGTTTGAAGAAACTAACGAGCCGGTTTCACGAAGTTACAGTCGAGACGAACTTATTACTTACTCCGATCGTAAACTCGGAGGAATTTCTGGTGAGATTTTGAATGCTTCTGAATCCTCACGCCCATTTTTTCCTGGAAAGGAGACAAATGTAGGATTATCGGTGTCAGATTTGATAAGCGCATCTGCAAGATTTGAAGGACAGGAACCGGTTTCTTTCAGGTGGCGTTCTTCAAACTCTGAGCCACTGAGAACTAGTAGAAGAAGGCACATTTGGCAGAGGTTAAGAAGCTTGTCAAGGGGCAGCATCAGTGAGCATGGCTTTTCTTCAAAGTTTTGGCCTGGAATTCGTTAGTTTGTATTGATGTTTAGCCATCTCTAGCAACATTTTTAAGTTCAAAGCAATTGCATTGCTTAAGTCGTTTATATCGTTGCCATTTTTTAGTCCAATTCTTGGAGTTATCGTTTCAATATCACTTGCATTGCCAAGTTTAACACCATATGAAGATAAATCAACACGAATCTACAGAACCAAAAGAAATTAACGAATAGAAACTGAGGCAAATAAATTATACGGTATTTAATCCGTCACCTTTTTTTTTCCCGAGAAGTAGACAGATCATCTTACAAGCTGTGGTTTTATAGATAGCTGCAGATGTTCTATACCTACCAAAACATAAACAATAAATCTAGTTGGGACCAGGCACAGTCTCTCTAGTTTGCTTTGATTCTTTTAAAGAATGATATTTCATTAAAACTAGGGAGTGGAAAAATTCAACAAACAAATTGGTGGTTAATAAAGTAGTTGAACAAGACTAATTCACAGGCCAAGACAGAATTATGTATATTCCCTGTTCCTCAAGAATCAAGTTCACTAGATCACAATTTCACTAACACTGCTTGTAAATATTTGGAGTCTTTTTACTTCCTATATTCCGGATTTTCTTCCCAATCGATCCGTCAAAATTTTCAGACCCATGTACCTGCATACCGAAAAAGGCACGTTTAATAATTTTTAGCGTATCAATCAATAATTTACTATGATTGCTGTGATTGTCATTGTCATATGCAGAGTCATACCTTCCCATCATCATGACAGTTGCTTGAGGATTGGTGCCCGGGGATTCACTGAATGTCGAACCATCAACAATGCGCAGTCTAGTTACACCGAGAACCTTATGGTCAGGGCTCACCACCTTGTTCACCAGACACCCCCCATGATAATGCCATATTGTGATCACAGTGTCTTTGCAGAACTGCTCTAAGGATTTAGTGTCATTAGTATGCTTAGGTATGAAGTTGATGTTAGCCTTTACGCTAATATTTAGCAGCTTGTCTAAAGTTTCCTTGTCACATTGTGTGTAGTTCGTGAAGTATTTAGAATCGACAATCTTAGCAGCAATACGAATCCCTTCAACACAACGCTGAAGATCGCGTGGATGACCAAAGTAATTGAAGGTCACAGCAGGATTGTCGTCGACATTAGTGTTGATCAAGCTTATTTGTCCTGTCGAGATCGGATATGCTATTTTCTCTAGTATGAAGCCTCCTTTAAATGCCTCGTGCGGTAAGTCTCGTTTGTTTTTTATGTATGCTTGAATGGCTTCTGCTGTTCTTTGCTTTGGGGGTATGGTGGATAGCTGCCCGAGCTGATTACACAAAATAAATCAGCACACAGAATCAGCATTGTCACTGGAGGCAGAAAATTAAGGACAGAATGCTATAAAATCAAAATTTAGATCGATAATCACGATAGTCGAAAGACTAATCTTTAGTTCTGTCCATCTTATTCATGTTTTGAGGGTAAAGAAATATGTTTAGTTAGTTTACCTCCGCTGACATCAAACCATGGTGGCAGTGAATACTATCTTGTGACTGCCCGAATCCACTGCTAGATTCGATATAAACACCGAGCTTCGTAATCCCGACTGTCTGTATAAGTGATTGCTCAACTGGTCTGTTGCTAGGAACGAAAATGGAGTTCATGGGGTTATCAACCATGCCTGTCCCAACAAACACATTGTCATGTACCACAGAGATGTTAAACTTTTCAAGATCGGCCCTCGGACCGATTCCGCTAAGCAGCAGTAATTGTGGAGTCCCAATTGCTCCAGTAGACAAAATAACTTCACTTTCATGATCGTTAGAAAGAAACACTTCATGTTGATTACCAGTTTCATCCTTGAAAACGACTCCTATTGCCTTTGGTTTCTTCCCTGCAATGGGCAAATTCCAAACTAAAGATCAAAATCCTGACAAACTACTCTCATTTTCCATGCAATTTTTTAACATTCAATAAATAACGAAAAGAATTTGTATAAATGAATTTATCAAAATCGTAAAACTAACAAAACTTGAAAAACGATTCTCAATAAAAGTAAAAATACTATTTTAAAATATAAACCAAAACTTTTAACTACTTTTAAAATTATAGTAGAAAAAAGTATTATTGACCGTAATTTTTCTGAATAACAGCGCATGACTCAACTATTTTCCTCAATTTTCAACCCATAATCATCCCTCATAAATATTAAATAACGAAAAGAATTCGTATATAATGAACTTATCAAAATCGTAAAGCTAACAAAACTTAAAAAACGATTGAATTTCAATTTAAAATATCCCAAAATATAAAAAACTGTAATGAGATTCATTACTCTACAGTATAGAAGAAGAAAAATTAATGAACACAAATTCATTAATTTAATGAAAACAGTTCATTAATTTAATAAAAGTAAAAATACTATTTTAAAATATAAACCAAAACTTTTACTATTCTTAAAATTATAATAGAAAAAAGTGTTATTGACCGTAATTTCCTCTGAATAACAAGTGCATGACTCAACTATTTTCCTCATTTTTCAACCCATAATCATCCCTAATAAGTATTAAATGAAAAACCAAGAACAAAAATACATTAAAGAAGCAAAGAAAATATACCATTTTTACTTACCATTAGAATTGTGGAAGATGATTCTTTGAACTTTGGCATGAACTAAAACAGTAAGTTTCTTAGGATTCCCAGAAGCTAAAAGCTCGGCGGTAGTATGGCGGCGACCGAAGCTGTCGAAAATGGTGCCTCCAACTTTGGTACCATAAAGATGATCATAAGTGAAGCCATTGAAAGGAGAAACTCCAACATCTAAAAGACTGTCTGTGAAAGCTTTTTGCCAACCTCCAAGCTTTGGTCTGAAAACTATTTGCTTTTCCACCCATGAATATGATTCATTCACTACCTTTGAATCCCACCCCACTTTGTTTATGAATCTGCATGAGTTCATTAATTTTAACGTGTTAATCAGTGATCTACCATTATTAATAGTAATTACGTGTGATTATCGTTGATTATGGATAATAATTTTATTACATTTATACATATATTTTAGAGGGAATTACTTAAATAAATTAATGAAAATAAATATACAATTGATTTTTAATATTTGTTGTTTTAGTTTTTTTTTTTAGCTTAATTGGTTTTTGATAATTTATTCCTAATTTTAATAATTAATCGTTTTAATAAATTTTTAAAAAATAAATTTACTGTTTAAGTAAAAAAAAATTAAAACAATTATATAAATGAATATACATGTATAAAATTTGCTATTTAAGATCATTCATATGCATTTTTATTTTTTTAAGAACAATTACTCATTAAAATTTCTCATAATTAATTTATTGAAATTAAGAGGTTAATATATAATTTTGTATTCTGTAAAAATTAAAAGGTTAATATATGAGTTCAATCGCATTTAATTTCTTTATTTATAAGCTACTAGAATGTGTGTGAAGTGAGAAATTCATTATAAATGCTAAAAAAAACTTTCTTTTAGTGACCTATACATCATATTATCATTAATTTGAAAATAAATTTAATATGAACCATAAATCAACAATTGAGTTGAAAAAATTGGTGTTTATTCTATTTAAAATTCATAATTCTCACAAATATATACATATTTAATATCTTATTTTATTTTTCTTATTTTTTTTTAAAAAATAAAGTAGTTAAAATGTCAATTTTTTTACCCTCCAAATCTCAAACTCACAATCAACTAATGTGAAGTGTGGAAATTAACCATGCATGAAATCAATTAAAAAAAAAACAAAAATTTGAAAATAATAATAAAAAAAGAAAATAAATAAAAATCCACAATGATTCATCCACCGGACCACCACGTGAGTAGGTGAGTAAATTATTGGACTGATTTCAATAAATGAGCAACCTCTCAAAAAGGGTCCACATTTAATAAGTTGTCCACATAATGCATGCCTTGAAATTAAAACCCTCTATTAATTTCCATCCAAGATAATTTATGATATCATTTTAATGGGAGACCAAGAAATCATAAATAATATGTCATTGAATTATCCAATGACACTCTGGAAAATACCAAAAGTTTCCATGGTAATTGTTTTTTTTAATTAAATTCCTTTATGAGAAGTTTGATAGGCAAAGTGACAGAGCCAAGATTTTAGTTTAGAGGGGACATACTATCCATATTAATATTTTTATGGGCCAAACCGAGCCTAATCAATATAAAAAAATAAAATATAATTTATTTATCAATATATTTAATTTTTATAAAATAAATCAAGTAAGTATTAATAAACTTTAATCTATTTAATATATGATGTTGACAAACCATTTGATTCATAATTATTTCATATATATATATATATATATATATATATATATATATATTACGAAGGTAATAAATTGTGAAAGTAATTATTAAAAAAATTATTTAAAAATATTAAATATAAATTTTGATAATGTTATAATTTAAGAAAAAAGAAAGGCACATAAAAAAAATATTAACATTTATTATTTATATGAAACTAAAATATAAAAGAATTAAAAAAAATATGACTTTTAAATAAAATTATAAAATAGTGAAGAATGCTGAGCAATCTTCCCATCTAAGGTTCGAAATTAAACGAACTGGGAGTTTAGATGAGGGGCAATTTCAACTGAACCAAACTAATTTACAACAAAAATAATGCATATGAAAATACATATTGAAAATGAAATATGAGGGGGGGCACGCCCCCTATCCCTACTAGGTGGCTCCACCCCTTGATACGCGAAATTGAAATCAGATGTCGATATATAATAAATTTGTTGTATTCTTTTTATATTAACATCCAGAATCCACCATAAATAATTGGTATTAAAATTATATGTTCGGTTGAATTTCTTAAATTTTAGTGATTTTTTTTAATTGGATAGAAATAAATATACATTTATTGTATCAACCAGTATATTTATAAGATTGGTTGAGGAATATTATGGATATAAGGTTTAAGATGTCATATGGGTTATTTTCCATATGAAATGACATTAAAGTACAAGAATGAGAGAATAATAAATTACATAAAAATGTGTGATTGATCAGTTTAATTAGAAACATTGTATTAAATTTATTAAACTATCAATCAAATTCAAATCCGAATATGATTGGTTCGGTTAGCCATTTTCATCTAATAAATACGATTATTTTAAAATTTGATTTGAGGCTTTTGTTAGGGATAGAGAATTTATTTCATACTCAATTTAGAATTGAATCACAAAATGAAATATTTATGTGGAATTTATATAAATTTTCAATAATCTTCTTATTATTTTAATACTTCAAGAATTTTTGTTTGTTTGTTTTTTTCCCTCTATAAAGGTAACTAAAAGTGTGATTGGTGAAGGTTTGAATCCATAACAAGTATTTTATCAAATACTTTTCCTTATTTGATATGTTCTTAATACTTATTATACAATATTAGTTAATTTAAAATAATTTGAATTTTAAAAAATTATTTGCATTTAATAAGGAAAATTAAACTTTGAGAACGTCATATAAATCATCACTAAATTATAGGCATAGATACGATTGTACTTATTATATTTTTAATTTGAGCAATCACATATTTAAATTTAATTAAATTAAGAACATTTGATTATATATATAGTTTATTGAAATTTTATAATTTTTAACCATAATTCTCTTGTTATTTCTCACTTCTAAATCTTACGTGAGGTGTTGAAACTAAAAATTGACAAAAATATACTCTTTTTTTAAGTATTAATAATCAATCTCACACCTTTTCTAAATAAAAAATGAATCTTTATACTAGGACTTATCATATTTGGTGGTTATCATACCCTAATTAGTTATACACAGTTTATTCCAACGCGATATGAATGCAATAAATCTCTAATATTTCCAACTCGGATATAATTTAAATGATTAGACACCTACTCATTTCCATGAGGTTGGTCTGAGTCTCCCCTTCCCTAATTTGACGTAATATCTCAAGAAAAAATGTGAGTTTGAGATAACTCGAATGTTTTTAGTAAAACAAACTTTTGAGAAAAACACTATGTTTTCTCTAAAATCACTATAATTATAGAAATTTTAAAAACACTTGTATAATATAGCCAAATATTATTTAAAAAAATGTAAAGTGTTTTCACGTAAATAGAAAAGAAATAAAACATTTCAAGAGACATCTCAAACTCTCCTTTAAGTTTGAAAGATAAAAACAAAATACATTAGTGACAAAAGTTATCACTTCTTACTTTGGTCAAATATATTTTTGCGTCGTTATCAACTTCTCCTTATTTTTATACGTGTTTAATTTTCTTATTTTTATTTTATTTTATTTAATTATAAAATTTAGTGAGATCCACGTATTTGTATTAAAAAAAAAACCCTAAGTTGGTGGATGTGATTAAAAATTAAGCTTCAAATTGTTTTTAGCTTTCATAGTTAAATGTTTAATGCATTTTTTTTTTGTAGAATGAGTGAATGAGAAAATTAGGTGATGAAAATACCTGGAGCTTGCTCTGGTATAGAAGCCAGCATTAATGGCGGAACCACCTCCCAAAACCCTAGCTCTCGCATTGATTACTCCATCGGTGGAAACGAAAGCTTGAGATGCCGAATTCGGAGAGATATCGGCCAGACCGATATGGAAGTTTTTAAGAAACGAAACGTTTGCGTTTGTGAAAGGAACTCCTCCTCTTTCAAGCAACAAAACACTGAAATTTTGAGATAATGTGGCTGCCAATGGACATCCTGCTGTTCCTCCTCCTACGATTATGTAATCGTAACGTTCCTGTTTCTTGTTTCCGTTCCACGAGAATGAACTCGCTTCTTTAATAAACGAGTATCGAGTTTTCATCAAATTCTCTCTTCCTGCATTTTCAAAATGTTCCCTTCCTTATGAATGATGGAAAAACGTTTCCTGTTTTTAGTTTCTAGCTTTTTATAAACTATTATATTGATTTTTTTTTTAATTTCTATTTTTTAAGAAATAAATATATAATCAAAATTATTATTTTTGACTCATAAAATACTTGATAAACAACATGATTTTTTTTTTCCTTTTTGTCAATCAGAACGTAGGTGTAATAAGCGAAATGTATTTTATTTTTTGATATTTCATTTTAGTCGAGGATTTAATTTAAATATATTAATATTTTAGAGATGAAATTGAAAATTTTAAAATAATATGGATCAAATTGAAAAATGAGATATTATATATATTTAACCTTAATTTTTAAATAAAAATTTAAAGAAAAAATGTTGTTTATCAACACATTTCTCTCTTCTTCTTTCAATGGGAGAGATGATTAGAAATAAGAAATGATTATAAAAATCATCTTAATGAAAAACAAGAAGAAGAAACAAGAAACAATTATTTTATCAAACTGCCTGGAAAAATAGCTAAAGATTCTTTGTGTTTTTTTTTACAAATAGAAGGTAATGGAGAAGAAAAATAAGTAGTTCCTCTCTAAACATTAAAAAAAAACTACTTAATTTCTTGAAGATCATTCTATAATTTTCTACATTTTCTTTTATCACAAAAACAAAAAAAAAAACAAAAGCTTCAAAGCAATTAACATATAGAATATTAAAATAGCTATACAAAAGGAATCAAACCTTGAGAAGAAGAGAGAAGAAGAAAGAGCAAAAAAAGAAGATAAAGAAAAAGCCTCACTGCCCCAACCAAAGCCATTGAGTTTTGCAGGAAGAAAAAAAAACCAGACTCAGTAACCAAAGAAGCTGCCTTTCTTCCACAAACTTGTATGTGTCTTCCTCTGGTTGGCCTTCATTTTGTGTGGGGGTCACTAATTTATACTCTTTAAACAAACCCCACAAAATACTTAATATATCGATGTCAAACATCAATATGATAATAATTAATGAGGTTTAATTATAAATCTAGTTCCGAGAGTCGGAGTCTGTTTTAATTTAGTTCTTATGATTTTTAAAATTTCAAATTTTAGTTCATTTGGTTTGAGGTTTGTAGTTTGTGTCAAATTAATCCCGATGATATTTTAAACTTTTCGATGTAGTTCTTATGGTTTGATAAAAGTTCATGAAACCGTTGTTACTGTTATAAAAAATTTAATAAATTATTTACCATGTGGTAAAAACAAATGATAACATAGTGATTTTTTTTTTGAGATCATTAATTTAAAATAGGAGAGACTCGAACCTTCGACCTCAAGAAAATGGGGCAATTAAGTTATATGCTCGTGTTGGCGATTGTGAGTTTTTATCAATTTTGAAGGATTAAATTGAAACAAAATATAGGATGAGATTTATAATTAAACCTGAAATTGCCAATTATATATAGCATTTAAAAAACAATGTTAAAGAAATCAATTAGAATACAGTCTCCCAATGTATTTATGATCACAAGAACCCCCAACTGCATACTAAAATATTTAATGAAGAAATAAATGTAACAGTTGGAGTTAGATGCTTCTTGTGGACCGTTGGATGATCATTTGTGATCTGATCACAGCCATCCATTAATACAATACAGCTCACCCATCAGCCTACCACACATCTTTTATTGATATGAATATTTATTGATTTGCTACCAATTCATGTGGTGTATTAATGTAATTTGAAAGAAACTGAAAGACGAAAAAGGAAAGTCATTGAAATTAAAACATTCTATAATTTCTCAATTATATGTGTAAGGGGAAAGCTATAAACTTTAGAATTAAGATATATATGTGGTATTAAGGATATATTTATTTTTGTTATTAGATTAAATGATAACTTTTCATTAATAAATAAAAAGGGGGGAAAAAGTCAATCGAATAGTTATAAAAGAGATATTTCAGTTGGAAACAATTAAAGAAGGAAAATAGTTACAAAAACATTATTAAATGGGACATTTGCAAATTTAGTAAAATTTTTAGTAATATTTATAAAAATAAAATCTCATAAAAATATTTGTAAATATAACAAATTTTAATAAGGTTTATTAGTGATAAACATTGAATTACATATTTTTACACTAAGTTTATCACTGATAAATACATAAATCACTGTTAATCACTGATAAACATGATAAAATTAATTGTTATATTTGTAAATACTTTTTTGAGTTGATGTTTTTATAAATATTGCATAAAAATCTGCTACCTAATAAATTTTCCCTTTATAAAATTGTACTCCATGTCGAGACGCTAGACACACAAGCCTCCCTAAAAATTATCCCGATTTTCATATTTGTTGTAAAAAATTATTCTATTCCGTTCCATCCAAATATTCTTATAAATAACTTTTGTAGCGTGGTCCCAAATAACTTTTCTCTTATTGTGAAAGATACCACATCATTCAACAAGGAGCTAATATTGCTTTGGGTTTGTTAGTAAAATCTTTATCTTCTTTGGTAATTACGTTTCCAAAAATCAAAGGTTGGCAAAGGAAAGCTACTGAAATTAAAGAAATTCTATAATTTCAAAATTATAGATGTAAAAAGAAAGTTTATTGGCTTTGTAATTAACACTTAGGGGGTATTAATGATATTTTTATCTAGAATTGTGCAGAAAAAGTAAATTTGAAAGAAATTGAAGTGTGAAAAAAGGACATCCCATGAAAATGAGACATTCTATAAATTCTATGTAATTTGGTGTAGAGAGAAAGTTATAAAGAAAATACTTACCTGTGTATTGGTGAATAAAACTTTCTCTTGATTTTCTATACGTGTTTAATTATTATTGGACCAAATGTTTGGTCTAATAAAAATTAGACACTTAAAATGATATTTTATTTATTTAGAATGATATAGGAAAAAAAAGCAAGTTAGAAGATGAAACTAAAAGATTGATATTATGAGTAATGTGTTGGTTATATCAGTTTTTGTGTAGGACAGCTGCTTTTGTTATGCAATATCTGATTTTTCTAAAATAGCTTTTTTTTTTTTACAACAATAACTATAGAAATCAAAAATAGAAGAAGAAGAATAAAGAATGGATCAGAAGACATTGGCAATTTAGAATGGTTCAGCCAATTAAATCTTTGAGGTGATGCAGTGGAAACACACTTCCCAGTAATAACACAGTATCCAAGATCATACAAAACATATACCAAGAAGATAACATAATTCTTTCTCCAATAATTTCTATTTCTCGAGATAATTTCTGATACTTCCGTTATACCAAATATTTTCTATACAATTTTCTTTAAAATCCCACCCTAAAAAAATAGTTTTTTAAATGCAAAAAGAAGAAAAGAAATAGGTTTAAAATGAAAATTTTAATGTATTATCTATTTTAACCTTGAAGTTTATTAAAAATAGTCTTATATAATTTTTACCCCTAAAAAAAATTTCTGACTCGGCCATGTCACTTACCATCAATTCTACATATAATTTAATAATAAAGGGAGTACATAATTAATAGAAAACCTTAATTAGGTTGAAAAGTCTAGTGTTTAATTTTATAATTGATTAGAAAACTTAATTAATTGCTATGCAAAAATAAAGATTTGTTTCTTTTTTTTTCCAATGATTAATTTGCAACTGAAAGAAAAATATCAGATTATTTCAAACTGTTGTTTGGGAAAGAGAGGCATTGAACATTTTGTTATTTGAAGTTAATTAAAATGCTTTTAATTAGATGATAGATCATGAAATCTATATTGGTTTGGGGAAATAAATTTGATGAGTAAATTGCTGACAAGAGGGAGCAGATGATCATTCAATTCTTTAAGTTCAGGTTGTTGGTTTAATTTTCTTATTTTCTCTCTTTCAAAACCATTTGGAATTGTTAGGAAGTAGAGTTAGGACTTGACCTCTTCTCTATTTTATTTTTTTGGAGAGGTCGGGAGGAGAAATTATTTAATGTAGCTCCTCACTTGTAAACTATTAGGTTTATAGTTTTAATAGAAAAGAAAAAGATAATTACACAGATTTAATGATCTATGAGTGAGAGAAAGACACATTGTAACGACCTCTTTTTTCATTCTCTCTCTTTTTTTTTTTTTAATTAGAGAGGGTTTGGAGGAATAATTATTCAATATAGCTTCTCATCCGTTAAACTATTAGATTTATAGTTTTAATAGAAAAGAGAAAAACATATTATAACAAGGCATCAAATAATTCCTATTCTCTAGAGGAGAGAGGATAAACTTAAACTGGTTGAATAATAGATAAATTGTCTGTTTGGCACAATGCTAATAATCTTCAATAATAGAAGTTTGTATAATAGGAGAGGAACACAAAAAATAAGTAGTCGTTTTCTTTATTTTTTTAGTGACAGTTACAAAATATAACATAATTTTTAAAAATATTTATATTTTTTCATGTGAATCGGTAATTAATAGTGATCAACGTTAATTATTAAGAGAAAAAAAACAGTTATATTTATAAATATATTTAAAATGTGTACCATCCATAAAATTTCCTTTTTTTAAAAAAAAGCACACAATTATCTTCTTCCTTTTGAACTTTGGTTGCTCCACAAAGGCACAACATCATCAGGTATTCTTAATCTCTCTTTCATCTGCAGGACCATTCACAAGCCATTTTGATTAACAAATTTTATTTCTTATTAATAAATTATCCAACAAAAATGTCCCCTCTTGTCCCACTTTAACCTTTCAACAATGTTTTTTTTTTAAATTAAATTCTCATATAAATCAGTCCTCAATTATTATAGAAAGTAATGTTTCTAGTAATCGTCAACGGAGGTTTAACTTAGTGTGGTAACACACTTGTATTTACTCTACTTAGTCGGTCCTTAATATCATTTGACTTTTAAGAAAAAAACTAGCAAAATTTTCTATAATATTTATAAATTAACATTAATAAAATTATTTGAAAATACAGTATTTCTTAAAATTATTTATAAATATAATAATCAATATCTGATTAATAATAACCATTAATAATGATTTCACACAATGTTCACCGATTTACCTGTCAATTATAATAATCAATGATTTGACATACTCAAAATCTACTATTTAAAAATTTGATATTAGATTTACAATTTTATTTTAAATACATCATTTTCATAAACACTTTAAAAAGTTTTACTAAAATTGCAATCACCACATAATTTTTTCGAGTAGTCTCTTCTTACATTTATTACCCATTTTTCATCTACTTGTGAAATGCATTTACAAATCCTACCTGCACCGCACATGAAAAACCACCAGTTCAGCCAGCTGTATAATACATGAAAGGTAACTCGGAATTGATCTCATTATGGTATAACATAGGTCAAAACCAAAAAGTGGATGAAACTCATTAAACAACTTTCACCCGAACATTTTTTTTTAGTTATTACATCAAATTAAGGGAGGGAAGATTCAACCTTTAATCGAAGGGAGTGAGTGTCTAACCAGTTGAGTTATGTTCAGGTTAAATATCTGCTCATTTTCCTTATGTTCAAATGTTCGAGTCTCATCTTCTGCAATTTGATGTAATATTAAAAAATAAAAATAAAATCCATCCAATTTTATGATGGATGGAAAGTTTCATTTAATCCAAGCAATTATTATAAGTTCCAATTTCCTTTTAAAACATATGCTCTTTTAATAGAAGAATCAATGATAGTGAAGCAATTTTAGGAAGGTTTTTCAGCATTCTCAAGCAAACAATTCAAAATTGCCTAGATCTAAATCTTATGTATCAACCATTAATGAGTTGGACCATGGAAATAAAGGATTATGGGTTTTGACTTGAGATTTGAGTTATTTGGAAGTTGACTTATCATACAAGCAAATAACAGTAACCTGAAAGTACATTGTCAGAAAACATAACTCATTTATGGTATGTTTATTCTCAACATGAATATAGCTCAAGCGATTTAGCGTTAACATATTCTATTTTCACGAGATTGAAGGCCCGAGTCTCCCTTCACTCAATTTGATATAATATTTAAAAGAAATTTTATGGTATGTTTATTTTTAGCCGCATCTTCGAGACAATTATACGATCCTACAACATATGACGTTGAGAAATTCATAGGATACTATCATAAGTAGGTGCTACATATGAATTTGAACATATAACCTTAAGGCTTAAAGAATATCTTTCAAGAAAATTCTAATAGATAGACACTTTTTATGAGTAATTTCAAAAATAGTGAATGTTTTGAAATATTTTAATAATGATATTTCTCATAATAGGATTTCATCAATCTCGGTTTGAGATTAGATAAATCTTGATCCAAAATTAATACATCTTAATTTGAGAAATGTAATTTTTTTTAAAACCCCTTACCTTTTAACCATTTCAGAAGTTGCTACTATAAAAAGCTGCACGAAAAACTTATCAACTGTACACAATTTCACCCTCAAATTTATATCTTCTAAAAAAATATCTAGAATATCAAAAACTTTAAATATTTTGTTATAATCCCTTGTGCAATAGGTCATTTATCAACATAATTTTGAAATGTATTTTCATTTTTGGCATTGCTCTCGGTCTTGTTTCTTACTTGAAATTGCAGATTTGGTATTCAAGGATTTATTGAAATCATGGAAATAAATTATTGAGTTAGGAATAGATTATCAAAATTAAATTAATAATAATTTTAATGAAACTCATTTAAAAAACAATTATTCAACCTAAAACAAAAGCTAAAATAACCCATATTATACAAGTCTAAAAATTCAATAATTTATTAAATTAAACGTATAATGCTATTTTGATAATCTTTTAAAATTGTAGTATTCGAGTAATTACATATTTTTTTTATGTTATTTTGATAATTATCCCTTTATTTATCACAAAATATTGAAAAGATGTACTCACAATCAATGTTACAGCTCTCATTAAGACAAAATCGAATACAAATAAGCAACAGATTAATCAAACATTAAATGTAGGAAAACAAAAAATCAACCTTAGTCTATTTAAATAAAGGTGTGAGAAAATAAAAACACCTATACTGAAAATATGGGAAACCTGATATATGGGGTTTTCTTAATCAAACCCCAGGCCTTGCTTGAGGCACTAAGAACAAAAAAATTTAAAGCCTTACAGCCTTTTCCTTTTACATGCTTCTGGCAGTTAAAACATATATGAATCATACATTTGACAACACCGGTCGTGGGGAAGAAACTCGGGATCTTCAAAAAGGAGAAATTGATCTGTAACAAGCTCGTTCCTACTCTTCTTTCGAGCGACTCGAGTATTCTGAACCCGTCTCTTCTGACGTCACTTCTGATGACCCAGTAGATGAAGCATCGTTGCTAGAGCCGTTCCGAAAACTTTTTGATGCTAAAGCAGGGTTTCTCTGAGGGTCAGCAGTAGCAGGCCTTTGACCTTCTTCGGCTAATTTTTTAAGAAGATTCATGACTGTCGGCACGAATGTCGTAGACAATGAAAGAAGTCCAGGAAGCTGGTCGCATAAAAAGAGCATAAGCCATCAAACAGAGTAAATTTGTATGAAATATAGATAAACAGAGTCTTGAACCAAAAAAAAAATTCACACTTACAACACCATGGTTAAAACGCCCGGAAACATCAAGCTGCACCCATAGGGCTTTGACGAGCAGATAAACAATAAAAATAACACCCAAATACAAAGGATTTCTGTCCAAAAAAAAAAAAGCAGGGGCAAAAACAAGAACTCAGAAACTGGTAAGAGAGAAAAAAAAACTCAATGCAGTAATCATCCATCTCACATACCTTAAAAGAGTCATAAATTCGTTAAACCCTAGAACCACCATAGCAACAATTGCCCAGGGAGGGGGTAACCAGTTGTTACTACGTTTGTTGGCTTCCTGGAAAGTAGAACAGTTTTTGAGACAGATTAGAAATAAATATCACAAACAAACATTTGCAAATTGCCTGCACGAAAAGAGCACCGGAAACATATTCTATTTTTATTTTTTTTGAGGAAACTAAAATATAATTAATATGAGATACAAACAACAAATAAGTCTAAGAAACACACTTTCATCAAACAATTACAAGAACAAAAAACATAAACCATTAAATTTTCTTAAAATTCACTATTTTAAGATTATAAATTCAGAAATTTTAGAACATACCTGTGCAGAAATGGCCTGAGAGACACTGTATTCAGTCTCCGCTTTGAATTGCCTCCATAAAGATTTGCACTGGACCGGGGTAATCAATGTTTGCGAGGGTGGAACCTGTAACAAGCCAGAGAGATAAGAATCAGCACATGGAAACAATACCAAGGCTCTGTACGAACAGAAAAAAAGAAAAACATCAAACAATTATTTTTGTTTCACCAAATTACAAAGTTATTTATATTGCCTCCCAAAGAGTATAGAGTTTATTTTCTTTATTCCTCAGTGCAATTATAATTTTTTTAAAATGGAAACTGAAAAAAACAATCTGGATTATCAAATAGTTACATGTTCCCATGAACTTGAGGCAAGAGGGTCGGCTGCCACGATGCTCTTATCTTTTGTATTATCGCTACTGTTTGGGGCATTCAGCAGCGCAATTGATAGTGTATTATCTATCTCACCAGATTCGTCACCATCCAAGCGAATAGCCGCCATAACAGACAGAAGCTTCAAGGACTACAATGTACAAATATACAAGTTAAAAAATCGAGGAATTATTAGAAAGGGGAGAGAAAAAATTAAAGTGTAGTGTCGTACAGCAGAACGAGCAGTTTTGGTGATTGCACGGATATCTTCCTTCCCTGTCCAAATCCGCGGCATTGAATCGGCATCATTATTAAACAATGTAGTAAACCTGTTTGCATTATATAGAAATCTTATTAAGAAGTGTCCACAAAGGTGTGAATAGACGCAGCCTCAAATTACAGATAATAAAACAAAACAATACCTTTCCTTCATACGGCTAAGGACCCTTCCAGCTTCTTCTCTTGTTTTCGCTTCAACTACACCTCTAGCATAGTCCTTGAGACTTGTGAGAATTTTATCCTTTGTTTCTTCATCCATGTCATAGCCCACTAGTCCACTAGACAATCCAGAGATGGCTGATTGAGTCTCCCGTTCAAGAAGTTTCCTTATGGCTGGCCAAGTCTCATTATTAGCCCCATCTAACAAAGCTGCTACAGGTGCTGACAAGGCATCGTTGAGTTTTTTCTGCAACATATAGTTATCATCGTTAGTAATGTTCAAAAGTAAAAGACATGATATACATCTAGATGCTACAAAAAAATTCTAGGAAATTTACACAAGGAATTCTGTGAGAAACTTTAGCACTTGAAAAGCGCATTAAAAATCACCTAGAGAAAAAATCATGTATAGGAGACATACAACATAACATTACCTCAAAAGATGCAGCAAGTTCAGATAACTTTGTAGAACGAACCAAAGCAATTTGTGCATCAATATCACGTCGAAGTTTATCCCTTATTTTAGAAGTGTCCCAGTTTGCTTGCTCAATGATAGCATCTGCAATAGTAACGCATACAGTCCAGTAACTAAAATCATTTAGCGATCATATCATAGGTATTCAATTCAACAGCAAAGCACAAGTTTAATTAACCGTCCTTCACATGTGACATTCACAGGTGACAGACAAAGAAGGGGAAAAAATACCAACATATAAGCATATAATTTTATCAAAATTTAACCTACCAGCACATTCTTCATCAAAAATAGCAAGATAAGATTGAGCACAATTCCTAGCCGCCGAAGAAAATCCTTCTCCTTCATTCAATGTTTTGTCAAATGCCTCCTTGAACTTGTCAAATATCTCAGACCTTATATGCCCCAGCAGAGATTGGAAGGCTGGTTGAACAAGCTAGTTGATGAGGAAAAACATGAAACAATAGATTATCAAAACAATATGACCAAACGTAGTTTATTAAAAAGACATTACACCTGACCAGTGAAAAAAAAAAATAACATCCCAAGGAAAGTTCAAAGCAACAAGATGGCCTTCGGAAGCAACCTTCTTGAGGTTACTTCCATAGCCCATCAATGATCAAAACCATTTCAAAGTGGAATAAGCAATAGAAGAAAAATAGCTCAGCAAGTCACATATAAAACAAGAATACTTCAGAGATTTATTACTTGCAACAATTTATCTTCAAGTTGTGTCCTCTTTGCAGTTCTAACACCGTCGTCAAAATATATGGCTTCTGAATCATACCTGAAATCATTAAAGTACAATAAGAACAATAATGAAGGAAGTGACAAAATCCCAACAGATATATTAATAAACTATGCAATTTTTTATTGATAACTGTGAATGCCGCACCAGCTTAATCGCACCTCAACACTTAGCGTTAGAAACTCCCAAGACAATATTTTAGGCACGTAACAATCATTTGAACTCATGGCCTCAAGATTTCAAGCTAGCCCCTCTGACCACTAAGTCAAGTGGTTGATGAACTAAGTAAATTAACACAGCAACATCTCTCCTCAATTGCAAAAGCCGATCACCAAAAAAATCATTCAAAATTCTAACCTTAGACTCTAATTAATATTTTTATCCTTAGATATTAATGAAACTAAAAGCGCTTTAAGACACATACCAACTGATGAAGGAAAAGAAGAAAAAGTAACTATATTCAACCAAAACAAAATGTAAAAAAAAATGATGTATTTATATCACTGAGGCATCTATGTTGAGAATTCATATCATATGCTAACTACAATTTACAAGACAATAAGTACATACAGTCACGGAAACATTCTATTTGCATGACCTTCCCCACCTACCTAACTCAAATCTTTCAATGCTTACATGAGAATAGACTATAAACTAAAAATACTACTAATGTCCACTTCAAAGTATTATGAGATGATTAGTCAGACGGGTAATACATCAGCACTACTTACTCAGATAAACATGTATGGATTATTGAACTTAGCTTCTTCCCAAAACCACGTATTGGGCCAGATTGTACTTCCTCTTCCAACCTACACCAGTCCTGATGGAAAAATTAAATAAATTAATGGTAAGCTTTGACTGCCAAGTAGATTTGAGGGGAATACAAAATAGTCGAGGATAAAATATATAAATATATCCATGTGTAACCTCATTTTTTGCAAACCAGGCATGCTTTTCATTGGCAATTTCTTCACAGCGCACAGTAGCCACCATAACCTATAAACATGCATAGATCAAAGGTGAGCATTTAGATACAAAATCAGAATACAAATGCTTCAGCCATTAATATGGTAATACCTTATGGGCAGGAAGGTCAAGATCCTTGTTCTCTTTGATGACTTTCCAAATTTGTTGTGCACTAAAAGAAAACCCCGAAGCAGGAACAACTCCCCTTCGATCTCCGGCAAGCCCTCCTGGAGCAATAGAATGGAAGAATCTCTGTCTCAAATTTGCAACCTGAATTCCAACATAATTATTCATAAAATATGTCAAGAACATTTCTTCAGGTGCATTATATACTCTCTGAACAGTAGATAACATTCCTAACTACATCAGAATAGAAAAATATCTACATTATCATGAATCACTACTTTAACAAAAAAAAAAACCCACAACATGAGAACGTAAAAAATAAAGAATAAGATGAGCCACATAAATATCATCAAAGAAGCTGCCAATCAACAATAAAAAGAAAATTCCAACAATTCTTCAGAAAATATTCTAAATCTACAGACTTAATTTTTGTTTTTAAGGTTGAAGACTGAGAAGATTGAAACAGATTCATTATCATTTAGTGCAGAAAGTTAACTAAGAGTTGGACAAAATCCACATACCTCCTCTCTGAATTTCTCTTCTTTTTCTTCAAAATTAGATAAAGCGACAACTTCAACCTAAGAATTAAAAGAAACCAACAAAGGTCAACACAAAATTTAACTTAATCCCTTCGAAAATTTATTTGACATACAGAACGAGGACATACATACATTGAAAAATTCACTTAGTGGAGTTTCCTTGTGGGCTTCTGGCTTGGGAACAGAGTCCCATATCTGCAATTACAGATGGCAAAATGCAAATGAAGATTAAAAAAAATAGCTTTACAATTATTAAGAAGAAAGCATAACTTAATTACCTTTTGTACATCCTCTCTGAGAATAGGTTCTAAATTTTCCAGAGGTGTCTATATACAAAAATGAACAATCAACAAGGAATAAAAATCCCAAGTAACCAAAGAATCAACAACCACTGAAGAAAGTTAAATAATATTCTATTAAGCAATTAAAAATTATCCATTAAAGATAAACATACTCTCGTTTTATCACGTATTACAAACATTAGAGTTGTTTTGCGTGGACTAAACAACCTCATCATGACCTGTATACCACCAAAATGAAAATTAGTATAGTAATAACTAGCGAAGCTCCCATGTTCCATAAAGATATTATGAAACTTGAAGTGAAACCAGATAAAAGTAAATACCTGAAATACAGTTTTGAGGAGAGGCTTATTTGCAGCTTGCTCACGGCCAATATCATGACACCACCTAAATTAGATTACAGCACCTTTTAGAACTACATATAAATAAGATTAAGAGTATACATACTACAACACTAGTTACAAGATTAAAAGAATATCCAAAACAATACTCTAAAAATCTCACATGTTTATTAGCACTATATCTGACACCGCAAGAGCAAAGAGTGCACTCTGTTTCTCAAATGCAGTATCATCCTGGAAAAAGACATAAAAACGACAACAGAATTAAACAATGTAACACGTACCTGATTATTGATATAAATGGAGAAAATATTTCATATCGATCAAGAAAATTTAGATCTTTCAAGATCTAAAATCCAAACAAAAATCAGTCGCCTTTAACTTGAAAGTGTAACCATATCAAAAATATTAAAAAAGTAATAATATCATGTGCAACAACTACTGGGCAGAGCAGAAATTAGAAATACCACTCTACGTCACAAGAAATAGTATTAATGGTTTCTATTTACACAGCTTTTAACTTGAGACATTCTTCCATCAACAAGCTAAAGGAGTTACAGAGAGATTCTCAAATCGACTTAAATATAAGAATAATAATTGCAAAAATATATTACTTTTTTTTAAACATATCGAATAAACCTTCCAAAAACCAAAACCATATTAACAATTTCTTCATCACAATATCAGATTTCCACTAATCTTCAAAGATCCATACGTTCTCTCTTATCAAAAGTTTCCAACACATAGCTCCAATTGTCTTCAACTACAAAGCTATAGGTTTTTCGGAAGCCAGAGCACCAAAGGGCTTGAGGAAGAAAATCTTTATTTATGCAAAAAAAACACCAATTTAGATTGTACTATAGGAAAATGCTGTCACAAACTATCCTAGAGAGCCCATAATTAAGGAAATGGTGTCTTTGGTTCTTAAAGTTATTTTTCCAAATAAGAAACAATATTTGGAATGCAGAAGTTGGTATTCTTTCTTAAGACTCGGTTTAGGGTATTGGTTCCATACAAAAGAGTGCAATAATAATTCTAGTAGCCTTCCAATTCCAGATACATTTCACTATGTACCAATGTCTCAATGCTTCGTATTGTCTATAAGGACTAAACATGAATTGCAAGAGGGGACTAAACCCTTCAATAAGGGATAGAAATAAGCAATGGTCACCCATGGTTGACGAGGGATAATGGTTTTTAAAAATAAGAAATAAGCATTGGTCACAAACTCTACACAAATAGATGCATATTGATAAGATCAACTCAAAATACTAAAATAATCATTCACATCACGAAAGGAACAGGCATGGAAAATGTGTATAAAAAAAAGAAAAAAAGGCACAGAGATGCACCTCGCCTCGCTCTCGTCCATCAGTTCCCTCCAAGTCCATTACAAGGGTACATGGCTCAATACCAGCACATTTTGCCAACCAAATACCTTTAGTTGTTTGAGACCTAGAAAAAAAGACAAATCAGTTTGCACTTGGCATTCATCAAACACAACTAAACAAAAAACGTTAGGAGGTGACAAAAACTTACCTCCCTCTAAAAGAATCCATCTCTCTAAAGTTGGTCCCAAACAAATTATTTAGCAATGTACTCTTCCCTAATCAAATGATTGAAAACAATATGAAAGTCTCAAGAACAGATAAACCACCGCATAAGTAAAATAACTATCTACATAGGCCTGTATTTCATCTATAAAAATTGTAGCACTTTGAGTTACAACATCCCAGCTTAAAGAAAGAAATATAATGGTTGAATAATTAAATTGAAATGGAGACAGAACAGAAAATTCTTAAACAAAATTCTTGACTAAATACAGCACCATTTTATTTTGTAGAAACCAAAGACTAAAATATTTTATTCGAAAAAACAATATTCAGTTCACTCTTGATTTAAAAATCATTCCCCGAAAAATAATAGAAAGCAAACTACTTACCACTACTTTGAGGACCCATGATGGATACTACAGCATATGAAAGCCCACATTCCCCCAATTTCACATCTTTGATAAAGTTATCGATTCCATCGGCGTTAAATCCACCATCTCCATCTATAAGCTGAACAGAGCAACATTCATCGCTCGCTGCTAAATGGAAAGAACATAGTTAGTTACAGCTCATAATACCTCATAGAAATTGACAAAAAGACTGGTAAATCAAACATGTAAAAACTCTGATCCGAACTGTAGCTAATGCTTGCTTGGTGATAGCAAAACTAATTGACAGAAAAAACAACTCTTGAAGAAGACCAGTATAAGAACACCCATGTCTAGCTTTGATTATCAGTTTTCCGAAAAAACAATAAAACGATCATTCTGCAAGATCTTCATTCAAACTTATTTAAAATAACCCATACCCAATGAACAGCACTCATCCAAATCACATAAAACCTGAATTCCTTGATCTAAATTAGGGCAAATCAATCACGCCCTAACGTAACCTTATAATTAGAAATAAACGAAAAATTGAAAAGAGAAAACAATCATGATTGAGAACAATCAAACTATCCTTAAACGTTACATCTCAAGACCAATCGAATTGGAAAAAATAAAAATTGATTACAGTAATAATGCATTAATGTAACGAAAGTCAGGAAAAAAAACGTAAAAAAAAACAATCATGATCATCGTGTAAATGATAAAATAACTGGAAAATTGAAGATTGAAAAGATACCCATTAGGAATTAGATTGAAAGGTTGAGAATTGATTGAGATCGATGATGGATAAGAGAGGAAGAGATAGATCTAATGGGGGAAGAAATTAGGGCTTTTTTTCGAAGTTGATGAAGATGAAAATGGAGATTTTTGATCTTGGGAAAGGTAGGCTTGACTGTGTATATCTGTGATTTGTTCCAAATGCCGAAAGAAGAAAGAGTTGTGATTTGATAAATATTTCAACTTTCAATGGCGGAAAAAAAAAAAACATCTCTCCATTTTATTTTATTTTAAGTAGAAATTAATAAATTTACAAATTAAAATGAGTTTTTTCGAGCCAATTTAATTTAGTTCTTCGGTGGTTTTTTCAATATTTATGTAGTATATTTTAGAAAATTAAAGTGGAAATTTTTTTAGAATTAGTGATTAACTGTAATCAATGTTAATCATGTTAGATAATTAACATGAAACATTGTTAATTATTAATTCACATGAAAAAAAATATGTTATATTTTTTTTAATCGTGTTATAATTATAATTGTCCTTAAATATTTCTTTACATCAGTTGAGTTATGTTTATCTTCTTGATTTTTTTTTTAATTTCAATTATATTTATCATGCAATTTATTTATTATAATTTAGTCTTTGATCATTTAAAATTATTATGATTAAGTCATCAATATCTGACCAGGTGTTTATGAAATTGAGTTAATTGAATTAATCTTGTACCATCAATATTCAAATGTTACCTAGTTATATATAATCAATCATAGGTTGATTTTTAATAGAAAAATTACCACTCATACCACTATTTTCTTGAGTTTGATGTATTTTAAATGATAACACCTTTTTTTTATTAATTTTTTTCTCCTGTTGTTCAATGGTTAATATTGTTTAAGAATTTTCAAAATAATGAAGTGTTATTTCTAAAACAGAAAATATAGTTTTTAAATTTACATTTCAAAAAATATCATTCTAAAAATACCCGTTTTAAATATTGATTTAATAAATTATTATGAAAGTACAGAGATTTAATAAATGTTACAAAAGTCAAAATATCAAGACAAATGTTCATCCTGTATGTAAGAGAGAGATAATAAAAATGGTTCATTTAAGTTTAGAAATCTACTTAAGACATGTTTAAAAAGAAACCGGTACTATCATGAGTTTAGTTCATTAGTTTAGACATCTGTTTTTTTTTTTTTTTTTTTAAATAAAATTTGAGTTTCAAGTTTTATCTAATTTAATATAATATCTAAAATAAATCCCCCCTTTAATATATTTTTAGAATTTTATAATGAATAATAAACGGCGGCTCTGATGAATTGGTTGGCGGCTCTGCACCGACTCTCTTTCTTTTTTTTTTTTTTTTGACCAGGTGAATTGAAAATATAAAGGGGGTAAAATAGTCATTTGGATGACGTAAATCAGCAAATATTTAAATTTAATAAAGGAAGATGGATTTGCCAGCAAAAAAGGTTGGGTCCACAAACCGCCCATGTATGCTTTTTGAGAGAAGAAAAGTTTGGACGGTGAGATCCCATCAATGGTTGGGCTCTACTCCGCCGTCAGCCGTCCATCGGTGGCTTCCTTCTCTTTATATATCTTTTAATTATTTTTATTATTAAATCTTAAAAATCGGAATGTTTGAGAAGACCATTTTAACATTCTTCTAATTTAAAAATCTTAAATTTGACTAAAGATATTTGGTGAATTTGTTAATTTCCAATGAGAGTTTTCTTCCAATTACATATTATTGAGAATTAAATATTGAAGTTTTTTAGAGATTTTTTTTTATTAATATTACATATTTAAAAGGTGTTTGGAAAAAAATTGTATAGATCAAATGGATCAAATTAGTGTGAACATTATGGTAATCTCATTGTGGGGTATACTTAAGAAGGAAAAAAATATATAAATTTTTAAAATGTCAAGATTACAAAATGTCACCGAACTAGATTGAAATAAAATTGAAGCCATAACTTTTGAAATAAGAATCAGAATCATATATGTTCGTGGCATTGAACTCATGACAATATGACGATCAATGAAATCTTGTGTATTTTTGTAATTTAATTCGATGTATTTTTGTAATTTTGGTTTTTTCTTCTAAAATATGAAATTGTATACCCAATATGAGATGGAAAATGGTCTATGGATAGTTTTTTTGTGTACACTACCATATATCTCATCACAGTTCAAATGGTCTAGAATTCCAATTAAAAATTTATTTCAAACAATGATTTAGTATATCATGTGAACATGATAATTTTTAGGCCATTTTAAAAATTATTCCAAATAGATACTTATTGTTTCATTTTTATCTTGAAAATTTATGAGATATTTGGAATCTCCATTTATCCATTTTCATTTTAAATTAATGAGATTGTTTTCTTCTCTATTGGCATTGTGTAGGCGGATGCCATTACTATGGCATCTAGTAAGAGATGGAATATTGAGGAACAAGGAAATGAAGTTTAGAGGTCTATGGTCATAAGAACAGATAAAATGATAGAAATCTTTGTACAAAAAAATAGTAGTTTTTTTTTTTTAATATTTATTAAATAATTTAAGTTTTAAGACTTTTATATTTACTAGAATATTAACACGTGCCTTGCACGTGATATGTTTTTATAGTATCTTATTTATATTAAAATAATCTTTTAATTTTTTTAATGTATATGTTAAATATTTTACTTATGAAAAGTTATAAATATGATATGAAATTCAATAATTTGAACACGTTTATTTTATAAAGAAATGATATTTTTAAAATTAAATTACATAAAAAATATATATTTTAAATATTTTTAAAATCTGTTTACAAAGTAAAGTTTTGTATGAACTCAAATAGATATTGATACATTATTTAAAAAGTAAAAATAGATCGATGTTGATACTATATGTTGATTATATTGTAATTTTTTTTTAAAATAAATGATCATGCATTAAATTCAAATTACAAACAAATATCTTGAATTCCCAAAACATACCTTAGGAATAATGAAATAATATATTATAAATTATATTTTAGAAAGAAACATCATAATATGGAATTAATAATTAAAACGGCTAAATTAAATTGGGAAAGTATATAAACATTTGTAAACACTAATAACTTAAATCATAATATTAGTTGATAAAAGGGGAGGATGATATTCAATTATACTAAATATATTTTCAAAATAATTTCCATTTCATTATTTTTAAATTAATATTTAGCATATATTTTTGAAGGTATAGTTCAAAATAATAGTCAACTTCGATAGAAACAGTAAACTATTTTATTAAAAAAAATTTAACTTTGTATTAAATAACAGAATGTAATATAATAATATAATAATTAATTGTTAGTGGTAATTAATTATCGTGTGGCATATTTTGTAAAATTCATAATTAAAAAGGGGTAAATGGTCCTAAAATATTTCTAAAACATCCCCACTTTTATATACTAAAAAAATTAATATTTAGTATATAGTTTCGAAGGTATAGTTTAAAATAATAGTCAACTTCGATAGAAACAGTAAACTATTTTATTAAAAAAAATATTTTAAACTCATTGTATTAAATAAGAGAGTGTAATATAAGAATATAATAATTAATTATTGTGCGGCATATTTTGTAAAATTCATAATTAAAAAGGGGTATAACGGTACTAAAATGTTTCTAAAACATCCCCACTTTTATATATTAGAGATTAAATAATTTCCATTTTTTTATATTTATTAATGATATAAATCTTTGCCTGATTTTCATTTTGTTTTCTATTTGATCCCTAAGTTAAGACTCGACAAATATACTCCTGAGTTTTGATTTAGTTATTAATTTGATCATGCAATCAAATTTCTGTTAAAGATTTAAGAAAAATATGACGTGGCATGAAAATATTATTTTATATTTATTAGGTTACATTACATTACACATGTGGAATGTTTTTCAATAAAGTGAATTTTTTATTTTTAGTTATATTTTCAAGAAACTTGAAACCAGAGAAATGCCTGAGACAAAAAAAAAATTATTATACAGATGAAATTAAAATCAAGCAACCCAAGAAGAGATAGATCGAATACTTTCATACGAAAAACAGTTACTCTCTCAAATCAAACTCAATCTAACACAAACACCTATCAGAAGAAAATTATCCCTCTATTTTTACCAGAGTGTCTTCGATTTCATATGTAGCCACTGGAAACTCAAAGACATAAATCAATAATTAAAAATATGATGGGATTACATTAGTAATAGTTTATTACATCGTTATCCTTTTTAATTGATAAGAACTGAAAATATGATAGTGTTAAATTTGTAATTTCATTTATTTTAAAATGAATTTCTATGAAATCCGATCATTTTAAGTAGGAAAATTTATTAGCGTTAAATACATGAATGAACATTTCGCACTTTGAGAGTTTTTCAATTTACACTTTTACCTTTCTAATTTGAATTTTCACCCTGCACTTTCATAAGTCATCGAACTTAACTCTTCCATCCAAATTAACACCATTTCTATTTTTTTAATAATAAATTCTAATCAAGGGTCGGATATAACCCCACAAAATATCAAAAATTTAATTTTACCTCAACTTTGACTATTTAACTGAGACAACATATATTTTTTTGTACTTCTGACAAAAAAAAATCACCTCTCTCTTGGTGACTACCCCCAATAGACAAAAAACTGAAGCTTGCGAACCAATACGTCCATTCCTACGTGAACCGATTTTTGGTATGGGTTTTGCCATATTTTATCATCTCATAAATCTAAGTCAGAAATATATATGGATCTTCCAAATCATCCCCGCGGGAGGTCCCGACCCATTTTTTTCTGATCCTTCGATAAAAAGATTTGAATGATTACCCAATCTAATTAGACCCTCTTTTGCAATCAGTTTCAACCTGCTCTGGCTAATTGTCCACTCTTTTCAAGTGTGATTTCTATGTTATGTATGGCCATGTCATTATAGAATACGAAATTTTTAGGATAATAAATGTAGTATGAATTAAACAGGAGAGGGGAAATAATAAAAAAAAGGGTAATCCAAAGCTATATAAAGTTGAGGAAAAATTAATTTTTTGACGTGATGGCTTATAAAAGTGCAGGGTGAAAATTTTCAAATTAAAAGTATAAGAGTGTGAATTGAAAAACTCTCAAAGTGCAGGAGTTATTCATGCATTTAACCCAATTTATTACTTGAAAACAGGATTTCAATTTTTAAAGATACTCACGGGAATTCAATACAAATCGCTTATAATTTGAAATCCATTAAATTCCTAGGAAATAAACAGAGCATAAAGGAGTGAGGAAGAAGCAAAAGTCAAATCTTTAAAAGTATTCCCAATTTTATTCATTTCAATTTTCACTTCACTGGCCTTCTAAAATTTGAAAATCAAATTAACAATTTTCTTTCTTGTTATCAGTATTCATCTCCACTTCGTTGGAAATCAATCCTATAAGTGGCTTCTCTAAAAAACCGTCCAGAAACTTCATCTATCCATGACATAAATAATATATAGAAAGTGTATAGGTGAACAAAACTAAATTGAAATTTTTTTACTCTAAATTGAAAAAGCTTGAAAATATAGTAGTCATTGATACATTTTAACCCTAAAAAAATTGTGGTATTGGATGATGAATATTACTGCCTAGTTTAGTTTAGCAGGTTGACATTTCATTTCATAAAAAAAAATCTTACATTTGCCAATCATTCAACTTTCCAATTCATCAAATAATTTCTTACATTTTATAATCATGACCTAGGAAATGTTAGTTGCTTTGTTTAGAGGTATCAAGGAGAAACATACAATATCAAAAACATACTTGACCACTCCTACATGACCTAGGAACAGGGAAGACAAACTTTAAACTTGATTTACAATCATTATGGCATCAAGCACCATGAACAGAAAAGAAAAAGCTTTCATTCATATCATATCATATCAATCTGTTTTCTAAACCTCATAAGAAAAATTTCAACAACCATAAGAACAAAATCTCAAACAACTACTGATAAATAAGAACTCTGTATTGGAATTTTCCTGTCTCACATCATAATTGAAACTATAAATCAATCAAACTATGATATTAACTACACTGCAAAACAAGCTTTGGATGATCGAGAAACATGTTCAACAAAAATCCAGCTTTCAGACTAAACATGGCCCCATGTGAAGTAGATCTTATAGATTACTATGGTAGAGAAAGATGATTGAAACAATAATGATTCCTATTGAGAATAATAATAAATCCATCTCCTTGAATACAAACTGAAACAAAATTCGAGGCTGTATATATATATATATATGAAATAAACAGTAGTAACAAGATTTAATCCCATAAAAAAAAAACAAATAAACACATCTTGATCCGAAAGACAATAAAAAAAAGCAACTTACTCTTGCATGCCATCATGCCCAACATCATCTCGGTCATCATCTTCACTTAAATCAAGATCAGCAAGCAACTCTTCTAGTGGTACAGAAGGTCCCTCTTCCCCATCGGTCATTTCTGATGGTTGATATTCTTTGTTTCGATACAGTGATACGTTGAACCTTAAATCTGGATTCTCCTCCAAATCTCTCAAAAACAGTTCATACTCTGACTGAATCTTATCTTGATCAGTTCTACCTCTATCATCAACATCCATCTCTAGTGATTTAAGCTTCCAGGATCGAGGCTTCCCACGCTTTCTCTGATGCTTTTCTTCATAGCTCTTCTTAATTAATATTGCATCTGGAAGAACACGACCCTTATACTTGTCTAGCTCAATGTCATTACTATTGGCTCCGTACAGATCATAACCAAGGGCATAATCCCCAGGGTTTAAAATATGACCCAGATGTGTTCTTATGGAGAAAATTGTGTCATTCTTTCCAAAATCTGATACACGAGCTACTTGAGCATCAGCCAAAACATACTTCGAATCACCAAGATTAATTTCGGAAGAACCATTCTCTATATCCAATATGATGTATTCCACAAGTTGTCTGCTTGTAAGTAGAGACCTAAAGGACGACCTCCAAAACTGCTCAGCATTCAAGAAGCAATGCCTTAAGGTGAGTGGATCTAATAAAGCTAGAGAATTTGTAACCTTGGTGCAAATTACAAGGGGGCCAAGATTGCCAAGACTAACAGCAACTTTGGGGGGGAGACATATCAAATCCTCACGGCATATAGGGCATATTTCAACAGAGAAAGTGTGCTTGTAATTGTAAGTGTTGCTCTTGGAATCTTGAGAAACAAGTTGTTTGTCATGTCGACTCTTAATCGGAGAAACCGTTCCGATAAATTCCACAAACTTGACACCATGGCTCCTATTAGAAAAGAAGAAGTCAACACCTTGATCCAGCTGTTTAATCCTTATGGCCCTAGCAGCAGCACCGTGCTTAATAATCAGTTGTTCCAAGTAAAAAAAACGTACGGCGGTGAGGGACATGCTGTCTGAGTTGAACGGATGCGATCCACTGGTCAGGGTTGGCCTGAACCCTAGAGCAAGAGTCACACATATGATCCTGTACAACATACTCAACTTCATAGGCCTGCTCCAAAATTGCTCCATTTAGGACCTCTTTCTGAACAGTCAACTTAACCCGGATCCTCTTGGAATGAGGTTCGGTCCAGACAAACTGAGCATGAACAAGTTTAACCTTATTCAAGTTTTTGAGCCTTTTGAGGCAGAAGGTTAAAAGTACATTGGATTCTAACTCAGCTTTAATCCAGGTCCGGGGTGGCTGCAAGTAACTTTCACATTCGGGGCAATAAGCAATTGTCAACTGCTTCTGTAATCCTTCAGTTATATCAACTTCTGAGCGCAAACACTTGACACACATATTGGCAGCATTCGGAAGCATGGGAATGCCACACTTGCAACATAATACACTGCCTACGGTTCGATGAACCGGTAATAATCCTGCTTCTCCAGCCATAGTTTACACAAAGTAAAATTCTAAGCCAACAAAAAATAAATAGTATCAGTCCGGAAAAAAAACGAATAGATATGGTGAGATATTTGAATATGAAAACAAAACAATAGATACGGATTTTTTTTTAATTAAAAAAATTGATCTGAGTAATTAGCGGTTGCATGGAAGAATCAAAATGAACAAAAATCACAAATTCTTATCTAAAAAAAAAAACTCTTAAAATTAACTCAATTAAATTTTCCATGAACACTGATGGATAACAATCAAAATGAAAAAAAATCATGGAGAAATATATGGCTTTAGATCCAGAAATTCGAAATGAAACAGCAATAATCTAAATCTGAAAGTAAAAAAGAAAAGGGGGAAAAAAGTAAAGATTTAGGTCAAGAACTTACATTCAACGAAGCGCAATGGAAAATGAGAAAGATTATGGAGTATTAGAATAGAAGAATGACGAGATGGAAAAGAAGGGGAAAAAAAAAACCAACGGCGTTTTTGTTTTCTAACTTCTAACTCAATCTCTAACCTAAAATTAAAGTGCCTCCTTTATTTATTTATTTTTTTAAATTTCCTATATAAGTTTGAGTTTTTTAATATTCCATTACCTTACTACCCAATATTCTGCTTTATTTCTTTCTTTTATTATGTAATTTTTTCAAATAATAAAATTATTTTTTATTTCGGAAAAAAATATTTCATTCATTTTATTTTCAATTTTAAATGCTTATTATTTCAAATTATTATTTATATGTTCTTATATTTTAATGTTTTTAACCTGGTTGTTTTTCTCATAATGTATACAAATTATTATTATTATTAAAACAAGAATCTTACGACAAAAGAATAAATTTTAAATAGTTTTAACTCCTAAATTGTGTAGAGATTACTTCTATTTGTAATGAGTTGATGAAACGGAAAAAATAAAATTGCAAGACCGGATTATTAGTTTAAAAAATCATGAATGAGAGTTTATAAATCAAATTCATAAGATTTGATACCCCTTGGCTTCATCGTTAAAACGTTTATATATAAAATATGATTTCAAATTTGTTCATCTATCTATCTATCTATAATCTTAATAATAATAATAATAATAATAATAATAATAATATATTAAAAATGGGGATAAGGGGAGAATCTTTACGTTTCAGTTTTACCCATATTATATTCCTTTTTACCCTAATCATCCTTGACCTTTAACTCCATTTTTTACTCAACTTTAAATAAACTCAGAAAGAGTGGGGATAAAAGGAAGAGTGGGGATAAAAGGAGAATCTTTACGTTCCAGTTTTATCCGTATTGTATTCCTTTTTGCTCATATCATCCTTGACCTTTCAACTTTAAACGCATAATTTTATTATGAATGGTCAATTTAATTTCATTGATACAAGACCTATTCATCTGATGCAAATTGATTTTTCATAAATACATGGCCTTCTAGATACAATGAATTTTCATTTTATTGCCATTTTGGAAAAGGATTATAAATTGTGAAGCAAAAATGAGAGACAAGTAGTTAAAAGAGAAATTATTTAGGGAGGCGGCCAATGTGGTCCCCAATGAGTGACACTTGTCACTATAATAAATGTTATTTTATTCCTTCCGTCTAAGAAACAGAGACAAAAAGGCTAGGCTCGTTCAAAGGATTTTTCTTTTCTTTTTAATTTACTTTTTCCCTATCGGCCTACAACGTCAAAGACTAAAAGAGGATAGATTTGATAGAAAAAAAAATTAAAAATCATCAGGTGGAATTATTTAAATTTTGTAATAAAATAATAATTATTTTATATATGATAATTATATTTGAGGGGGAAGGAATTTTAAATTGAAAATATCTGAACTTTGAATTAAGGGTGAGTTTGGGTTGTTTTTTAAGTATTTTTCATCCATTAAAAACACTGCTTGATTTTTTAATGATGTTTGATTACATCATAAAAACATTTTTGAAATTTTTGACAACACTTGAAAATACTTAAAAGTGTTTTTAATTAATGTTTATCTAAAAAATATTTTGCTAAAAACATTTTTTCTCAAAATGTATCTCAAACTCGCCCTAACAAAAATCATTAGCTAGATTTTATCTATTGAAATAGTATTTAACTTTTGATAAAAAAAAATTGTATTCAACAGACTTTTTTTTTAATTTAAAAAAATGATACTTTAATAAATTAAAAAAATCACATCACACTCTGCATCGTTTCAAAAAATTACATACATTTTTTTGAAATGATAATTTTTTCACTACAAAAAAACTGCCAAAATGCGACCAAAAATTTGCGACCAAAAAAAAGTGGTAGCTTTAAAGTGACCAGTTGGTCACTTTATTTGAAGGTTGACTTTAAGTGACCATCTGGTCACATTTTTTGCGACAGATTGCGACTGGAAGTAGAAATAGTCATAAAAAATGGCGCGAAATTATGGCGCAAAGGAAGCGACCAGTTGGTCACCTTAAAAAACGACCATCTGGTCGCATTTTTGTGACTAAAATATGCCTTGGTAGCAAAAAATGGCGCGTAATTTTGGAGGGAAAAAAGCTACCAAGTGGTCACAATTAAAAGTGACCACCTGGTCGCAATTTTGGTGACTAAAATATGTCTTGGTAGCAAAAAATGGCGCGTAATTTTGAAGGGAAAAAAGCTACCAAGTGGTCACAATTGAAAGTGACCATCTGGTCGCAATTTTGTGACCTTTTTTGGGGAGTGGTAGCTTAAAATTGGAGGGAAAAAAGCTACCAAGTGGTCACAATTAAAAGTGACCACCTGGTCGCAATTTTGTGACCTTTTTTGGGGAGTGGTAGCTTAAAATTGGAGGGAAAAAAGCTACCAAGTGGTCACAATTAAAAGTGACCACCTGGTCGCAATTTTGGTGACTAAAATATGTCTTGGTAGCAAAAAATGGCGCGTAATTTTGGATTGAAAAAAGCTACCAAGTGGTCACAATTGAAAGTGACCATCTGGTCGCAATTTTGTTTAATTGAATTAATTTTAGTTCAATTAACCTAATTGTACTTTACTTTAATCAAATGTAACTAAAATTAAGTAATTAAACAATTTTTATTTAATAATTAAACTAAAATTAATTAATTAAATTAGTGTAACTCATTTAATTTAAACTACTTACGTATAATTGAAGTTAAACTATTTGAATGAATTACCCTACTTTAAATTAATTGATTTAATTAAAGTAATCTAAATTACATTAATTAAACTAAAATTAAGTAAAACTAAAATAAACTAATCATTTAGTTTGAAATAAAGTAAAGTAAAATTAGAATAATTGAACTAATATTAATTGAATTAAACTAAAATTCAATTAATCTTAGTTTCAATTAATCTAATTTTAATTTACATAATTCAAAGTAATTGATTAGTTAATTTTAGTTTTAATTAATTAATCTTAAGTTTAATTGAATTAATTTTTAGTTCAATTAAGCTAATTTATATTTACTTTAATTCCAAGTAATTGATTAGTTAATTTTAGTTTTAATTAATTAATCTTAAGTTTAATTGAATTAATTTTTAGTTCAATTAAGCTAATTTATATTTACTTTAATTCCAAGTAATTGATCAGTTAATTTTAGTTTTAATTAATTAATCTTAAGTTTAATTGAATTAATTTTAGTTCAATTAACCTAATTTTAATTTACTTTAATTCAAATTAATTGATTAGTTCATTTTAGTTTTAATTAATTAATCTTAAGTTGAATTGAATTAATTTTAGTTCAATTAACCTAATTATACTTTACTTTAATCAAATGTAACTAAAATTAAGTAATTAAACATTTTTTATTTAATAATTAAACTAAACTATTTGAATTAATTACCCTACTTTAAATTAATTGATTTAATTAAAGTAATCTAAATTACATTAATTAAACTAAAATTAACTAATCAATTCTAAATTACATTTATTAAATTAAAGTAAACTATCTTAAATAAACTAAATAAGTAATTAAACTAAATTAGATTAAGTAATTAAATTAATTACTATTTAAATTGAATTAAAGTAAACTAAGTTAGATTAATAAAACCATTAGATTCATTAAACTAAAATTAGATATAGAGAAATGCATTAAGTTTAATTGAATTAATTTTAGTTCAATTAACCTAATTGTAGTTTACTTTAATCAAATGTAACTAAAATTACGTAATTAAACAATTTTTATTTAATAATTAAACTAAACTATTTGAATTAATTACCCTACTTTAAATTAATTGATTTAATTAAAGTAATCTAAATTACATTAATTAAACTAAAATTAACTAATCAATTCTAAATTACATTTATTAAATTAAAGTAAACTATCTTAAATAAACTAAATAAGTAATTAAACTAAATTAGATTAAGTAATTAAATTAATTACTATTTAAATTGAATTAAAGTAAACTAAGTTAGATTAATAAAACCATTAGATTCATTAAACTAAAATTAGATATAGAGAAATGCATTAAGTTTAATTGAATTAATTTTAGTTCAATTAACCTAATTGTAGTTTACTTTAATCAAATGTAACTAAAATTACGTAATTAAACAATTTTTATTTAATAATTAAACTAATCAATGAATATAACAACATGGAAACAAGAGTTCCCGTCATATGTAAATATCAGAAAGTAACCCAATATAAAAAAAAAGTATATAAATATTAATATTTGCGACCCGGTGGTCGCAATTTTACAAAAAAGGTGACCACATGGTAGTAATTTAGAAGGGAAATGCGACCATTTGGTCGCATTTTTAGGATTTAGGGTTTGAGTTTAGGGTTTAGGGTTTAGGGTTTAGGATTTAGGGTTTAGGGTTTAGGGTTTAGGGTTTTGGGAGGAAAGCGACCAAATGGTCGCATTTGTGCAAAAGTATAATAATATTTTTTAAAAAATACAATTGGAATTGCGACCATATGGTCGCAATTATGGGCGGTAACTTTAAATTTTCATGAAATTTATGGCGGTTAATTTAAGTAATGCGACCATATGGTCGCAATTATTGGCGGTGAATCTCATATTTGCGACCAGATGGTCGCCCATGGTGACGGGACGCGTGACAAGACAGCTGGCCTTGGTAATGGCAACTGGGCGACCAGTTGGTCGCCTTTTATATAAATGCGACCAAATGGTAGCATTTATATTTGTAAATGCGACCATTTGGTCGCATAAGCATCGAAAATGCGACCATATGGTCGCATTTTCCCAGACTCGCATATTTGTTCATTTCCTGTCATTAAATCATATTTGCGACCAGTTGGTCGCAAAATATGATTTAAATTTCATTCCCTTTCCTTTCCCCCGTTTCTTTTTCCCTTTTCCCGTTTCTGCCTTCTCTTCTTTTCTTCTTTTCTCCTCTTCGCTGCCTCTCTCTTTTTCTTCCTCTCTTTTTGTTCGTTTGTCTCTTTCCCCTATCCATTCCCCGTTATTTCTTCCCGTTCCCGTTCCCGTTATTCATTTTATTTTCAATTTTAAATGCTTATTATTTCAAATTATTATTTATATGTTCTTCTATTTTAATGTTTTTAACCTGGTTGTTTTTCTCATAATATATACAAATTATTATTATTATTAAAACAAGAATCTTACGACAAAAGAATAAATTTTAAATAGTTTTAACTCCTAAATTATGTACAGATTACTTCTATTTGTAATGAGATGATGAACCGGAAAAAATAAAATTGCAAGACCGGATTATTAGTTTAAAAAATCATGAATGAGAGTTTATAAATCAAATTCATAAGATTTGATACCCCTTGACTTCATCGTTAAAACGTATATAAAATATGATTTCAAATTTGTTCATCTATCTATCTATCTATAATCTTAATAATAATAATAATATATTAAAAGTGGGGATAAGGAGAGAATCTTTACGTTTCAGTTTTACCCATATTGTATTACTTTTTACCCATATCATCCTTGACCTTTGACTCCATTTTTTACTCAACTTTAAATAAACTCAGAAAGAGTGGGGATAAAGGGAGAATCTTTACGTTCCAGTTTTATCCGTATTGTATTCCTTTTTGCTCTTATCATCCTTGACCTTTCAACTTTAAACGCATAATTTCATTATGAATGGTCAATTTAATTTCATTGATACAAGATCCATTCATTTGATGCAAATTGATTTTTCATAAATACATAGCCATCTAGATACAATGAATTTTCACTTTATTGCCATTTTGGAAAAGGATTATAAATTGAGAAGAAAAATGAGAGACAAGTAGTTACAAGAGAAATTATTCAGGGAGGCGGCCAATGTGGTCCCCAATGAGTGACACTTGTCATGTCACTATAATAAATGTTCTTTTATTCCTTTCGTCTAAGAAACGGAGACAAAAACGCTAGGCTCGTTCGAAGGATTTTTCTTTTCTTTTTGATTTACTTTTTCCCTATCGGCCTACAACGTCAAAGACTAAAAGAGGATAGATTTGATAGAAAAAAAATTAAAAATTATTTAAATTTTATAATAAAATAAAAACTATTTTATATATGATAATTATATTTGAGGGGGAAGGAATTTTAAATTGAAAATATCTGAACTTTCAATTAAGGGTGAGTTTGGGTTTTTTTTTTAAGTATTTTTCATCCATTAAAAACACTGCTTGATTTTTTAATGATGTTTGATTATATCATGAAAACGTTTTAGAAATTTCTAAAAACACTTGAAAATACTTAAAAGTGTTTTTAATTAATGTTTATCTAAAAAATATTTATAAAAAAAATATTTTGCTAAAAACATTTTTTCTCAAAATGTATCTCAAACTCGCCCTAACAAAAATCATTAGCTAGATTTTATCTATTGAAATAGTATTTAACTTTTGATAAAAAAAAATTGTATTCAACAGACTTTTTTTTTTAATTTAAAAAATTGATACTTTTTTAAATTAAAAAAATCACATCACACCCTGCATCGTTTCAAAAAATTACATACATTTTTTTGAAATGATAATTTTTTGGGTCATTTGCAAATCTAGCAATCTTTTTTAATAATATTTGTAAAAATAAAAGCTAAAAAAATATTTGCAAATATAGCAAATTTTTCGGGGTTTATCACTGATAAACAATGAATTACATATTACACTATGTTTATCACTGATAAACACATAAATCAGTATTTATATTAAACATGATAAAAATTGCTATATTTACAAATACTTTTTTGAGTTGATATTTTTATAAATATTGCATAAAAAATTGCCACCCAATGAAATTTCCCTAATTTTTTATATTTTACTCTTGTTAATTTGAAAGACATTTTTGTTAGATAACAAAACAAAATGTTCGTTCATCTCCTAAATATTATTACCATCACAAAATAGTTATTCATTCCGACTTCTATTGGTTAAATTAAAACAAAAATCTGACTAACCTTCTTCCATTTTTAGTATTTGACTGTGTAGGGCAAAAGTAAATTAATAAAAAGAAAAAAAAACCTACAGCGAGCCTGGCATTTTCTCTCAGTTTCTTAGACGGAACGAATAAAAGAGCATTTATTATGGTGAACACGTGTCACTCATTGGGGAGGCCGCCACATTGTGGCCGCCTCCCTGAATAATTTCTCGTAGTTACAAACAATTGTTAATCTTTTCAATCTTTTTGAATCTTTTCATTATAATCTACGACTAATCTAACTCTTACAATAAATATATATATATATATATTATTGGGCTTAATTTTTTTTTAAGAAAATTGTTAATCTTAATTAGTACTTATGTGAAATGGAATAATGAGAGAAACAAAATAATTATATAGAGGTGGAAAAAAATCATTCTTTTTATATGTGATAGTATTATTGCATTAGCTGTAACATAGTGTAAATTACAAGACTCACACTGTTTTTGTTTATGAGAGATTGTGATTCTTCTTCGATTCCCATATTAGAGTCTTGTGCATTTTTTTTCAATTTGATTTTTAAACAGACTAGGTTGGAAATGATATTTTAAGAATTGATATAATTTTTTTTTAAATAGCAAAAATTTTAATTTTTTTTTCAAAAATGACTTTCCTCATTTCAATTCATCGAAGATTATTTATAACTACTTGATACGCTGATGTGACGACCCGTTACTTTTAAATAAATTAAATTCAGAGAAAACAGCGGAAGTCTTTTAATTTACGAAAAATTGGCGTGGTTTTGTTTGAAAATTGGCATGCCGAAAACCTGTTTACATCTTAATTTTCAAATCTAACAAAATCTCTTGGACTTTAAGTCCAAATCAGGAGTTCAAATATATAATATCATAAAACATCAACATTAGGCTCTTAAGAGCCAAATACAAAATACAATTCCTTAAAGTTCATCAAAATAAGACATAAACTTTACAAAAACCATTAGTCCATTTCGAGGTCAGCATCCCTCGATCACGCAGCACCACCTCCTCCTCCTCGACCTCTAGCCAAGACATTACCTGAAATTGGTTGTAATATCATGAGCTAACAAACTAAGCCCAATGAGAATAATAAGCATAAAAAGTAAAGATAGACCTCAAACTCGCATTTCGATTTGTGTCCAATTAACTGACACAATACACTCCTAAAGTCATCCAATCTCTAGGTGAATTCATTTTTACATTCTCTAAAGAATGATACTACTAACTCTCGTAGTCTTAATCTCATCCAAAATTCTTGTTATGACATAAACAGGAAAAGTAAATAACTTTTCATAACAATATAACATCTCGATCCTCTATCCAGGATATATATATATATATATATATTTTCATCAATCAAATGCATAAAATGCATGAAGAAGGAAATGCGGACAATTCCCGAAGGGTCCAACATTCTGTACTTCTTTTCTTTCTCATTTTCATTCTTTTTCTCAGAAGGAAATGCGGATAATACCCGTAGGCTCCAACATTCTGTACTTCTTTTCTTTCTCATTTCCATTCTTTTTCTCAGAAGGAAATGCGGATAATACCCGTAGGCTCCAACATTCTGTACTTCTTTTATGCGAGATGTCATGGTGCAATATGTCATGGTGCGAGATGCAACGATATGCTCGCACATACTTACAAAGTAAATAAAGTAAAGTGCGAATAATAAAGTAACTGAAATAAACATAAAGTAAAAGACATTAAGTAAAAAGAAAGAAATAGATTGTAACCTCGGATGAACGATATGTCGATCGAACTCCAATATCAATAATAAAAGTACAATCATTACTTAAACGATTAACTATACCTTCCAGGATTCTAAAATTTCAATAATTCGAGGTTCTATTAATCATTCTAATTACAAGTTGGATTCTTAACTTCCAATGATCCAACCTTAGTTTCGTATCGATTCTAACTTAGAATCTTCTAAGATTCAAGTCTTTCTCGAGAACTTCTAAGTTCTCACTTGAAGGATTAACTCCTAATCCTAAGGGCACTAACTCACTTTACTCTAATCTTATATTCGGATTCTAGTCTTAGTTTCAAACTCTACAAACCTTCACACTCATTTGCTTTCTATAAATACATTAAATACTAACTATTCTCACCTTAATAAAAGTGAAGACTTTGCTCCTAAACACCGGAAGAGCAATCAACCACGCGGTTCGAAAACACCTACAAACGAATTATATCATACAATCAATAACTTTACCAACTATCGATCAAACAACTACTAAACATACAAAGTAACGAAAACCCAACAAAATCCACAAAGAGGCCCACGGCCCTATCATCAAATTGGGTTTCGGATTTGGTTTTCCGGCTTTTTGGCAATTTAAATACATTTCGAGTTGGTTTTAAGCAAATTCGATAATCCCGATTTCAATGGGTATCGATGATAAGCCCTTTCCCGAATTGAATTTAAATAAACATTCATTCATTAATTTCTAACCCATTTTCAATCCCAAAAGGGTAAATTTCAAACGGAAAGGGTTTCGACTGAAACTCGGTTTTAGGGTTATGGAATAGTTTCCAAAAACACTTAAAACTACTCCCGAATTGACAAACACCGAGTTCCACGGCAAGAAATCGAAAGAAAGCAAGTAAAACTCCATTAAAACACTATTTGGAGTTAGGGTTTGAAACTTTACTTACTAAGAACTCCTAGGATCTCGAGAGAAACGGACGATGGCTAGGTGGGAAATGATCCTTGACCCGAGGGCTTTTCGATGGATCTAAGATCAAGCCGATCCGACAAGAAACGAAAGAAAACCGAAAATCTCCTTTTGCTCTTTGATGCTCACGGGTGGGAGAGGAAGAAAATGAAGAGTTTTTGTCAACTTTTTGGTCAAATGTCTCATTTAAAGAAGAAGCTCAATAGTGTTTTTAGATATTTTGCAAATTGGGTAATTACGATTTTGCCCTTTTATGACTTTTGGCTTAAAACGATTCCCGAACATCTCAAACTATCCCAATGGTGATTAATAATTATTAATTGGCCCGTTAATAATTATTAATACCATTAAAACGTATTTAAATAAATAAAGCCATTAAAATGAATTAAAATGAAATAAACTATTAAATTCTAATTTAATAATAAATAAATGAATTTTAGTTACTCAAATTAAAATAAAATAAATAAAAGTTTTTTTTTTATCACAAAATAACGGGACGTTACTAAAGGGATTATTTACTAAATTAGCGGAATTTCATTTAGTAAACTTATTAACATTTAATAACGGATCTATTAACATCATGCAATTTGTGAAAGACATGTAGATTCATGCTTATATTTTCGAAAATTAAAATCAAACCAGGAACTTACATTGAGTAAAATCGGAGAATTGGTTGGAGGTTTCTTTACAAACATCAATCCTCAAGCAACACAGGATCTTCTATGCTATATCCCGATCGATCAAACGAAATTCGATTGTGGGATCGAACTTTAGAAGAAATTGGGAAGAAGAAAAAATATTTTCTTCCCAATGACTAAGGAAATTTCGGCAATGAGGGAGGGAGAGGAGGAAGAGAGAGTTCCAACTTTCTATGGAATTGTATTGTGTGATTTATGAATGACCCAACCCTCCTATTTATAGAAAAATAGGAATCCTAATCACATTAGGATTAATCTATAGAGATAAACACAAAAAGAAAAAGATAATCTCTTTCCTTTATCTAGCAATTTTGAAAATGCCATAGATAAATAGGAGATTATTTTATTTTCTTTATTTTTATTTATCTTGGGTAAATAAATCTATGTAATTATTTTAGGATATAATTCAAGCAATTATCTCTTCCCCAAAATTACATGGTGGCCGAAAATAGCATATTAATTTAATAAATAATTCCAAATTATTTAATTAATTATTTTGGGCCAATCTCAATTGGGTTCATTAATCCAATTGGGCTAGAAACTCTCTCTTAAATTAATAAGTCCAACTCAATTAATTTATTTATTAATTACTATTTAAATAAATATTTTATTTAAACAATTAATAATATTAATATTTTCTCCGGTCTAAATATTATCAAATTTATATTTAATTATTAATTTCCATTTAAATAATTTTCATTATTTAAATAATTAATAATAAATATTATAATTATTAATTTCCATTAAATAAACTCATTATTTAATTAACAATTTTATTGACAATATTTTATTATTAATTAATTAATTTTAATTATTAATTTCCGTTTAAATATAATTATTTAAACAATTAATAATTGTTAATTAATTTCAAATTATTAATTACCATTTAAATATACTCAATATTTAAATAATTAATAATATCTAATTAATAATATTTCATTATTAATTTCATGTTTAAATAAACTCATTATTTAAACAATTAATAATGTTTATATTAATTACCGTTTAAATATACTCAATATTTAAACAATTAATATTGCCTATTTTAAGTAATTCACTTCACTTAAAATTTCCATTTCTTCTACTTGATTTCGCGACTACGATATTTGGGCTAGCATAGGGACCCGATGGACCTATAGATCATGGGCTTAATAATTAGTCAATTAAGTGATTAACACATAATCAGTTAATTACTTATTATCTAACTATGAATAATTCCACTATAGATTCATAGTTGAACTCCCCTCACTATAGATGAGTTATGTCCATTTAGTTTATCTTTTATTTATATCTGTGATATTATCCTTCACGTGGAACCCTCATAATTACAGGCGGATAAATTTACCGTTTTGCCCCTGTAATTACCGCTTTATCCTTGTGTTCCCGCCGATTCTCCAATAAACTTTATCTTTAGTCGAACTAGAGATAAGATACTCGTGATCAATAGAAGTCGTGACGTCACTTGTTCATGTCTCGAATCAGGACATCGAGGAGTTTCCTAAAGTTCCTAAAATGTTTAGGTATCGCACCGATACTGGTTAATTTATAGGAAAGTTATGAATTCCATCTCGTGAAAATGAGTTCCCATCTACTTATCTAGTCATGTTCCCAAAACGAAGTGTATTGAGCGTTCTTACGGATCGCTCTCAACTATGTGAATCAAAGAACATAACTCCACAAATAGGAGTCCGCATTTCACTCAGGATTGAGATCTATCACGGTTGATAAACTTAGTTTGATATTCGATCATTTCTCGTAAAACGGTACTAATGAGAAATTTGATCGAACACCGTGGTCCTGTCTTATACAATCAACATTGCATATGATACTTCCATTTCATGTCTCCCACATGAATGATCAGGATTAGATCATTTGTCTATAAACAAAATGCGAAGCTATCAACAGTGTTACCAGGATAAGGTTCCCAAACGTTATCCATTTACTGTAGACACTTTTAAGTTACTCATCTCGACTTTAATCCTCTTGTATGACTCACATACTAAGTCGTGATTTCATAAGAGTAACTTAGGGTTTACTATTTGAATGTTTTGATATTTATATATATCCATATATTCCTAATATCGTCAATTGAATCAATCTAGATTATATAAAGAACTTATGTTTATTTATTTAATTTATTCGAAATAAATTATTATAATTAAATAATTACAAGTTCTAGGACACCATTCCTAACAATCTCCCACTTGTCCTAGACCTTTGGAGATTTGACTTGTAATTCAGTCAAACTGGATGACTATCAACTACTTAGCCATGGTAGTTATTTTAATACTTTATCAGTAACGTTTTCATCTGTTTAGTATGTATTTCTTTTGTCTGATGTTAGTTTCATTAAGTTTAATAGATTCCATATTTTATCGACATAAAATAAACTCTATTAATTATTGATTTGAAACCATCATGTTCAACCACCTTTCATTTACTAACAACTTAGTAATAACGCGAATTTAGAGTTTAGTCAGTAAAAACTCATTTTACTTATACTCAACTCATTTGATGTTTAATTCGCAAAGGTCTTTTGTCGAATTCTTACATGGAAGTAAATTCATGTTCGAATTTGAGCCCGTGCAACTCATAAAATCTCCCATTTTATCTATGTGCACTAACATACTATTTGTAAATTTTATTTTAGTCACATTGGTTCTAGGATTCTCGAAATTCTTAAGCTCCCACTACAAAGTAATTCTCCATTACTTTCATTTGTTTAATGATTACAATTCTATACTTCTTATTATTTCCAAAATAATATATAAGTATAAGTGACCTTTTTCAACTCAACTATTGAAAATTCATGTCATTTTTATTTCACTTATTTTGAACTTTATTCATTGATTTTGAAGTCAATGAGTTTCTCTTGGACTTGAAAGTCCTTTGGTTCGTATTATGACGCTCCCACTCAAATAAAGTTCTACAAGTAGTTTAACAATTTAAACTTTTAAATAACTACTTGTTTTTATTGTGAAATAAAATCATTGTAATTCTTTTATATCTTAATTAAGGTTTAAAACTTTCAAGTATCACCGATTTCTTGAACTTTTCCTTAATAATTTGTGAATTCAATAATTCACTAATTATTACTTTCAATTTCTATATTGTTTATTCCATATCAGTAAGTGCTCCTATAAAACATCCTTTTAAATAAGCGAATGTTTGGAATACTAGAAATTGATTCTTTGTTCATTTTTTCACTTAAGTTTAACATCTAAGTGTTGAACTTTAGTGATTTTAAGTCCGATTATCTTTGATAAATCAAAGATGCTCAATTTCACTTATTTCTTTAAGTTTGTAGATCAACATGGTTATCATCTCAAATTCTTTGAGAACCATCTTTAAGAGGTTAATCCTTTAACTTATTTAAGTGATTTTAGACTTAAACATTTAAACATTTTTAAACCTTCATAACTTGTTTAGATATTTAGTAGTTTAGAATTTGGATTTGGAATTTATTTGTTTTATTCTAAGTATTTTGAATAACCATCCAATCACACTTTGGAACGTTGTAATAAAATTGCAAAGGAATATTTAACTAAACGACTTTTATTAAAATATTCCTAATTTGATTCTTATAGGGTGAGAATCAATATTTATTACATAATTCAAAATTTAAAACAAAATTTAAAACTAAACTAAACTAGAAATATGAAAAATTAAAGACGAAAACAAGAAATCCAATCTACTTCTATCTTGAGTCATCTTCAAAACCGGTGTTGAAGAATCAAGTTGCACTGTAAAGTTTTAAAAAAAACTTTGTGTTAGTGACTATTGAATCAACCATTCAAAATAAATTTCTCAAATTTTTCACTAAGTAAATCTAATTTACCTTTTTTCCCCTTTTTCTTTTCTTCGAGATATTTGGGGCAATTTCTCTTCCAATGTCCATCTATGTTGCAATGAAAACATTTCCCCTTAGGCTCTTTGGTCTCGGCCTTAAATGCTTTCTTCTTAGCATTGAGCTTGGTCTTTTTAGCAGTAGAGCTCTTTTTCTTCTTAGAAGCATTGAAGACAACATTTGCTTCTCCCGACTTCTTGTTTTCCTTTTTCATTGCTTCAAGGTTTGAAGTTCGTTTAGCAATTGAGTAAGGGAGTAGCTCGGTTTGTTCATGACCAAATTGCTTTTAAAACTGAAAAAACTTCGATGGGAGAGATTCCAATATAAAGCTTATCTTGGGACTCGTCATCAATCATGGCCCCGTTCGTTTCAACTACGTTAAAGTAGTTCATCATTGTCAAAACATGATCACGAACAGATGTGCCTTCTTTCATTTGAGTGTTATAAACCGACTTTATAGCATCATGGCGTGCTTGTTTTGATGGTTGGCCAAACATGCCCCGCACGAATCGCTATTTCCAAAGCCGTTTCCATTGGTTCATGTTTCTTGGCTAAGACGTCACTCATCCCGGCCATCAAATAAACACGGGCCTTTTCATTTGCCGGACCAGCGCTCATATGCATCCTTAATGACTTTAGGAGCATTGGTAGCGGTGTATCAGGTTTAAGTTCACTAAGAACGAATTTCAAGTCTTCTACCACGAGAATGGTGTTCATTTCATTTTTCCAGGAGGTGTAGTTATCTCCATTTAGTTTGTTCTTTCCAAGGATTGTGACTAAAGCGAGATGCCATTTCCTGAAAATTTAAATAAACCTTATCTTAGTAATCTAACATGCTTTCAACATTCAAATACTCAAAGTTTCGACATATAATTAAATATGATGCATGAATGCGAACATATTAATGAACAGAAAAGCCCTAAAACATGTTACTATGTCACGATATTTTAATGATACCAGGTGAAGTCTTGGTCGAATGATAGGTCGGTTACCATCATTAAAGCGAGATGCCACTCGAACAATTGACAACTCCAGAATAACTCATATTCCTATGTCATTGTTTACTAGTGTATTTGGTCCAGGAGTTTTGATAACACAATTTATCAAATTTCTTTTAAGTGTGACCCACTAATTTAGTCTTTTAAATAAAATTGAAGAGTGTCTACGAAGTGTAGATTTGATCTTCAATCAATCTCATTTAAAATTCTTTATCCCTTTCAGGAGACCCAACTTGATATTGATTTATACAATAAACCTTCCTATGGGAATGAACACCTGCAGCAGTGTTACAGAGGCCATGTATAAATCTCACATTTCGAGCCCATTAGTGGAGACCATAGGATTCATTGACATGTTTCCTTCTCCCACTTAATATTTTGAGTTAGGGTTTCATAACTTAGACTAATTCAGGCTAACTCATTAATCCAAGTTTTAATTAACCTAATCAACTTTAACTCTTAAATTGGTTAGATTAATTTTATAAAGTGATTGTTCAAGTTTTCCTAATTTAAACTAATCACATTATGCGCCGTCTTAATAATTTTGATTTATTAATTTGAACTTTTCTCCCAGATCGCTCCCAGTTAGAGGCGCTCCGTGTTAGGGGAACTTTATGAAACCTCATCGCAGGCGAGCTTTCCCGCCGGAGATCCGTTCAATTTAATTAATCTCAATTATTAATTTTTAATTAACCCTTAATTAAAAGTTTCTATTTGTTTATCTTATATGGATTTTGGCCCAATTGTTTAAACAATAATTCCATATTACAAATAATTCATTTAGTTTCTATTCAACTTTTAAACTAGATTTAACTTTTGAATTTTAACTAAATAAGCATGCTTTTAATTCTAAAACAATTAGAATATAATTTTCGATAATAACATTTATAAAATAAAATTATAGCATGCTTCACATACATTAGCATATAATAACACATATTATATCATGATGCATGTATGTACAATTAATTAAAATCATACAACCTATGGTGGGATTTTCTACATGACATACTCTTATGCATGAATATTATTTAAAAACAATTATATCATACATATAAACAATTTAAATAATAAATAGCTAAATTGACAGGTATTCTTGGCACTATTTCTAAAACGGAAAATTAAATTACAACTTAATTAAATCTTCCATTGTAGATCTTGAGGCTTCATCTTTCTCTCTCCTCCATGGTGTAGGCGTGGGCATGGGTATTTATGGGGCAAATATTATCTCCTTAATATTTCCATAAATACTTGTTTTAAAATAATTATCTTTTAATTATATGGAAAAATAAAGAAAATATTTTCCATGTAATCTTATCTCAATTTCTAAATTTATAATTTAAGATAGAGATATAATCTTTAAAAAGATTTTATCCTTATCTTAAATATTTAAATTTTTAAATTGAGATAACAAGATAATTATGTTAAAATATCTTACCATATCTTTACCTTATCTCATCCTTGGGCGTGGGCATCATGAATGATAGGGAAAAATTTTCTTCTCTTCCTCCCTTGGTGTAGCCGATTTTGCCATCATTGGGTATGGGAAAATTACAAATTTTTCCTATACCCTAAAATTTAGGGTTTACAAATTTTCTACTAAAATTTAAAATCCTAAGTGCCTCAAGAATACCTAAACAATCAATAAGCAAACCTCCACAATTTATATAAACATACATAAAACAACTTTTTATGCAACCCACCAAATTTTCGAAAAACACAAATTTGCATGATAATTAAAATTAGCTCTGATACCAATTGAAGGGATTATTTACTAAATTAGCGGAATTTCATTTAGTAAACTTATTAACATTTAATAACGGATCTATTAACATCATGCAATTTGTGAAAGACATGTAGATTCATGCTTATATTTTGAAAATTAAAATCAACCCAGGAACTTACATTGAGTAAAATCGGAGAATTGGTTGGAGGTTTCTTTCAAACATCAATCCTCAACAACACCGGATCTTCTATGCTATATCCCGTCGATCAAACGAAATTCGATTGTGGGATCGAACTTTAGAAGAAATTGGGAAGAAGAAAAAATATTTTCTTCCCAATGACTAAGGAAATTTCGGCAATGAGGGAGGGAGAGGAGGAAGAGAGAGTTCCAACTTTCTATGGAATTGTATTGTGTGATTTATGAATGACCCAACCCTCCTATTTATAGAAAAATAGGAATCCTAATCACATTAGGATTAATCTATAGAGATAAACACAAAAAGAAAAAGATAATCTCTTTCCTTTATCTAGCAATTTCGAAAATGCCATAGATAAATAGGAGATTATTTTATTTTCTTTATTTTTATTTATCTTGGGTAAATAAATCTATGTAATTATTTTAGGATATAATTCAAGCAATTATCTCTTCCCCAAAATTACATGGTGGCCGAAAATAGCATATTAATTTAATAAATAATTCCAAATTATTTAATTAATTATTTTGGGCCAATCTCAATTGGGTTCATTAATCCAATTGGGCTAAACTCTCTCTTAAATTAATAAGTCCAACTCAATTAATTTATTTATTAATTACTATTTAAATAAATATTTTATTTAAACAATTAATAATATTAATATTTTCTCCGGTCTAAATATTATCAAATTTATATTTAATTATTAATTTCCATTTAAATAATTTTCATTATTTAAATAATTAATAATAAATATTATAATTATTAATTTCCATTAAATAAACTCATTATTTAATTAACAATTTTATTGACAATATTTTATTATTAATTAATTAATTTTAATTATTAATTTCCGTTTAAATAAAATTAATTATTTAAACAATTAATAATTGTTAATTAATTTCAAATTATTAATTACCATTTAAATATACTCAATATTTAAATAATTAATAATATCTAATTAATAATATTTCATTATTAATTTCATGTTTAAATAAACTCATTATTTAAACAATTAATAATGTTTATATTAATTACCGTTTAAATATACTCAATATTTAAACAATTAATATTGCCTATTTTAAGTAATTCACTTCACTTAAAATTTCCATTTCTTCTACTTGATTTCGCGACTACGATATTTGGGCTAGCATAGGGACCCGATGGACCTATAGATCATGGGCTTAATAATTAGTCAATTAAGTGATTAACACATAATCGTTAATTACTTATTATCTAACTATGAATAATTCCACTATAGATTCATAGTTGAACTCCCCTCACTATAGATGAGTTATGTCCATTTAGTTTATCTTTTATTTATATCCGTGATATTATCCTTCACGTGGAACCCTCATAATTACAGGCGGATAAATTTACCGTTTTGCCCCTGTAATTACCGCTTTATCCTTGTGTTCCCCTGATTCTCCAATAAACTTTATCTTTAGTCGAACTAGAGATAAGATACTTCGTGATCAATAGAAGTCGTGACGTCACTTGTTCATGTCTCGAATCAGTACATCAGGGAGTTTCCTAAAGTTCCTAAAATGTTTAGGTATCGTGACCGATCCGGTTAATTTATAGGAAAGTTATGAATTCCATCTCGTGAAAATGAGTTCCCATCTACTTATCTAGTCATGTTCCCAAAACAGAAGTGTATTGAGCGTTCTTACAGATCGCTCTCAACTATGTGAATCAAAGAACATAACTCCACAAATAAGTCCGCATTTCACTCAGGATTGAGATCTATCACGGTTGATAAACTTAGTTTGATATTCGATCATTTCTCGTAAACGGTACTAATGAGAAATTTGATCGAACATCGTGGTCCTGTCTTATACAATCAACATTGCATATGATACTTCCATTTCATGTCTCCCACATGAATGATCAGGATTAGATCATTTGTCTATAAACAAAATGCGAAGCTATCAACGGTGTTACCAGGATAAGGTTCCCAAACGTTATCCATTTACTGTAGACACTTTTAAGTTACTCATCTCGACTTTAATCCTCTTGTATGACTCACATACTAAGTCGTGATTTCATAAGAGTAACTTAGGGTTTACTATTTGAATGTTTTGATATTTATATATATCCATATATTCCTAATATCGTCAATTGAATCAATCTAGATTATATAAAGAACTTATGTTTATTTATTTAATTTATTCGAAATAAATTATTATAATTAAATAATTACAAGTTCTAGGACACCATTCCTAACAATCTCCCACTTGTCCTAGACCTTTGGAGATTTGACTTGTAATTCAGTCAAACTGGATGACTATCAACTACTTAGCCATGGTAGTTATTTTAATACTTTATCAGTAACGTTTTCATCTGTTTAGTATGTATTTCTTTTGTCTGATGTTAGTTTCATTAAGTTTAATAGATTCCATATTTTATCGACATAAAATAAACTCTATTAATTATTGATTTGAAACCATCATGTTCAACCACCTTTCATTTACTAACAACTTAGTAATAACGCGAATTTAGAGTTTAGTCAGTAAAAACTCATTTTACTTATACTCAACTCATTTGATGTTTAATTCGCAAAGGTCTTTTGTCGAATTCTTACATGGAAGTAAATTCATGTTCGAATTTGAGCCCGTGCAACTCATAAAATCTCCCATTTTATCTATGTGCACTAACATACTATTTGTAAATTTTATTTTAGTCACATTGGTTCTAGGATTCTCGAAATTCTTAAGCTCCCACTACAAAGTAATTCTCCATTACTTTCATTTGTTTAATGATTACAATTCTATACTTCTTATTATTTCCAAAATAATATATAAGTATAAGTGACCTTTTTCAACTCAACTATTGAAAATTCATGTCATTTTTATTTCACTTATTTTGAACTTTATTCATTGATTTTGAAGTCAATGAGTTTCTCTTGGACTTGAAAGTCCTTTGGTTCGTATTATGACGCTCCCACTCAAATAAAGTTCTACAAGTAGTTTAACAATTTAAACTTTTAAATAACTACTTGTTTTTATTGTGAAATAAAATCATTGTAATTCTTTTATATCTTAATTAAGGTTTAAAACTTTCAAGTATCACCGATTTCTTGAACTTTTCCTTAATAATTTGTGAATTCAATAATTCACTAATTATTACTTTCAATTTCTATATTGTTTATTCCATATCAGTAAGTGCTCCTATAAAACATCCTTTTAAATAATGAATGTTTGGAATACTAGAAATTGATTCTTTGTTCATTTTTTCACTTAAGTTTAACATCTAAGTGTTGAACTTTAGTGATTTTAAGTCGATTATCTTTGATAAATCAAAGATGCTCAATTTCACTTATTTCTTTAAGTTTGTAGATCAACATGGTTATCATCTCAAATTCTTTGAGAACCATCTTTAAGAGGTTAATCCTTTAACTTATTTAAGTGATTTTAGACTTAAACATTTAAACATTTTTAAACCTTCATAACTTGTTTAGATATTTAGTAGTTTAGAATTTGGATTTGGAATTTATTTGTTTTATTCTAAGTATTTTGAATAACCATCCAATCACACTTTGGAACGTTGTAATAAAATTGCAAAGGAATATTTAACTAAACGACTTTTATTAAAATATTCCTAATTTGATTCTTATAGGGTGAGAATCAATATTTATTACATAATTCAAAATTTAAAACAAAATTTAAAACTAAACTAAACTAGAAATATGAAAAATTAAAGACTGAAAGCAGTAAATCCAATCTACTTCTATCTTGAGTCATCTTCAAACCAGCAGTGTTGAAGAATCAAGCTGCACCTGTAAAGTTTTAAAAAAACTTTGTGTTAGTGACTATTGAATCAACCATTCAAAATAAATTTCTCAAATTTTTCACTAAGTAAATCTAATTTACCTTTTTTCCCCTTTTTCTTTTCTTCGAGATATTTGGGGCAATTTCTCTTCCAATGTCCATCTATGTTGCAATGAAAACATTTCCCCTTAGGCTCTTTGGTCTCAGCCTTAAATGCTTTCTTCTTAGCATTGAGCTTGGTCTTTTTATGAAGAGAGCTCTTTTTCTTCTTAGAAGCATTGAAGACAACATTTGCTTCTCCTGACTTCTTGTTTTCCTTTTTCATTGCTTCAAGGTTTGAAGTTCGTTTAGCAATTGAGTAAGGGAGTAGCTCGGTTTGTTCATGACCAAATTGCTTTTAAAACTGAAAAAACTTCGATGGGAGAGATTCCAATATAAAGCTTATCCGGGACTCGTCATCAATCATGGCCCCGTTCGTTTAACTACGTTAAAGTAGTTCATCATTGTCAAAACATGATCACGACAAGATGTGCCTTCTTTCATTTGAGTGTTATAAACCGACTTTATAGCATCATGGCGTGCTTGTTTTGATGGTTGGCCAAACATGCCCTGCACGAATCGGCTATTTCCAAAGCCGTTTCCATTGGTTCATGTTTCCTGGCTAAGACGTCACTCATCCCGGCCATCAAATAAACACGGGCCTTTTCATTTGCCAGGACCCAGCGCTCATATGCATCCTTAATGACTTTAGGAGCATTGGTAGCAGGTGTATCAAGGTTTAAGTTCACTAAGAACGAATTTCAAGTCTTCTACCACGAGAATGGTGTTCATTTCATTTTTCCAGGAGGTGTAGTTATCTCCATTTAGTTTGTTCTTTCCAAGGATTGTGACTAAAGCGGATGCCATTTTCCTGAAAATTTAAATAAACCTTATCTTAGTAATCTAACATGCTTTCAACATTCAAATACTCAAAGTTTCGACATATAATTAAATATGATGCATGAATGCGAACATATTAATGAACAGAAAAGCCCTAAAACATGTTACTATGTCACGATATTTTAATGATAGGTGAAGTGCCGTCGAATGATAGGTCGGTTACCATCATTAAAGCGAGATGCCACTCGAACAATTGACAACTCCAGAATAACTCATATTCCTATGTCATTGTTTTACCGTGTATTTGGTCCAGAGTTTTGATAACACAATTTATCAAATTTCTTTTAAGTGTGACCCACTAATTTAGTCTTTTAAATAAAATTGAAGAGTGTCTACGAAGTGTAGATTCATCTTCAATCAATCTCATTTAAAATTCTTTATCCCTTTCAGGAGACCCAACTTGATATTGATTTATACAATAAACCTTCCTATGGGAATGAACACCGCGCAGTTGTTACAGAGGCCATGTATAAATCTCACATTTCGAGCCCATTAGTGGAGACCATAGGATTCATTGACATGTTTCCTTCTCCCACTTAATATTTTGAGTTAGGGTTTCATAACTTAGACTAATTCAGGCTAACTCATTAATCCAAGTTTTAATTAACCTAATCAACTTTAACTCTTAAATTGGTTAGATTAATTTTATAAAGTGATTGTTCAAGTTTTCCTAATTTAAACTAATCACATTATGCGCCGTCTTAATAATTTTGATTTATTAATTTGAACTTTTCTCCCAGGATCGCTCCCAGTTAGAGGCGCTCCGTGTTGGGGAACTTTATGAAACCTCATCGCAGGGGCGAGCTTTTGCTGGAGATCCGTTCAATTTAATTAATCTCAATTATTAATTTTTAATTAACCCTTAATTAAAAGTTTCTATTTGTTTATCTTATATGGATTTGGCCCAATTGTTTAAACAATAATTCCATATTACAAATAATTCATTTAGTTTCTATTCAACTTTTAAACTAGATTTAACTTTTGAATTTTAACTAAATAAGCATGCTTTTAATTCTAAAACAATTAGAATATAATTTTCGATAATAACATTTATAAAATAAAATTATAGCATGCTTCACATACATTAGCATATAATAACACATATTATATCATGATGCATGTATGTACAATTAATTAAAATCATACAACCTATGGTGGGATTTTCTACATGACATACTCTTATGCATGAATATTATTTAAAAACAATTATATCATACATATAAACAATTTAAATAATAAATAGCTAAATTGACCAGGTATTCTTGGCACTATTTCTAAAACGGAAAATTAAATTACAACTTAATTAAATCTTCCATTGTAGATCTTGAGGCTTCATCTTTCTCTCTCCTCCATGGTGTAGGCGTGGGCATGGGTATTTATGGGGCAAATATTATCTCCTTAATATTTCCATAAATACTTGTTTTAAAATAATTATCTTTTAATTATATGGAAAAATAAAGAAAATATTTTCCATGTAATCTTATCTCAATTTCTAAATTTATAATTTAAGATAGAGATATAATCTTTAAAAAGATTTTATCCTTATCTTAAATATTTAAATTTTTTAAATTGAGATAACAAGATAATTATGTTAAAATATCTTACCATATCTTTACCTTATCTCATCCTTGGGCGTGGGCATCATGAATGATAGGGAAAAATTTTCTTCTCTTCCTCCCTTGGTGTAGCCGATTTTGCCATCATTGGGTATGGGAAAATTACAAATTTTTCCTATACCCTAAAATTTAGGGTTTACAAATTTTCTACTAAAATTTAAAATCCTAAGTGCCTCAAGAATACCTAAACAGTCAATAAGCAAACCTCCACAATTTATATAAACATACATAAAACAACTTTTTATGCAACCCACCAAATTTTCGAAAAACACAAATTTGCATGATAATTAAAATTAGCTCTGATACCAATTGAAGGGATTATTTACTAAATTAGCGGAATTTCATTTAGTAAACTTATTAACATTTAATAACGGATCTATTAACATCATGCAATTTGTGAAAGACATGTAGATTCATGCTTATATTTTCGAAAATTAAAATCAAATCCGAACTTACATTGAGTAAAATCGGAGAATTGGTTGGAGGTTCTTTTACAAGATCAATCCTCGGCAACACCTGGATCTTCTATGCTATATCCCGATCGATCAAACGAAATTCGATTGTGGGATCGAACTTTAGAAGAAATTGGGAAGAAGAAAAAATATTTTCTTCCCAATGACTAAGGAAATTTCGGCAATGAGGGAGGGAGAGGAGGAAGAGAGAGTTCCAACTTTCTATGGAATTGTATTGTGTGATTTATGAATGACCCAACCCTCCTATTTATAGAAAAATAGGAATCCTAATCACATTAGGATTAATCTATAGAGATAAACACAAAAAGAAAAAGATAATCTCTTTCCTTTATCTAGCAATTTTGAAAATGCCATAGATAAATAGGAGATTATTTTATTTTCTTTATTTTTATTTATCTTGGGTAAATAAATCTATGTAATTATTTTAGGATATAATTCAAGCAATTATCTCTTCCCAAAATTACATGGTGGCCGAAAATAGCATATTAATTTAATAAATAATTCCAAATTATTTAATTAATTATTTTGGGCCAATCTCAATTGGGTTCATTAATCCAATTGGGCTAGAAACTCTCTCTTAAATTAATAAGTCCAACTCAATTAATTTATTTATTAATTACTATTTAAATAAATATTTTATTTAAACAATTAATAATATTAATATTTCTCTCCGTCTAAATATTATCAAATTTATATTTAATTATTAATTTCCATTTAAATAATTTTCATTATTTAAATAATTAATAATAAATATTATAATTATTAATTTCCATTAAATAAACTCATTATTTAATTAACAATTTTATTGACAATATTTTATTATTAATTAATTAATTTTAATTATTAATTTCCGTTTAAATATAATTATTTAAACAATTAATAATTGTTAATTAATTTCAAATTATTAATTACCATTTAAATATACTCAATATTTAAATAATTAATAATATCTAATTAATAATATTTCATTATTAATTTCATGTTTAAATAAACTCATTATTTAAACAATTAATAATGTTTATATTAATTACCGTTTAAATATACTCAATATTTAAACAATTAATATTGCCTATTTTAAGTAATTCACTTCACTTAAAATTTCCATTTCTTCTACTTGATTTCGCGACTACGATATTTGGGCTAGCATAGGGACCCGATGGACCTATAGATCATGGGCTTAATAATTAGTCAATTAAGTGATTAACACATAATCAGTTAATTACTTATTATCTAACTATGAATAATTCCACTATAGATTCATTGAACTCCCCTCACTATAGATGAGTTATGTCCATTTAGTTTATCTTTTATTTATATCTGTGATATTATCCTTCACGTGGAACCCTCATAATTACAGGCGGATAAATTTACCGTTTTGCCCCTGTAATTACCGCTTTATCCTTGTGTTCCCGCTGATTCTCCAATAAACTTTATCTTTAGTCGAACTAGAGATAAGATACTTCTGTGATCAATAGAAGTCGTGACGTCACTTGTTCATGTCTCGAATCAGTACATCAAGGGAGTTTCCTAAAGTTCCTAAAATGTTTAGGTATCGCACTGATACCGTTAATTTATAGGAAAGTTATGAATTCCATCTCGTGAAAATGAGTTCCCATCTACTTATCTAGTCATGTTCCCAAAACGAAGTGTATTGAGCGTTCTTACGGATCGCTCTCAACTATGTGAATCAAAGAACATAACTCCACAAATAGGAGTCCGCATTTCACTCAGGATTGAGATCTATCACGGTTGATAAACTTAGTTTGATATTCGATCATTTCTCGTAAACCGGTACTAATGAGAAATTTGATCGAACATCGTTCTGTCTTATACAATCAACATTGCATATGATACTTCCATTTCATGTCTCCCACATGAATGATCAGGATTAGATCATTTGTCTATAAACAAAATGCGAAGCTATCAACAGTGTTACCAGGATAAGGTTCCCAAACGTTATCCATTTATCGTAGACACTTTTAAGTTACTCATCTCGACTTTAATCCTCTTGTATGACTCACATACTAAGTCGTGATTTCATAAGAGTAACTTAGGGTTTACTATTTGAATGTTTTGATATTTATATATATCCATATATTCCTAATATCGTCAATTGAATCAATCTAGATTATATAAAGAACTTATGTTTATTTATTTAATTTATTCGAAATAAATTATTATAATTAAATAATTACAAGTTCTAGGACACCATTCCTAACAGTTACAGCTGATGATTAAGACTTTACATTTATATTTACAATTAAAAGATATCATATTATTTATCTCATTGATTTTCAATTTGAGTTTTAACGATAGTATTTATATGAAAAATTGATTAAAACGTGAGAGATTGTAATAAAAAAACTTAATCAAATTCAAATTTGAGGTAAATTTTAGAGAAAGTCCTATATTTTTTTTAGTAATTTCAAAAATAGCAAATATTTAGAAATATTTAATAAATGTCATTTCACCAATTTCAATATGAGATTAGACCAACGTCTTGATTCACATCATCCAAATGATTTTTTTTTTAAAATGAATTTAATGGGTTTAATTAAAGCTTTATACATGTTTCGGGGTGGTTGAAAAAAAGATTAAGTTAATCTATAGCAATAATGGAAATTAGGGAAAAAAAATAAATAATGGTAATTGAAAATATTCTCAAAGAATAGAGATAAAGTGGGAAACAAATGATTATCCACTGTTCTACACTTATTTCAAAATATTTGCAATTTTTTAGATTATAAAAAATTGTCATTGGTTGAAATTTCTCATAAAAAAAGTACTTAAACACGTGTGTGCAACTTTACATCCCTAAAAAACCCTGTTTAAAATTTGTATTTCAATTTTGTCCAATTTTATTGTAATTGTATCAAATGAGATTTACCTTGGGAAACAATACGTTGATTATTAATCTTTAGTACAATGCATCGAATTTATGAGATTTACCTCAATCTTCTTTGTCAGCTTCTTCACTTGCTTATTCACTTAATTTCTCTTTAATTTATTATCCTCAAAAGGTGCTAATGATTCGTGTACATAAGGAAGGGTATTCATGTACATACGGAACCAAAATCAAAGGGTCAACAATTAATGCTCCATAAATTCATGTCATTCTTTCCTAATGGCATCTTTGTTTCTTTTTGGGTTGCTCTCTATAAATTACAAATTATTGTGGCGTGTAAGAGTTAGAGGTTTTGATTCTCCATCTATTTTCTTTCTTTCAATATAGATGGTGAAGCTTTGACAGGTAACAAGTCTTTAAAATACTTTTTATTTAATCACATTTTAATTATAGAACGTAGGAGATTTTTAACATTAATAATAAAAAAAAACCCTATTTTAAGTTTGTATTCTAATTATGTCCTTTTCGATTGTGGTTATACCTTGACCCTACAATACGTTATATTTTTTTCAAATACACTTAGAAAACGAAGGACAATGAATCAAATATACCAAGACAAAACATTTACATGGAGAGAATGATGTGCCCAGTATACTAAAAACTATCTACAAAATTGAATTCAAAGCAAAATATGTACTATAAAACATTTACACAAAAATATTGAAAATATACTAAATGCAATAAAAAAAACTATGAACAATATACTTAATATATTAAAACTGGACAAAAAAATGCATTGGGAAAGAAAATATCTGGAAAGAAAAAAAGTCTGAAGCATCAGACATACATAATATACAGAACTATCAGAATGTCAGTGTCAAATTATCGTCGATATACGGAAGGGCACATTTAGAGTTTCTTTCGAGGATGGTTGTGGGCTGAGCATTTGGAAGACGAATCAAAATAAGGACTTTTTTTTGCTAGTTAGCCTATTTTTTTAAAGTAATTAAGTATATGTTCAAACGTTTAAACTATTTAAGGAAATATCCTTTTTTTGTGAAGTCGGGTTTTTCTTTGATTTAGTCTTCGCCACGGTGTCAAAGACATGTTTATTTTTTATTTTTTTATTTCATTATATTTTTAACTACTTTGTCCTCATACTTTTTTTTTTTAATATAATTATAAGATTACTAATCTCTAATTAAAGAAAGTTGAGAATTTCATTAAATGACACTTTTATTATGAATAATTTCAAAGATAGTAAATAGATTTAAATATTTAAAAATGACATTTAGATTTGCAAATTCAATTTTTTTGAATATATCAAATTTTTTAAATGTTATTTTTTTAGGACTTCTATTCTTTCAACCTTTCTCTCCGTCTCCCTCTCCGGCGGTTTCAGTTTCAGGTGAATTAAAAGAAACCCTATAAACAAATTTTTCTTCTCTAATTAGTATTCAAATTGATAAGAATGATATTTATCTGTGTGATTAAATTTTGGCCATTTCATTTTTTTTGTGATGTTCTTGATTTGATATAAGTTCGTCGTTCTGAAATTATTATTGGGAAAGTGGTGATTATTGCATTAAGTAAGATTTAAATCCGTAAATCCTTCCGTTAGAATTATGTCTTTTTAATCTATTCTTATGCTATAGAATCAAAATCTAATGTTGTTTGTATGAATAATATTTATAATTATATCGTTGTTGAGAAAGAGAGAGCAATTGAGAGATGTTTTTCTAATGAATTCATTGATGAAACGCTGATCAAAAGATAAAATGATTCCAATTTTTTTTTAAAGCCGAATGACTAAAACTATATTCGTTATCTTTTTTCATTGTTTGTTGGCTTAATCTTGAACTTTCTGTCTCGTTCAGGTTTTGTAGGAGTGTAAACTATGGCTGGAGAAGCAGGAGGCAGTATATTATGTTGCAAGTGTGGCATTCCGAATGCTACCAAATATGTGTGTCAGGTGTTTGTGCTCAGAAGTCGATATCACCGAAGGATTACAAAAGCAGTTGACAATCGTGTATTGCCCGGAATGTGAAAGTTACTTGCAGCCACCCCAGACATGGATTAAAGCAGAGTTAGAATCCAATGAGCTTTTAACATTCTGCCTCAAAAGGCTCACAGACTTGAATAAGGTTAAACTCGTTCATGCTCGGTTTGTCTGGACCGAACCCCATTCCAAGAGGATTCGGGTTAATTTGACTGTTTAGAAGGAGGTCCTAAATGGAGCAATTTGGAACAGGCCTATGAAGTTGTATGTTGTACAAAGATCATATGTGTGACTCTTGCTCTAGGGTCCAGGCCAATCCTGACTAGTGGGTGGCCTCCGTTCAACTCAGACAGAATGTCCCTCATCACCGCCGTACGTTCTTTTACTTAGAGCAACTGATTTTAAAGCACCGTGCTGCTGCCAACGCCATAAGGATTAAACAGATGGATCGAGGTGTTGACTTCTTCTTTTCTAATAGGAGCCTGTTAAAAGTAATTTGAAATTTTCAAATATTAAAGAGAAGAGTCTAGAAACATACAAAAGAAACTAGTAGCTTCCATAGGGAAAGTTTCTCTAGAAACTTCTAGTTATATGTAGACATGTAATATCCAAAGAGAGGTGTCTAGAATTCTCTTTGGAAATATAGAAGATATTAGTTCTAGGATTATATTTTCTAGATGCTTTTAGGATAATGTTGAAATATGTAAATCTATAGAATTATCTAGAGCTTTTGTAAGAGCACTATAAATAGAGGTGCTCCCTCCCTCATTTGTAATCAAGCTCCAAATGAGCAAAGTAAAATATCATCAATACAAGCAAGTTCTTCTCTAAAACTCTCTAACCTCTTAAGATCCTTGCCTACTAACTTCCGTTGCCTCCAACAGAGCCATGGTGTCAAGTTTGTGGAATTTATCAGGAAGGTTTCTACGATCAAGAGTAGCCATTACCAGCACACTTTCTCTATTGAAATATGCCCAATATGCCGTGACGATTTGATATGTCTGCCCCTTGCTGTTAGTTTGGTCCACTCGTAATTTGCATCAAAGTTACAAATTTTATAACTTTTCTCGATCCACTCACCTTAAGGCATTGCTTCTTGGATGCTGATCAGTTTTGGAGGTCATCCTTTAGGTCTCTACTTATAAGCAGACAACTTGTGGAATATAACATATTGAAAATAGAGAGAGTTTCTCCCAAAATTTATGTCGATATGGTTCGAAGTATGTTTTGGCTGATGCTGAAGTAGCTCGTGTATCAGATTTAGGAAAGAATGACGCACGTTTCTCCATAAGAACACATTTGGGTCGTGTATTAAAACCTGGGGATTATGCCCTTGGTTATGATGTTTACGGAGCCAATTGTAATGACATTGAGCTAGACAGATATAAGGGAGGTGTTCTTCCAAATGCAATTTTAATAAAGAAGAGCTATGAAGAAATGCGACAGAGAAAGCGTGGAAAACCTCGATCCTGGAAGCTTAAATCACTTGAGATGAAAGTTGATGATAAATGTAGAAGTGATCAAGATAAGATACAGTCAGAGTATGAACTGTTTTTGAGAGATTTGGAGGAGAATCCAGATTTAAGGTTGAACATATCACTGTATCGAAACAAAGAATACCAACCATCAGAAATGACCGAATGCGGAAGAGGGATCGCTAGAAAAGTTGTTTGCCGATCTTGATTTAAGTGTAGATGACGGCCCAGATGATGGTGATAACGTGATGGCGTGCAGGAATAAGTTGCTGATCGCATTCTTGTCTTTCTGGATGAAGTTGTGTTTATTTTTCTTTTTAAAGGAATTAAAAGTTGTTACTACTAATAATTCATATATTTATAGCCTTAAATTTTGATGGATCATTTAACCTCATTAGGTATAATTGTTGTTGCACCATCTCTCTCTATGAAACCTGGATTTTCTCGATCGTTTAATATCTAATATGAAGTTATATTTGCTTCTTCTAAGTTTGAATTGATTCAATTGTCAATATCTTTTACTTTTCTCCAATGTCCACAGTTATTATATGTGTAAACTTAATTAATTTTTTTCTTTGTTTCTTGATCATCCCAAGCTTGTTTTGCATCCAGAGTTTCAATTATGATGTGAGAGGGAAAAAATAGATTTCCAATACACAATTCTTATAATTCTCACAAGTTACTTGAGTTTTTGTTCATATGGAAGTTAGAAATTTTTGACGATCTGGTTTTTTCGTTTTGACTACAAAAATATTTTTTGTTTTACAAATAACTTTTAAACTCGATTCTCAAATATGGTTATATAAAGAAAATTCGTCAACGATTTTTAAAGAAGAGTATTAGGGATACTTTGAGGACTTGACTTTTCTTAGTGAAATTTCATTGAGTAGTAGATTTTGATACAATACTTTTAAAGATAATATCATTTGAAATTATTTATAAATATAATAATTTTTATTGTGTTGATCTATGATTAATAATTATTAATTTGTGAATCAATGATTCAATTATTGTATTAATATGTAATTCTGATTTAGTATCGTAATTAATATTTGGGTAGTAGTAACATTATGAAAAAAAAAGTAATGAGAAAAACAACCAGGTTAAAACATTAAAATATAAGAACATATAAATAATAATTTGAAATAATAAGCATTTAAATTTTAAAATAAAATGGAGTGAAACAGTATGAATGAAATCTTTTTTCCGTAAATAAAATATAATTTTATTATTTGAAAAAATTACATAACAATAAAAGAAATAATGAAAGCAGAATATTCGGTAGTAAGGTAATGATATAGTTTATTTATTAAAAAGCTCTCTACTTATAATATTGGAAATTTAAATAAAAAAGGAGGCACTTTAATTTTAGGTTAGAGACTGAGTTTGAAGATAGCCGCTGTTCCGTCGCCTAGGGTTTATTCCGCAGGCAAGTATTTTTTTGTCGATCCGTTTTTCTAATGAATAACAAATTTTTCATTGATTTGACCGGGTAGAGAGAGCAAATGAATCCCCTGTCTCATATAATATAATAAAATGAACTTTATTCTTTATTTTAACGCATTGTTTTAGCAGTAAGTAAGGATTGTATTTGTAACTAATTAAAACGTGTTTTTTTTTTTATTTATAGCCGATTGATGTAATACTATTTCTTGTGTTGGTTGGCTTATAATTTAACTTTCAACTTTTGTAGGAGTGTGTCTGTAAACTATGGCTGCAGAAGCCCGAACCGTAGGCAGTGTATTATGTTGCAAGTGTGGCATTCCCATTGCTGCCAATATGTGTGTCAAGTGTTTGCACTCAGAAGTTGATATCACTGAAGGATTACAGAGGCAGTTGACAATCGCATATTGCCCGGAATGTGAAAGTTACTTGCACCCACCCAGGAGGTGGATCAAAGCAGATTTAGAATCCAATGTGCTCTTAACATTTTGCCTCACAAGGCTCAGGAACTTGAACAAGGTTAAACTGGTTCATGCTCAGTTTGTGAGGACTGAACCTCATTCAAAGAGGATCTGGGTCAAGTTGACTGTTCAGAAAGAGGTCCTTAATGGAGCAATTTTGGAGCAGGCATATGAAGTTGAGTATATTGTACAAGATCTTATGTGTGTCTCTTGCTCTAGGGTCCGTCCAGTGGATGTTGTGCCGAGAGCTCAAGCCGATCTTTAGGCCACAAGCCAGGGAATTTGGGTTCAACCTTTATTATTTCGGTGTCTTTCAAACAGTCCATATCTATAAACATTGGGTTTGATGATAACAAACTCATAATTTTTTTTTCTCTAAGATCTTTTATACTGCCATCTTGAAAACCATTGTCCTGATATCCAAAAATTTGCACTTGTTATCGTCTTTCTGGATCAAGATGTGTTTATTTGTTTATTTATTTAAGGAATTAAATGGTGTTACTACTATTTATTTCATATATATATATATATATAGCCTCCAAATTTGCACTTGGTATTGTCTTTCTGGAAAATATTCTAGTAGAGGTACTGATGACACTAAAGTAGAGAAGATGATTTTCTTCTTTTTTTAAATAGGAGATAGATAGATAATACGCTGAATGTGCTTTTGATGCAATGCAACAAGATAAAATCAACCTATGAACACAACAAAGCAAAGGGCAACCTAGGATAAAGAATGAATGAAATTAATGATAAGAAGAAGAAAAATAAAATGTTATAATGAATAGGTTAATTTTAAAAAACCAAATAAAAAAGATTTTATCCAATAATAATAATTTTAGTTCAAGTTATTGTAACAACTTACTCATTTTAATTTTAATTACTCAGTTCTAATATAGAAAATAATTTAATTTTACCTGGAAAATCGGGTTGTTACCATCCTTTTATCTCATTCTCTCCCATTTAGTTGATTTAAAATCTTTACTTTTGATTTCGCTTTTTATGTCAAAATTTATGAATTAGCTTTATTCTATTTTTTTACTATTAAGTCTTTGCCTTTTCTTTTTTTTTATATATATTTAGTTTTCTGAAATCGTATTTGTTTCTGTTCTTCTGCTTCTTCATGTTTTCTTTAATAAGAAAATTATTACTTTCAATCGTGTAAGTGTTTTTTCCCCTTAACGCTTGTTGAAAATAAACTTATACTTTTAATCATCTTTCTCCCATTTTTTTTTTCTTTCTTTCCACCGTTATTGTTTTTTTTAACATTTTTGTTTAAAAAACGAACTGCTATTTTTATTCAAATAGACCCAATGTGTTTATTTTATATAATCATATTTGAGAATTGAGTTTAAAAGTTATTTGTAAAACAACAAATATTTTTGTAGTCAAAACAAACAACCAGATTGTCAAAATTTTCTAACTACCATATGAACAAAATCTAAAATAACTAGTGAGAATTATAAGAATTATGTATTGGCAATCTATTTTTTCCGTCTCACATCATAATTGAAACTCTAGATCAGTCAAATCAAGCTTGGGATGATCAAGAAACAAAGAAAAAAATTAATTAAGTTTACACATATAATATAATTGTGGACATGGAGAAAAGTAACAAGTAAAACTAGAAAGTAGTGGAAATTCAGGTTTCAAACTAAACATATATTTACTTAAAACAATGACTGAATCTAAAGAAATTGACAAATTGAATCAATTCAAACTGAGAAGAAGCAAATATAACTTCACATTAGACATTAAACGATCGAGAAAAATTAATAGAAAATCCAGGTTTCATAGAGAGAGAGATGGTGCAACAACAATTATTCCTAATGACGTTAAATGATCCATCAAAATTTATGGCTATAAATATATGAATTATTAGTAGTAACAACTTTTAATTCCTTTAAAAAGAAAAATAAACACAACTTCATCCAAAAAGACGAGACAACGAGCAACTTACTCCTCATCTTCACTTAAATCAAGATCAGCAAGCAACTCTTCTAATGGTACAGAAGGTCCCTCTTCCCCATCTGTCATTTCTGATGATTGGTATTCTTTGTTTTGATACAGTGATATGTTCAACCTTAAATCTCGATTCTCCTCCAAATCTCTCAAAAACAGTTCATACTCTGATTGTATCTTATCTTGATCACTTCTACCTCTATCATCCACATCCATCTCAAGTGATTTAAGCTTCCAGGATCGAGGCCTTCCACGCTTTCTCTGACGATTTTCTTCGTAGCTCTTCTTTATTAAAACTGCATCTGGAAGAACATGACCATGATATCTGCCTAGCTCAATGTCATTACTATTGGCTCCGTAGAGATCATAACCAAGGGCATAATCCCCAGGGTTTAAAATATGACCCAGATGTGTTCTTATGGAGAAACGTGTGTCATTCTTTCCGAAATCTGATACACGAGCTACTTCAGCATCAGCCAAAACATACTCCGAACAAATTTCGGAAGAAACTTTCTCTATTTTCAATATGATATATTCCACAAGTTGTCTGCTTGTAAGTAGAGACCTAAAGGGCGACCTCCAAAACTGACTAGCATACAAGAAACAACCCCTTAAGGTGAGTGGATCGAGAAAAACTATAAAATTTGTAACTTTGGTGCAAATTACAAGTGGACCAAGATTGTCCAAACTAACAGCAACATTGGGGGGCAGACATATCAAATCGTCACGGCATATAGGGCATATTTCAACAGAGAAAGTGTGCCTGTAATTGGGAGTGTTGTTCCTGGTATCATGAGAAACAAGTTCTTTGTCATGGCGACTCTTGATCGGAGAAACCTTACCGATAAATTCCACAAACTCGACACCATGTCTCCTATTAGAAAAGAAGAAGTCAACACCTTGATCCATCTGTTTAATCCTCATGGCCTTGGCAGCAGCACGGTGCTTTAAAATCAGTTGCTCTAAGTAAAAGAACGTACGGCGGTGAGGGACATGGTGTCTGAGTTGAACGGAAGCCACCCACTGGTGAGGGTTGGCCGGGACCCGAGAGCAAGAGTGACACACATGATCATGTACAACATACTCAACTTCATAGGTCTGCTCCAAAACTGCTCCATTAAGGACCTCCTTCTGAACAGTCAACTTGACCCAGATCCTCTTTGAATGGGGTTCGGTCCTCACAAACTGAGCATGAACCAGTTTAACCTTATTAAAGTTCCCGAGTCTTCTGAGGCAGAATGTTAAAAGCACATTGGATTCTAAGTCTGCTTTAATCCTCGCCCGGGGTGGGTTTAAGTAACTTTCACATTCGGGGCAATATGTGATTGTCAACCGCCTCTGTAATCCTTCAGTGATATCAACTTCTGAGTGCAAACACTTGACACACATATTGGCAGCAATTGGCACAACGGGAATGTCACACTTGCAACATAATACACTGCCTACGGTTCAGGCTTCTGCAGCCATAGTTTACACACTCTACAAAAGTTGAAAGTTAAATTATAAGCCAACCAACACAAGAAATAGTATTAGATCAATCGGCTATTAAAAAAAAAACACGTTTTAATTAGTTACAAATGCAATCCTTACTTACTGCTAAAACAATGCATGAATTAAGTTCATTCTATCATATTATATGAGAAAGGGGATTCATTTGCTCTCTCAATTATTCTTTAGGATCATCGTTTTTATCTGCCGTTTCAGTCATTGAAAAAAATCGTTATTCATTAGAAAAACGGATCTCAATTGCGTAATAAACAAAAAATAGTTACCTAGGCTAGGTAAGAGATCTGAGGAATAAACCCTAGAAGACAAGAATCAGAGAACAGGAAGAAGAACGGCGTTGCTTTTCAACTCGAATACTCATTAGAGAAGAAAAATGAGTTTCTAGGGTTTCTTTTAATTTACCTGAAACTGAAGCCGCCGGCGATAGACGGAGAGAAATGTTGGAAGAAATGGAAACCCTAAAAAAAATTGTTAATATAAATATACATAATTAATATATTTATGGGAATTAATTATTTTACTGCCAAACAAAACAAAACAATTAAAAAAAAATATCGAGATTATCGCAAATAAAAATTTGAGAACTAGTTTAGATTTTTTTTTGTTAATGCTCCATATGATTAAAAAAATAGTTTTTGTAGACAATTTTCTTTATTCATTTTATAACTAGAAGCAGAACCATGATTTTTTTTATTTTTTATCAGAGGACATGAATTTTATAAATCTATTTATTAAAAATTGGAGGATTAATTTTCTTTTTTCAAAAATAATTTTCCATTTTAGGGGTTTTTTAAAAAATAAAATTTTAAGAATTGATATTTTTAAAGATGGTAAAAATTTTGAAAAAAATTTAAAAATGACCTTTATGATATGTAGCTGTATAGGTAAAAATCACCATGGACCAGGCCCAAGATCAAAAGAGCAAAACTTGATAGGTTCGGTCCGATTAAAGAAGAAAATGTCATCAGCCCTTGCAATGAGCCCATCCACGTCTTCAGCGACCCAAGACCCACGAGTACAAACTAGTCATAAGGTCTGGAGCATCGTAAATGAGCTCGGACCCTTAGAGGCAGTTTACCTTGGATGAGGAACGGCCGAACATTACCTTACTTGGGATATGTGGAGATAATCTCTCCACAGATTATGAGATATAGATATTATTTTATCTCCCTAATATCAATGAAATCTACCCATATTTGATATGAAAAATCTGCTATATAAAGGGTGGTAAAAACCCTAATTCGGTAATGCATTCTTGATCATTTAATCTAATACAATTCATATTTTCTACCTTCCCCACACTCGTGTTCTCTTGTTCCTTTCTCTTAGGCTTCATCCTCTACAGTAGCAATCAGTATGAGAAATTTCATTTTTTTTAAATATTTCAATATATTTACTGTTTTAAAATTACTCGTAATAAAAGTGTCATTTAATGAAATTTCCAAACTTTTTATTAGATCAGTAATATTATAAATAAAAAAAATAGGAGGATAAGATAGTTAAAAATATTTCAATCTATTTGCCCCTCTTTGCAACAGGTTTTTTTCCTTCTAATTTTTGATAAACAAAACTCAGATATCAAACATGTTTATGTTTTTTTTTTAAAAAAAAAAAACATAAAAATAGTTTCCAAACCATTATGGCTTTCATCTTTTAAAAATATAAAACTGAAATAGTAATAGATAATAGACAATTGACTCAAACGAAAATGACTTCAGAATAAATTATTATAAATAAAAACTTTAATTTTAAAATATCATTTTAATTATTGAGTCTATAAAAAATATATAATAACAAAATTAAAATTCAACAAGTAAATAATTAATTGATTTAGAAAAAATATGTTATTTCGGTATTATATTACACATACCTATAGATCACGAGTGTTATTTACATTATACAGTTCTTTTTTTTATAACAAAAGGTTTTTTTTTTTACATTTATCTCTTTCATTATTCACTTCACAGATCTTCTCAAATATAGATTTGATAACTAGTTTAGTTTTTTTAGTTCACTAGATATAGAAGGAACATGTGAGACACGTGCCGCCATTGTGGTCATTCTCAATTAATAATTTTTTATAAATCTCTTTATAAAAGAATAGGAGGACAGGGTAGTTAAAAATATATTGTAATAAAAATAATAAAATAAAATTTAAACATAACCAAAAAGGTGGATCCGCCCGCCTCCCTTTGCAACCCCTTTTTTTTCTCCTTCCAATTTTTTTATAAACATAACTTAGATATAAAAAATGTTTAGGATTTTATTATTAAAAAATAAAAAATAAAGATTTAGATAAAAGTGATAAGAAAATATTATGAATTAGAAAAGTTTTTTAGGTAACCGTTTAGAAAATCTCTTTCAGTTCTATATTTTTTTAGTAAATAAGATTTTATAATTTATAATTATAATTATAATGTCAATGTGTTAGTAATAAAATAGTAATCAAATTGTGAAGAGGATATGATGATTGAATCACTTCGGTTTTTATTTATTAATTAATTTATAATTATATATGTCTTTCTAGTTTTGTAATTAAGTGATACATCTTTTTTTCTTCTTCACAATATCATAAAAGTAAGCCTTTAATTATGATTATGTTATGTTCCGTTGAGAATCTCACATCGAAAATATGCAAGGAAGTAACAATATTTATAAGATATATGAGCTACTAGAATGTTATTCTCTGAAATATTACCATGGTAGAGAGATGATTGAAACAACAATGTTTTCCTAATAAGGTTAATAATAAATCCATCTCCATCAATACAAACTGAAACTAGTTTTGAGGTTATATATAAATTCAATAACTAGTAGTAACACCATTTAATTCTTTTTAAAAATAAATAAACACATCTTGGTCCAGAGAGACAAGAACACGTGCAACTTACTCTCTACCATCATCTTAGCCATCAACTTCATTTGAAGCAAGATCAGCAAGCAACTCTTCCAGTGCTACATAATCAGACGACTGAGGCTTTCCAAGGTTTTCTTCGTCGATCTTCTTTATTAAAATTGCTTCTGAAAGAACATGATTGTCTAGTTCAATATCATTAATATGGGCTCCATACAGATCATAACCAAGGGCATAATCCCCAGGGTTTAAAATATGACCCAGATGTGTTCTTATCATGAAAATTGTACCATTCTTTTCAAAATCTGATACAGGAGCTACTTGAGCAACAGCCAAAACATACATCGAACCACCGACATTTATTTCGGAAGAGATCTTCTTTATATTCAATATGATGTATTCCACAAGTTGTCTGCTTGTAAGTAGAGACCTAAAGGGTGACCTCCAAAACCGATCAGCATCCAAGAAGCAATGCCTTAAGGTGAGTGGATCCACTAAAGCTACGAATTTGTAACTTTGGTGCAAATTACAAGAGGACCAAGATCGTCCAAACTAGCCCCAACTTCGAGGGGCAGATATATCAAATCCTCACGGCATATAGGGCATATTTCAACAGAGAAAACGTGCATGTAATTGTGAGTGTTGCTCTCGGAATCATGAGAAACAAGTTGTTCGTCAATGCGAAACTTAATGGGACAAACCTCACGGATAAATTCCACAAAATTTTCAGCATGGCTCTTATTAGAAAAGAAGAAGTCAACACCTTGATCCATCTGTTTAATCATTATGGCCTTGGCAGCAGCACCGCGCTTTACAATCAGTTGTTCTAAGTAAAAAAACGTACGCGGGTGAGGGACATGCTGTCTGAGTTGAACGGAAGTCACCCGCTGGTCAGAGGTGGCCGGGACCCTAGAGCGAGACTTACATATATGATCTTGTAGAACATTCGGCGGCATGGGAATGCCACACTTGAAACATAATACATTGCCTACGGTTCGATGAACGGGTAATAATCCAGCCATAGTTTTTGCAAACCTACAAAAGCTGAACCAGACAGAAAGTTAAATTCTAAGCCAACATCAAAATAAATAGAGTATAAGAATATAGTTTTAGTAAATTTTGATTCAATAGCATAAGAAGAGATTAAAAAAAACATAATTCTACAGTTAATTATATCAACCAAAGGATTTATGAAATCAAATCTTACTTAATGAAATAATTACAAAACGATGAAGAACAAAAATTTAATCTTATATATCAATAACATCACAAAAAATGAAGTGGCAAAAAATTTAATCAGGCAAATAAAAATCATTCTTTTCAACTTGAATACTCATTAGAGAAGAAAAATGAGTTTCTAGGGTTTCTTTTAATTTACCTGAAACTGAAGCCGCCGGCGATAGACGGAGAGAAATGTTGGAAGAAATGGAAACCCTAAAAAAAAATTGTTGATATAAATATACATAATTAATATATTTATGGGAATTAATTATTTTACTGCCAAACAAAACAAAGCAATTAAAAGAAAATATCGAAATTATCTCAAATAAAAATTTGATAACTAGTTTAGATTTTTTTTTTTTTTAATTCTCAATATGATTAAAAAAATAGTTTTTGTAGACAATTTTCTATATTCATTTTATAACAAGAAGCAGAACCATGATTTTTTTTTTTTATCAGAGGACATAAATTTTATAAATCTATTTATTAAAAATTGGAGGATTAATTTTTTCTTTTAAAGATAATTTTCCATTTTAGGGGTTTTTCAAAAAATAAAGTTTTAAGAGTGGATATTTTTAAAGATGGTAAAAATTTTGAAAAATTTCAAAATGACCAGGTAAAAATCACCATGGACCAGACCCAAAATCAAAAGCCCAAAACTTGATAGGTCCAACCCCGATTAAAAAAGGAAATGTCATTAGCCCTTGGAACGAGCTCATCCACGTCTTTAGCAACCCAAGACCCACGAGTACGGACTAGCCATAAGGTCTGGAGCATCGTAAATGAGCTCGGACCCTTAGAGGCGGTTTACCTTGGATAAGGAACGGTTGAACATTACCAGGATATGTGGAGATAATCTCTCCACAGATCATGGGATAGAAATATTATTTTATCTCCCTAATATCAAGGAAATCTACCATATCTGATATGAAAAATCTGCTATATAAAGGGTGGTAAAAACCCTAATTCAGTAATGCATTCTTGATCATTTAATCCTAATACAATTCATATTTTCTGCCTCCCAAATAGTGCACCACATTGGTGTTCTCTTGTTCTTTTCTCTCAGACGGACGAGTTAAAGAGACCTGACGCACGTAATTTGCACGTGATTGATCGTAGCATAATTCATCCTCTACAGTAGCAATCAGTATGAGAAATTTCATTTTTTTAAATATTTCAATCTATTTAATATCTTAAAATTACTCGTAATAAAAGTGTCATTTAATGAAATTTCCAAACTTTTTATTAGATTAGTAATTTTATAAATAAAAAAAATAGGAGGATAAGGTAGTTAAAAATATTTCAATCTATTTGCCCCCTTTTTTTTTCTTCTAATTTTTGATAAACAAAACTCATATATCAAACATGTTTATGTTTTTTTAAAAAATTAAACATAAAAATAGTTTCCAAACCATTATGGCTTTCATTTTTTAAAAATAGAAAACTAAAATGAGTAATAGATAACAGACCATTGACTCAAACGAAAATGACTTCAGAATGAATTATTATAAATAAAAACTTTAATTTTTAAAATATCATTTAAATAATAATTATTGAGTCTATAAAAAATATATAATAACAAAATTAAAATTCAACAAGTAAATAATTATTTGATTTAGAAAAAATATGTTATTTCGGTATTATATTACACATACCTCTAGATCACGAGTCTTATTTACATTATACAGTTTTTTTTTTTTTTTTTTATAACAAAAGGTTTTTTTTTTACATATATCTCTTTCATTATTCACTTCACAGATCTTGTCAAATATAGATTTGATAACTAGTTTAGTTTTTTTTCGTTCACTAGATATAGAAGGAACATGTGAGACACGTGCCGCCATTGTGGTCATCCTCAATTGATAATAGTTAAAAATATATTGTAATAAAAATAATAAAATAAAATTTAAACATAACCAAAAAGGTGGATCCGCCCGCTCCCTTTGCAACCCCTTTTTTTTTTCTCCTTCCAATTTTTTTATAAACATAACTTAGATATAAAAAATGTTTAGGATTTTATTATTAAAAAATAAAAAATAAAGATTTAGATAAAAGTGATAAGAAAATATTATGAATTAGAAAAGTTTTTTAGGTAACCGTTTAGAAAATCTCTTTCAGTTCTATATTTTTTTAGTAAATAAGATTTTATAATTTATAATTATAATTATAATGTCAATGTGTTAGTAATAAAATAGTAATCAAATTGTGAAGAGGACATGATGATTGAATCACTTCAGTTTTTATTTATTAATTAATTTATAATTATATATGTCTTTCTAGTTTTCGTAATTAAGTGATACATCTTTTTTCTTCTTCACAATATCATAAAAGTATGCCTTTAATTATGATTTTTTTTTTTAATTTCAAGCACTATGCATTAGAACCATGATTTGAAAAAAATATCCATTAGAAATTCATATAGTGTTTGTTTATTTACTTTTCCTCCAATATTTAGCGCAAAAATTTCGCTATCTAATAATTTTCCTCAATTTAATCAAAAGAAAACTATTTTTTAAAACATATAGATTAGTGGTTTTTTTGGTACAGCTGGTAGAAGTACTTTTCGTATGCAATACTTGTGTAAAAAAATCACAACTTTAGTTTTTTTAAGAATATTTACAATTGTTAAAAAGTCAAAAGTCCTAGTTATTAACATCTAAGGTTCTATAGAAAATATGATAAATTAGCCAAAATTATTTCTTAAAATGTTTATTTTCAGTGTGGTATAGATAAAAGATTAAAATATAGTATCTAAAAAAAGTAATAATACTTATTAAAACTAATAGGTTTTTATAATTTTTAAATAATAATGTTATCTTATGTAGATTTTCTTTTTTGTTTTAATAATTATTTCTTCATTTTATATACGTATTTATTGACTGGAAGCTTTGCACTGACTTTTTTTCTCCGTGAATTAAGAAAATATTAAATTAATAAAGGGTAAAAATAGTCATTTGCATGACGTAAATCAACAAAATTTAAATTTAAAATTAATCAATAATTTCAATATATTTTACACTAACTAACTAGACTTAACAAACCTATTGTTTTTCACAATCCAAACCTGCAATCAAACACACCTTAATAGAACATTAAGAAATTGTCAGCATCTATGGGGTCCATCATGAAATTCACAATTCTAAGAAAACAAAACAAAAGATGAGATAGAAAGTGCTGACATTTTCTAAAATTCTTGTTAAGAGAAGAAAACAAGAAAATCTTGAGCTAAAATTGAGATAATGCAATATCAGTGGAATAAAAAACCGTCTTCAACTACAAAAACAAAACAAGTACATCTTCATCCAAAAACACATCTTCTAGATTTAACCTTTCACGATCGAGGCCTTCCACCTTTTCTCTGATGTTGTTCTCTGTAGCTCTTTTTTATTAAAATTGCTTTTGGAAGATCACGACATTTATATGTCTCTAGCCCAATGTCATCACTATTGGAAGCATTCAGCAGCATGGGAATGCCATACTTACAACATAATACACTGCCTACGATTCGATGAACAAGTAAACTTGCTTCTCCGGCCATATAACTACAGTCTTATAAAAGCTGAACAATATAGAAAGTAAAATTCTAAGTCAGTAACAAAATAAATAGTATCAAATAAGAAGAATATAGTTTTAGTAAATCGGCTTTAAAAAGTTTGTTTTTTAAAATCCCGCACGTTCTAATTAGTTACAAATACAATCCTTACTCCTAAAACAATGTGTAAGAACTGAATGAAAAAATGACTAAGTTCGACTCCAATAGATTGATTCACTCTCTTCAAGTGTAGCAGTCCAATTATTATTTTTGATAATTTCATATTGGGGCGCCTTTTTCTATAATTCTTTATAATATTTTCCGCAGTTTGGTAAATGAAAAAGACTGTTATTCATCAGAACTTTATATTGAAATAAATATTCAATTAGATTTAGATTAAAAAGACAAAATTCTGTAGCAATCAAATCTGACTTAATCAATGCATTAACATCAATACAAAATCGATTAATTAAAGTAATCACTTATTAGTAAGACAATCCAATTCTTCAAGCTATAAGATTAACAAACATATATTTACTTAAAATAATGACAGAATCTAAAGATATTGTCAAATCGAATCAATTCAAACTCAGAATATAACCTGATAAAACGATGGATTGTCAACAGATTTTAAAAACAAATTGAAATGCAACATTGAAAGAGAAGTAATAAGCTAATGAGAAGCAAGATTCATATCATAATAACTTCATACTGGCTATCAATTTTTAGGTTTCAACGATCCGTTTCTGGTTTTCTTCTTTTTATTTTCTTCGTATTGAAGCGATTTGATTTGAGGCAGTGGAAAATGAAAGACACGATGGCTCAAGGGAAGGGAAGGGCCCCCAACTATTCGAATTTTTGTTGTTGTCTTATTTCCATTTCAATATCATTCATTAATTACATACTAAATATAACTTCATAAAATGATCGATCGTCAACAGATTCAAAAAAAGAATTAAAATGCAACATCAAAGGAGAAGTAATAAGCCAATGAGTAAGATTCATATCATAATAACTTTATACTTGCTATCAGTTTTTAGGTTTCAACGATCCGTTTCTAGTTTTTCTTTCGTTTCTTTTCTTCGTATTGAAGCGATTTGATTTGAGGCAGTGGAAAATGAAAGAGACGATGGCTCAAGGGAAGGGAAGGGCCCCCCAACTATTCGATTTTTGTTGTTGTTGTTGTTGTTGTCATATTTCCATTTCAATATCATTCATTAATTACATACTAAATATTACTTCATAAAATGATCGATCGTCAACATATTTAAAAAAGAATTAAAATGCAACATCAAAGGAGAAGTAATAAGCTAATGAGTAAGATTCATATCATAATAACTTCATACTTGCTATCAGTTTTTAGGTTTCAACGATCCGTTTCTAGTTTTTCTTCCGTTTCTTTTCTTCGTATTGAAGCGATTTGATTTGAGGCAGTGGAAAATGAAAGAGACGATGGCTCAAGGGAAGGGCGCCCCAACTATTCGATTTTTGTTGTTGTTGTTGTTGTCATATTTCCATTTCAATATCATTCATTAATAACATACTAAATATAACTTCATAAAACGATCGATCGTCAACAGATTTAAAAAAGAATTGAAATGCAACATTAAAGGAGAAGTAATAAGCTAATGAGAAGTAAGATTCATATCATATTAACTTCATACTTGCTATCAGTTTTTAGGTTTCAACGATCCGTTTCTGGTTCGCTTCCGTTTCTTTTCTTCGTATTAAAGCGTTTTTTATTTGAGGCAATAGAAAATGAAAGAGATGATGGCTCTAGGGAAAGGAAGGGAAGGGAAGGGCCCCCCAACTATTCGATTTTGTTGTTGTTGTTGTCATATTTCCGTTTCAATAATTACATACTAAATATAATTTCATAACAATCGATCGTCAACAGATTTTTAAAAAAATTGTAATGCAACATTCAAGGAGAAATATTAAGCTAATGAGAAGCAAGATTCATATTATAATAACTATACTTGCTATCAGTTTTTAGGTTTCATTGATCCGTTCTGGTTTCGCTTTCGTTTATTTTCTTCGTATTGAAGCGATTTGATTTGAGGTAGTGAAAAATAAAAGAGACGATGACTCAAGGGAAGGGAAGGGAAAAGCCCCCCAACTATTCGATTTTTTTTTATTGTCGTCTTATTTCCATTTCAATTTAGTATCTAAAAAACTAATAATACTTATTAAAACTAATAGGTTTTTATAATTTTTAAATAATAATATTATCTTTTGTAGATTATTTTTTTAATAATTATTTCTTCAGTTTATATACGTAATTATTGGCTGGCAGCTTTTCATTGACCTTTTTCTTCGTGAATTAAGAAAATATTAAATTAATAAAGGGTAAAAATAGTCATTTGCATGACATAAATCAAAAAAATTTAAATTTAAAATTAATCAATAATTTCAATACATTTTACATCAACTAACTAGACTTAACAAACCAATTATTTTTCACAATCTACACCTGCAATCAAACACACTTTAATAGAACATTAAGAAATTGAATTGTCAATATCTATGATGTCCATCATGGAATTCACAATTCTAAGAAAACAAAACAAAAGATGAGATAGAGAGTGTAGACATGTTCTAAAATTCTTGTTAAGAGAAGAAAATAAGAAAATTTTGAATTAAAATTGAGATAATGCAATATCAGTGGAAAAAAATCCATCTTCAACTACAAAAACAAAATAAACACATCCTCATCCAAAAACATAGATTTAACCTTCCACGACCGAGGCCTTCCACCCTTTCTCTGATGTTGCTCTTTGTAGCTCTTTTTTATTAAAATTGCTTTTGTAGCATAACATAATAAGAGATTAAAAAGACAAAATTCTATAGCAATCAAATCCGACTTAATCAATGCATTAACATCAAATACAAATATCATCATATCAGTTAATCAATGCATTAACATTAATACAAAATCGATCAATTAAAGTAATCACTTATTAGTAAGACAATCCAATTCTTCAATTTGAAAGCTATAAGATTAACAAACATATGTTTACTTTAAATAATGGCAGAATCTGAAGATATTGGACAAATCAAATCAATTCAAACTCAGAATATAACCTAATAAAACGATGGATCGTCAACAGATTTAAAAAAACGAATTGAAATGCAGCATTGAAGGAGAAGTAGTAAACGAATGAGAAGCAAGATTCATATCATAATAACTTCACACACATATAATATATATACATTTACATAATATATATGTATACGTATACATATAAATGTTGATGTATGTACATATATATATATATATATATATATGAAATGAAAAAATAATATGAAAAAATATTTTATAATTGACTTTAATCTGTATTGTACAATAAACTATTGAATGAAGTTTATAAGCATCCATACATATACACACACATATATATATCATAAGATTGGGATAATCACATATGCAAACTTACATATATATTCATATATAGGTGTACATATGCATACATACATATATATATACATACATACAAATATAGGTTTACATACATTTTTATATACTAGTCTTTTACCACGTGCGTCGCACGTGATATTTTTTTAAACATAGAAATATTTAAAAGATTAAAATATTTTTTATTTGATTTTTCTATGGTTTATAAATCTTTTTCGAAATGATTTTATTAACATATTATTATGTTCTATTTAATATTTAAATTATTGTATTGTTTACTAATTTACATAATTATATGCCTTTTTATATAAGACGATTTTTTTAACATCTTTATTTTTAAAATTTATACTACCAAATAAAAAATAAATTGTTTGTTCTATATATATATGTTAGTTAATTTTTGCATTTGTGGGTTATTTATTTCTAATTTTAATTAAAATTTAAGAAATTATATATTTTTTTCTCTAAGATTTTTAAACTTTTAAATATTTTTAATTAAAAAAAATTTAAATTTATTTAAATATTATAAAATATTATACCATTACTAATTCAATAAATTATATTTAGTTGTAGTTGTTTTTTTTAATCTTAACTGTTTTTTTTAAATAATTTAAGTTTTTTTTTAATATTTTTTAAAAATAAAGCACCGTCAACTTTATTAAATCATTTAATACTTGAATACTTAAATATAATTTATTTTTCATAAATTGGTGATAAATCTACACAATAAATTCATTTTAATATCACATTCATTTTCATATGTTGTACTTGTTTTTTCAATTATTTTATAATTGATGTTGTGAAAACAATAAAAAAACCAAGGAATTTATTAAATAAAATTGACAATTTCTTATTCAATGAAGAGAAATATTTTATTTATAAAAAAAGAGAAATATTTTATTAAAAATATAAATAGTCATTTAATAGATAGTGGAGTATAAATAATAATGGCATTTTTAGTAATTTGAAGGATTTAAAAGGGTATATATAATGGGATGTTAGTAATTTTAAGATTTTAAAAGGGGTATAGTAGTCCAAAAAAGTTTCTTAAACATCACCACTTTTATATATTAAGGATATATATATATATATATATAGTATAGATACAGATATGTCAAAGTTCAATTCAATGAGAGACTCGTTATTTATTTCTCATATAAAATGTTACCAAAGTTCACATAAAAATTAAACGTAATCCATCATGTGAAAAGCTGCTCAAAATGAATGTTGTTTTGATAGAGTGACAATATTAGGATGTGGTAGAATCTTTAGAAAATTTGTATGAAAAAATGAGAAGTTACAAACAAGTTTACAGTGGTTATGAACACTCTAATGAAGATAATTTAGTGATTTTGTTTGGAGCGGGGAGAGATCATTACGTGATGTCGGGATCAAACTGTGAAGGAGTCTATGTATGGAGTAGAAAATATGGAAAATTAATACAAATTATAGAGACAAATAGGAAAAAGATATATAAAATTGTAGCACATCCTAAGTTGATTGCAATTTGTGGTACGGGGGAATAGAAAACTGTAACATTAAGTTTTGGGCGTGAAAGCGATGGAAAAAATGTTTTAAAAGATATAATTGAGTAGGTAAAATTTAAAATACTCCATTAAAATTTGAGTCAGGTGTCTCTAAATGTTAAAAAATTCATATATAAATTTAACAATTTTTACTTCACAGAAACCCTACGAAAGATGATAGATACACTGAGTAAGAGTTGCAGATAAATTGATGGATAAACTTATTTTTGAGAATAACACATAAGTATCTGAACTGAAGAGAAGGGAATAGAAGCAAGGTCGATAATATTTGAATTACAAGATCGAATCCGATTTTGTCAAAGGAACTCATTATTAGTGATAAATGTTAAAAAAAATTAGATTTTTTATCATTTCAATTTATTTTTCTTTCCATATCTCATATCTAACATTAAATTAATTTTTTATTTTAAATGTTAAAGATATAAAATGTAAATATTTTTTGTTCTCGTTCATACTATGATGACATAACCTGTATATGTTCATCTATATAAATATATGTATATGTTCACCTACATGCATATGTAATATATATGTTCATCTATATATGTATGTATACATGTTTATACACATATATACATGTATGTATATGTACATATATATATATATATATATATATATATATATATATATATATATATATATATATATATATATATATATATATATATATATATATATATATATATACACACATATATATATATTATGTACACATATACGTACATGTATGCACATACATGTACCTATATGTCCACATACATATATATATATATATATAGGAAATGAAATGAAAAAATATTTTATATTTGACATTAATCTATTTTGTGACAGTAAACTATTGAATTAAGTTTATAAACATTCATGTAGACACAAATATATATATTTGTATGTATGTATGTATATTACATACCTTTTTTTAACATGTTGTTCATCTACCCAAGTAATACAATTTTAATCTATATGTCAAGATATCTCAAACTTGATCAAAATAAACTTCTGATACTCCCGTTACGCACCATTCATATTGCTCCAAGGCGACCATTCTTGTTCACAATTGGTGGTTTAGAATAATATGTCCAATTATTTGACATAAGGAAATACAACAAATAAATAGGTGTTTACTGTCCAACCACATTGAGGAGTAGTAAATGTTTCTACGTAAACAATTTGAAGTTCACAAATTTGAGTGATTTAGTAGTTTCATTTAAATATAAAAATAATCACTTGTTTGATAAAAACATGTTAGTGGACACTGTAGTAGAATCTTCAGGAGATTTGTTTGAAAAAATGAGAGGTTATAAACAAGTTTACAGTGGTCATGAACACTCTAATGAAGATAATTTAGTGATTTTATTTGGAGCGGAGAAAGATTGTTACATGATGTCGGAATCAAACTATGAAGGGGGAGAGATGGAAAATTAATACAGATTATAGAGGCAAACGGGGACAAGATATATAAAATTGCAACACATCCTAAGTTAGCTGTAATTTGTAGTACGAGAGAATAGAAAACTGTAACATTAAGATTTGGACGTGAAAGCAATGAAAAAGATGTTTTAAAAGATAGAATTGAGCAAATAAATTATATAATATTCCATCAAAATTTGAGTTTTGGTGTCTCTGTATGTTAAAAACTTCATATATAAATTTCACTTTTTACTTCACCCAACGAAAGAAAATGGATGCACGGAGTAAGAGTTGCAGATAAATTGATGGATAAACTGTTTTCGAGAAGGGCACTAGAAGCAAGGGTCGATAATATTTAAATTACAAGATCGAATCCAATTTTGCCAAAGTAACTCAGTATTAGTGATAAGTGTTAAATTTTTTTAGATTTTTTTATCAATTTCAATTTATTTTTCTTTCCATATCTCATATCTAACATCAAATTATTATTTTTATTTTAAATGGTAAAGATATATAGTCTAGAGTTTTTGGTTCTCGTTCATACTATGATAACATAACTTGTATATTTTCAATTATATAAATATATGTATAAGTTCACCTACATATATATGCAGTGTATATGTTCACCTATATATGTTCACCTATATATGTATGTGTGTATATATACATATATATACATACATAATATATTTACATTTACATAATATATATATCTACATATATGAACGCATACATGTACATATATATGAGTGTGTGTGTGTATATAATGAAATGAAAAAATATTTTATATTTTACATTAATCTGTATTGTGACAGTAAGCTATTGAATTAAGTTTATAAATATTCATATACTCACAAACATGCATATATCATAGGATTGGTCTAATCACATATGCATGCATACATATAGATATATACATACATATGCATACATACATACATGTTGTTCATGAGTGACTGAGTGACGGTTCCTAACCTTTTTTTAACATGTTGTTCAATTGCCCTAGTAATACAATTTTAGTCTATATGTCAAGATATCCCAAACTTGATCAAAATAAACTTGTGACACTCCCGCTACGCACCATTGATATTGCTCCAAGGCAATCATTCTTGTTCGCTATTGGTGGTTTAGAATAATATGTCCATTTATTTGACATAAGAAAATACAACAAATTGATAGGTGTCTATTGTCCAACTACATTGAGGGGCAGAAAATGTTTTTATGTAACAATTTGAAGTTCACAAATTTGAGTGATTTAGTAGTTTCATTTAAGAACAAAAAAAAATTACTTGTTTAATAAAAACATGTCAGTAAATACAGTAGTAGAATTTTCAGAAGATTTGTTTGAAAGAATGATGGGTTATAAACAAGTTTATAGCGATCATGAACACTTTAATAGATAATCTAGTGATTTTATTTGAAGTGGGGAAAGATTATTATGTGATGTCGGGATCAAACTATGAATGAGTCTATGTATAAAGGAGAAGAGATGGAAAATTAATTCAGATTATATACGCAAATGGAGACAAGATATATAAAATTGCAGCACATCTTAAGTTGACTGCAATTTGTGGTACGAGGGAATAGAAAATTGTAGCATTAAGATTTGGACGTGAAAACAGTGGAAAATATGTTTTAAAAAATAGAATTGAGATGGTAAATTACACAACATTCCATCAAAGTTTGAGTTTTGGTGTCTTTGTAGGTTAAAAACTTTATATATATTTAACACTTTTTACTTCACTGAAACCATACGAAAGAAGATGGATGCACGGAGTAAGGGTTGCAGATAAATTTATGGATAAACTGTTTTCGAGAAGAGCAGGATAAACTGTTTTCGAGAAGAGCAGATAAATTGCTGAATTGAAGAGAAGACACTAGAAGTAAAGGTCTACAATATTTGAATTATAAGATTGAATCCAATTTTGCTAAAGGAACTCAGTATTCGTGACAAGTGTCAAAAAATTTAGATTTTTTTATCATTTCAGTTTATTTTTCTTTCCATATCTGATATCCAATGTCAAATTAATTTTTTTGTATACATTTTTAAAAAACATAATACATATCATATTTAATTTATATTGGAGTTTTTTTTCTTTTTCCATTTACAATTTATATCGTTACTTAGTGAAATGCATGTTTCTTAAAGAAAAAAAAAGTGAAATGCATGTTAAAAGTTTTAAGTACATGTCACATCCACGTCCACTTGCACTGCCGCAGCCACGTTGGGCCTTCACTTCCTTCCATTCCACGTTGGGTCTTTTTAACATGTTATTTTGGTAAACTAGTTTTTACCCTATGTATTGCATGTGTATTTCTTTTTAATTTTTTAAAAATTAAAATTTAATTATGAGTATAGTGTTTTAAATTCACAATAACTATATTTACGAAATCAACATTTAAAAAATAAAATATTGGTTAGTATAACGTTTCCAGTTCAATGATTTTTAAAAAATACATTGGAGATGAAAGGTTTTTTTAATAATTAATTGGTAAAGATATATTTTATAAATTAATTGATTTTATAATACAAGTGTGAAATTATTTATAATAAATTTCATTAAAAATAAATACATAAAATTATATTATAAATTAATAACATACATTATGAATAAATTTTCTATATTAGAAAACTAATGTAATAACAAATATGCTTTAAAACTCATTCACCTCCACTTAGGTTTTTTAAGAATGACTAAATATTTGTATTTTATTTATTTTAAAGTTTATGATAATAAAATTCATCTTTTTAAAATTTATTTTATTTTCTAATAAATATAATATTAATTATTTAATTAAAGCAACGAATCACTGAGTGAAAGTATTTATTTATTTTTTAAAAAATATATCTTTGGTATATAACTATTTAGTCTAAGTAAACTTTTAATTTGAATATTTAAATTACAAACCATAAAAAAATGGATTATGATTGACGTTTGTTTTTTAACATATGATCAAGTTAGTGAGTAGCATAATAATAATAATAAAATGATGATCTTTAAAAAAAAAAAATAACTACATCATGAAAATTTGAAACACAAAATCAATAGTTTTTTTTTTTTTTAAATAAATTACACAAATGAAAAAGAATATAAAGTGATAATTGAAAACATGAGAGAAACACAAAATTAATAGAAGTTTTTATAAACAAAACTTAGATATCAAACATGTTTAGTTTTTTATTTTTCAAAAATAAATAACAAAAATAGTTTTCAAACAATCATTGTATTTTTAAAAAATATAAAACTAAAATGAGTAATAGATAACAGACAAGTGACTTAAACAATAAATTTTAGATACATAATTTAATTTATGTTATTATTATTGGTCTATTCATCAAATAATAATAGACGATAAATTATTGACCTTAGAACAAATTATCATAAAAGAAAGCTTTAATTTCAAAAAACTAGTTTAAATGATAATTATTTAGTTTTAAAAGGAGTAATAATAACAAAATTAAAATTCAACGAGTAAATAATTAATTCACTTAGAAAAATATGTTATTTATTGCAAATACCTCAAGATCGCAAATTTTATTTACATTTTACCCGTTATTTTTTTTTATAACAAAATGTGTGTTTTTTTTTTTAATAACTTATTTATTTATCTCTTTCATAAAAAACCATTATTCACTTCACAGATCTTCTCAATTTTCGAGAGTGGAAATAGTCTCTATCGCTCTCGCTCTCGCTCTCGCTCATCCTTCATCGCTCCGATCGTCTTCTTCAAATCTATCCGGCAATCGGAAAACGAAGATTATGTACGGGATTCCGGTCCGTTCGTCGGCTCCGACGACTATTTTCTTAGCCTTTCTCTTCATATCCTCCGTTCACTCCTTTTACCTCCCCGGCGTCGCTCCTCGAGATTTCCAAACCGTAAGTTCTAATATCAATCTCTCTATCTCTGAATGAGTCGTTTTTCTCTTTCGTTTTTCTTTCAGTTTCTATTTGTTAAGGTCTTGCTAGTGATTTTTCTCGCGGATGAGTCGGATCTAGGATTCTGGTGAATAGATCTATCGTTTATGTTCTTCTAGATTAACAGTATTTGGTTTATTTTAAAGCGTAATTCAATGTCGTGTTTTGGTATTATATCTTGTGGTTAATTAATATTAACGAGTGTTTTGAAAGAGATGCGACTAATTTGATCATTCTACAACGATAAAGGTAGAAGTTTGCCGGAATTAGGTTTTAAAAATACTGTAGCTTTCGGGTTTTCGTTGAGATTATTCGAATTTTCGTTGTTTCATCATGCTGTATGAATTCTGTATTCCAATATTGGAAAGGTTCGTATGAGTTGATGAATACTAGTGTACCGTCTTATTTATCAGTCACCGGCCATTTGTATAAAAGTATTAATTTTTTATTCATTCGTTCTTATGAATCTGCATCTATGCCATTGTTTATATTTTTTTATCCTGGACAGGGTGAAAGTCTTCCTGTTAAAGTGAACAAATTGTCATCTACGAAAACACAGCTTCCTTATGATTACTACTTTTTAAAGTATTGCACGCCCAAACAAATCACAAACAATGCAGAAAATTTGGGCGAAGTCCTCCGAGGTGACCGCATTGAGAATTCTGTGTATACTGTGAGTAGCTTACCAGTTTTTATGCCATACTATACTACATCAAGTTTTTTTTTTGTTTTTTTTATTTTAATGTTTTTAATTATTACCCAGTTCAAAATGAGGGAGGAGCAGTCGTGTACTGTTGTCTGCAAAAAAACTCTTGATGCTGAATCTGCAAAGAATTTTAAGGAGAAAATTGATGATAAATATCGAGTGAATATGTAAGTTGCAAATGTCCATGTGCTACTGGTCTCTTTTTTTATTATAATTATTAAAAGATAATGTTCCTTCTATGATTTTCTCAGAGTGATAACATTACTTCTTCTCCCCCCTCCCCCATAATTAGCGTTTAAGGAAATAAATTATTCACTGTTATGAGACACCTCCTGTGAATATGCAGGATTTTGGATAATCTTCCTGTTGCTGTTCTTCGACAAAGGAGGGATGGCAGTCCGTCAACGACTTATGAACACGGTTTCCTTGTTGGGTTCAAGGGGAATTATGCTGGGGTATGTATAATTCATATGGCAGTTTTGATAAAGTCTTGAATGTTTGTGTTTCTAGTATTTTTGTTTTTTAATCAATATATTTTTCTCCCCTTTCCTTTACAGAGTAAGGATGAAAAATATTTTATTTATAACCACTTGAGCTTTAGAGTCATGTTTCACAAGGACCCCGATACTGATCTGGCTCGAATTGTTGGATTTGAGGTTACTCCATTCAGGTTTTATTCCTTGCTTCTATAAATTTATTGTACTACTCCTGTTGACTAAAGTTTGGTTTGATTCACCCCACCCACTCACCCCCAAAAAAAGGAAAAAAAATTACAAAGCTGAAGTAGAAAGGGACTAAGAAAAGAGGGAAAGATGGGGTAGGTTATGTTAGCAAACTACTAGTACATGAATGCTTTTTTAAAATGCTCTAGATGTCACTTTATACATTAGGTATATCTTTCATTATTAGAATGTTTTCTTTTCTTGTTATACAGTTGTAATTGATTGAGGTTCGAGTGCCCATGGTTCAGGTTTTTATATCGAGATGCCATGGTGCCAGATATCTTCTTGTCATGTAGTTTATGACTGATGGATTGGATTAATTGGTGTTGATACCTTGTAGAGATGCTTTATTATTGTCATTGGATTTTTCAGAATTTCTCTGGCCAGACTTTTCCCCCAAGTTTTAGCTGATTGATGTTGTTAGTCTTGAAATTCATTTTGAAAGTTAAAACAAACAACAGATTCTTGTTGTCTTGAAATAAAACAACAATTAAATTTGAAATGACCAGCTTAATTTCTGTACTCTGATTTTCTTTGAACAGCATTAATCATGAATTCAAGGAGTGGGACGATAAGAACCCTCAGCTACTTACATGTAATAAGGACACAAAGAATTTAATTCAAGGCAGCACTGTCCCTCAAGAAGTTGATACGGAAAAGGATGTTGTGTTTACATATGACGTAACCTTCAAGGTACCATTTTAACAAATTCCTGATTCCTGAGTATTCATAGGCTGTTCCTCCAAATTTTGCAGTTGTAAACTGGTCCTGGTCTTTCCACAGGAAAGTGAGATTAAATGGGCTTCACGTTGGGACACATACCTTCTCATGAATGATGATCAAATTCATTGGTTCTCCATTATAAATTCTTTAATGATTGTTCTTTTCCTTTCGGGTATGGTGGCCATGATCATGATGAGAACTCTGTATAGAGATATCGCCAACTATAATCAGTTGGACACTCAAGATGAAGCTCAGGAAGAAACGGGGTGGAAACTTGTACATGGAGATGTTTTCAGAGCACCCGTTAATTCTGGTCTATTGTGTGTTTATCTTGGCACAGGTGTTCAGATTCTTGCAATGACTCTTGTGACAATGATATTTGCTCTACTGGGTTTCTTATCTCCCTCCAACAGAGGAGGGCTAATGACTGCCATGGTTCTTCTGTGGGTTTTCATGGGCTTATTTGCTGGTTATTCATCTGCTCGTTTGTACAAAATGTTCAGGGGCACTGAATGGAAGAGGATTACATTAAAAACGGCATTTATGTTTCCCGGTATTCTCTTTTCAGTCTTCTTTGTGCTCAATGCTCTGATCTGGGGGGAGCAGTCCTCTGGGGCAGTGCCTTTTGGGACAATGTTTGCTCTCGTCTGCTTGTGGTTCGGTATATCAGTACCATTGGTCTTTGTTGGTAGTTACTTAGGCTTCAAAAAACCAGCAATTGAAGATCCTGTGAAGACTAACAAGATTCCTAGGCAGATACCCGAGCAAGCATGGTACATGAAGCCAGTCTTCTCCATACTCATCGGGGGAATTCTCCCATTCGGGGCTGTCTTTATCGAGCTTTTCTTCATCTTGACATCTATATGGTTAAACCAGTTCTATTACATATTCGGCTTCCTTTTTATAGTGTTCGTCATCCTTTTAATAACTTGTGCGGAGATAACCATTGTACTGTGCTACTTCCAGTTGTGCAGTGAAGATTACCACTGGTGGTGGAGGTCTTACTTGACTGCTGGCTCCTCTGCTTTATATCTTTTTCTTTACTCAGTATTCTACTTCTTCACCAAGTTGGAAATTACAAAATTCGTTTCGGGGTCCTATACTTGGGTTACATGATTATAGTTTCGTATGCATTCTTCGTGTTAACCGGTACTATTGGCTTCTATGCATGCTTCTGGTTTGTTCGAAAGATCTACTCCTCTGTGAAGATTGACTGATTTGTGATAACGGTACGGAGGATTTTCCGACTATTATATCATTCGAGGTAAAGGGAAGAGCTGAAGAAAACTATTCCTAGTTTATAGGCTTTTTTTAGTAGGGAATATTTTCTTGATCTCGATAATTCCCGTTTTTATGGTAGTTTAGGTCTCTCTTTTGGCGCTATTTTTACACTGATGTTTAGAGCTATGAATCTGTTCTATTAATGTATAAGAAGCAGGAACAGCGATTTTGGAGGTTTTTTGTGGTTATATATATATATTATATGAATAATTGCTTATGCCGATTCTTATCTTTCTAATTGCATCATTCGTCACTTGTTAATTTGTTAATGTTAAAGTACAAAAGGCTGTTTATGTTTTAGCATTTTTCTAAGACTGGCCTGGCATTTGATTTGGATAATTGTTTTTTAGAAGTTTTTTTTTGGGTATTTTTTTAGTTTTTCACTGATTCTTTGTTTTATAAAAACAATTTTAAACTGTTCTTTCTTTCGAAATTGGCTGTGAGATTTAATGACTAAAAGGGCATAATGATTTTTTAAAATCGCAATAAATTTAAGGTATGCAAGTATCAGTTTTAAATATAGTTATAAAGCTATTTTTAAAGAACAGTTTAAAAGTTTACTGAATTATCCATTGTATTTTCATAACTTATAGTATTATATTTCACAAAAAATTAACTAGAAGCTGTTGTTTTTTTGCTTCTAGAAATGTCATAGAAATTGAACAGAAAAGAAAGGTATCTTCCCGTCTATATGCACAGAAGTGAGAATACGAATTAATTCATTATACAGTTGATTTTTTATAAAGCATAACTACAAAAATATCAAACTGACCTTTTGTCTCATATCAGATTTATGATCCATATTTGACTCTGGAAATGAGAATATTAAATGTCATAAAATTAATTATTTTTACTCTTTTGTAAATGAATTCTAATGTTTGAAATGATGAATGTAAAATTTAAGATCTAGATACATGTTACATAGATTTGACATTATCTGAACTCTAAATCTATATAAAGGTACAAGTGTGTCCTGTCAAAAAATTGTCAAATCAAATTATCAAAAATAAAAAATAAAATTGTCAAATCAAACAAATTGAATTATTTTTTAGTTGCATTGTCACCTCAATTGATGACTAGTACATCAATTATATATTATTTTTCTTTGTTCAAATTGATAAGTATGAAATATATATGTTATCATGTTTATTTAAATAAGATTAGGATGATATTGAATAACACAATATATTATCTCAATTACTCTCTCATATCATCCAAGTGAGTAATCACATCATTTGACCTTATCTCACCCTCTAAAAGAGGATATGCAACATGCTATTTTTTTCGGATATTAGTATCAGGGAATCGAACCCAAGATAGATACGACAAACGAATGTTCGGTTTTTTTTTCGAGTTGAACAATCCTCATGGGATGTGTTGATATTAAAAATGTAATGAAATTTATCATTTCAAAGTCAAAAGTTGGTGATTTTGCCTACAATCATCTCATTTCACAATTACCAACTTCCATAAGCAAATCCTAAATCCTAATCACATTAGAGAAAATACATATTTACTACAGCAAAATGAAGAAATGCAGGCAGTTATATAACAAAATTCCTGCTTGATACAACTGTTTTATTTTATTTTTTTTGAATTTACATGCTGCTGATATTTTGTTACACGAAGAAGAAAAGAGAGCAAGCTCATTACTCGTATCAGCTTGAGCATGACCTCAACTTCCCATTCCTCTGCCTGCATGTGAATTTGAAAGGGTACTACTGTTATTAGGCAGCATGTATTAGAAACAAAAATCTCACAGAGTCGTCGACTTACCAAAACGAATCCTTTTTTTTCTCGCTAATAGCTCTTCAAATGATGTGTCAGTATACTCGTGATCTGTGTTTTCTGTTGCCTTCTTAGACTTTTTCAACAACTCCATACAGGTACCAATCTCAAGCAACTGGAAGATCAACAGGTTCCAAAAAAAATAAATTTAGCAGCCCTTCTTAGACAGCAGGAACTGGAAGATTGTTGCAGATAAGAGTAAAATGGAATAAACTTGTTTCGGTTTGGGTGATAAATATGAACAGATTATCAGACTTTTAAGAGGTCTGATTCTCTCCTAAAAATAACGATGTAACTAACAAAATCTATAATAAAACACTCTCTTGCCTGGCCCCCTTCACAAACGCTAATTACACGACCTCACTATGCGGGTCCTTAGCCTTGTGCGAGAGTAAGTATATCGGATTGGAGGTTTGGGCCCAATGACCCAATCATACAGTTACATCATTCTGGATAATAAAATTTGGAGGAAGGGAAGTTTAGTGCCATAGGCTAGAGAGAGGCAGAATAGTGAACAAACATGTTACAAAGGGCAAGGGCAATGGATGGATTCGGAGAAAACGACATATAAGCAGTGTATTTTAGCAAGAGTCGGCAGGAAAAGGGATGTTCACAAAATAAGGAGAGAAAGTAGTACCTTTTTGTACGCTGGAGAGAACTTAAGCTGTTGTTGAAGCCAATTATAAACAAACGTGTCTTCCTCTAGTCTTTTCTGTTCCAATTCCAGCTTGTTTATCTAAGACATCAATAGATCAATACCTTTTTAAGTAGGTGAAAGCCATAGTTAAAACCTTTTGTCAACAGAAATATATCATTTTATCAACCTGCTGTCGAAGACGATCAAAGGATGATCTGTCTGCCTTATAAAGCAGAGCTTTTGTTATGGTGAATTTGCGGTGGATGACGTCAGCCCTGTCAGCGGAAAAATTGCATAGTTGGGAGTGGAATCTTAAGAAGTGCAAAACAAGTTTTCATCGAAAATTTACTCTAATATTTGACTAATTTTGTGTATCCAATGAATTGCAATATTCTACTTAAATTAACTATTGAGATCCATCAAATTTTGGGCCTTGGTTTGTTTTCTGCTCATCCTCTTCTTGTAATTTTCCATTTTTAATGAAGTTTCATGACTTCATCTAAAAAACATCATTAGAGAGAGAGAGAGAGATCGTTTTCACAGTTCTTTGAATAAAATAGCACTAGCAAATATATTTTTACATAGGTTTTGATACTTAGTGGGTTATGCATCTAAGAACTAAATATTGTCTAATCAAATATGACACGGATTGGGAGACATAAGACAAACAAAGATGTTAGCAGTAGATGGTTGAACGTACTTGTGTTGTAGCTTGCTTCTTGCATTGATTAAGCAATTAGCAAATTGTCTGACCTGCGTTAGGAGGGAAAATACAGAATAGATGCAGTGTTTAGAACTCAAACCACAATCCGTCTCAATTCTAAATGGCAACGCAAATCTAGTGATATTAAAAAATAAAAATAATGGATTTGGGGTTAAATTGAACTTGAACCCCCCACAAACTCCTAGCTGATGCTGATCTCCTAAAACCAAGAAGATAATAACAGAATATGGTTCTAAATCATATCAGCTTGTACCCAAGTAAAACCTGATCAATTATGACCTTTCTAGATAAATAAAGCTGTTTTCAAAAACTGGTTCTTGCTTTTGAAATTTGGTTGAGATTTCCAAAGTGATTTTAAAAAGATGAAAATTTTGTTAGTTAATAAGCTTAGTTTTCAAAAAACATATAAAGAATGTTACTAAACGGAAACCGAATGTTTAATTCGAAGCAAACTTGCACCACACTATTTAGCCTTGCGAACTAAAACACAGAAATTGGTAATGACACATTAACAAGTACAATGTAAAAATGTCTCTTCTTTCCAGAGAAATAGGGCCAGAAACAGCAACTCCTTCAGTCCTGGATTCTAAATGAGCTAAAAACTAACATTATATGAGGTTTCTTAAAATAGAGCAACCAATGAATGTACTAGATAAGACACAAATTTGCCAATTTGGCATTGAAAATACCAAAACTAAAGTAACACATAGCTGCTACAAAAGCTCTCATTAGACCACAGACAATAATAGGAATGGAACTAGTACGACCGCACATGTTGTGACCCGGACACTCACTTGGATATAAAAATAATAATAAGAATGGAACTTGCAAGAGATAAAAAAAAAAGAACAACAAAGAACCTGAGCAAGAGTCAATTCCTTAGATTCATTACACTTCATTAATTCTTCATATTGCTGTTTAATCTTCCTCTGCATCACACTACTAGATGAAGTAAATGGATATAAGAGAGTCAATTCCTGTTCAGAACAAGAACCAAAATCCATCTCATCCCTTTCTTCTTCACCTTTCAAAGAATTCAACTTCTTCCTCTTCCCTTTCTTCTTCTTCCTCTTCCCTTGCTCCAATCCACAATCCCTCAATTCCTTATCTGAATCAAAACCCTTAAAATCCAAATCATCATCATCACCATCAAATCCCTCTTTCACAAACAAACTCTCCCATTTTGGAGAATCAGCAGGCAAAACCTCAAATAGAACCGACCGTGTCAAATGGGTCGGGTTGGATTCAGTCAAATAATGCCCGAGCTCAACTGGGTCGATCTCGTTTGGGTTTTTAATCAGTTCCTGATTTTGTTCCAAATCTATTTTCTTCAATCTCTTGTAGAGAGAGAAAGATAAAATGAGGACACAGAAAGTGAAGAAGATGAAGGATGAGCATAAAAACAACATGGGTATATCTTCTTTCGAATGATTAATGATTCTAAATGGAAAATTAGGGAAGAAATTTGATAGAAATGACTGTAAATCGGCCATTGAAGAGCATCAATAACATTAAGAACAAGAAAAAACCATCGACAGATAGAAAGAAAAAGATGATTCAATCGTGATTTACTTTAGATTTGAAGCTCAGAGATGATAAATTTAGATTCTTTGGAAAGAAAAAAATCTTCCTTTTTTTTTTCAAATCTGCAAAAGAAGAGAAGAAGAATAGATAGATTATTGAGTATTGAGAGTGGTGTGGAAGACACCATTTTTCCTTTTTTTTTTTTTTGGGTAAATTACAAATAACACCCTTATGGTTTCGATCATATTTATTAAAAGTACATATAGTTCAAAAATGGTAAATCACACCCTTGTGATTCTAAATTATGCCAATAAGACCCCTTCCAATGTTGTTGTTGTTACCTAAAAATGGATAGCTTCCACGTGAAGAACGAACTTAATTTATGGGACGAGTCGGAGGTAGTGCGCTACTTCGACGGCGTCTACGAGGTACTGCACACGGGAAAGGAAAAGAGCAGGTGTGGTCTGGCCTAACACCCTCCGATGCTAAAGTCGAGCAAGCGAGCTAGTGTGCAGGAGAGTAGTAGTAGAAATTAGTTACCTAATGAATGAATTTCTTCTCCTATTTATAGTAGATTAGGTTGATGACATCATCGTGCCACGGTGTCGCCTCGGGATTGGGCCATGTGTTGCTTCTCAATTACGTGTCGCTTGTGGGTTGCGCCACGTGTCGTTTCCTAAGTGGATACTTGTATTCAATCTTAAGTATTAGGCCCATGTCGAAGCTGCGCGAATGGTCTTTTCGGGTGCATGGACTTTATGCCTGGTACCACGGTCGAGACGAGTGCTTTAGGCCAGGGCTTAGGACCAGGGTCTTGGACCAGGTGCTTTAGACCCAGGTAGAGGTGCTTTGGACCAGGTACTTTAGACCAGGTGCTTCGGACCAGGTGCTTCGGACCAGGTGCCTAAGTACCACGGTAGACCAGGTGCCTTGCATGCTGCCAGGACGACGCGCGCGTAGACAAATTTTGTCAAGTTGTAAAATTCCACCTGTAATCCAATTTCACCCCACAACAGAGCCCCCTACTCCCGAGTTGAGTTGAGATGTAAGTTCAATGCTACTTGGGAGTATTCTTTCAAAGTAGAATTTTTCTTCGGTGATATTTCTGAAAATATTCTAAGTGTTGAATTTTGTAGCTTGAATTTTCTACCGTTGCACTCGTCAAAATTTTGATAGTTTGTAGCTTGTATTTCTCCTTTGTAATTGAATTTTCTGTCATAATTTTTTTTTTGAGAAAATACCAAGTGTTGAAGCTTGGTAGGTTGAATTTTCTGTCTCTGGTCGTTTTGGAGTTGGGTTGTATGTCCAAGCCGTCACGTTTAATCATCACATACTTCGCCCCCTTTGATTTTAAGAGTAAAAATTCTCTTGAAATCAAATATATTAAAATTTTCTATCTTTGATTGAAAAAAAGATTACAAAATTTGAAAGAAAATTGAATTAATAACAATTGAAGAATAAAGAGGGAGTAGAAAGGGAAAGAAGAAAGGCAAAAAAAATAAAAAAGTAGGGGAAGGGGTTCCAGACCCGCGGGTCATGGTCAGGGAATGACCCGCGCCCACCTTTGATTTTTTTTTTTTTTTTTTAAATCACTAAGACCTGCTGGGTCTTTTGCTCGCGGGTCAGGTTTTGACCCGCGACCCTTTGATTTTTTGTTTTTTTTTTTTCCTTCATCATGCTGCGTCAGCAGCTTTCTTTCTCCCTTCTTTTTTTTTTTCTTTTTTTTGTTCATGCTGGTGGTTTTACCCGAGGGTCAAAACCTGACCCGAGGGTTTTTTTTTTTTCCCTTCTTTCTTTCTTCTTTTCTCTCTTCCCTTTTACAAAGTCAAAGTGCTTTGCACTTTTTTTTTTAGTGGGTAAAAGACAGACCCACATTGCTCCACGGGTAAAAGACCGACCCGCCACGGGTCAGCCATTGACCGGTCAATAGTTGACTTTGACTTCTTTTTTGAACCACCTTTCTCATGATTCAGCGATTCTCCTCTGCGTTCTATAGGTTCTTTATCTTTCTTGGATTGGACTTCTTGATTGTCGGTGAGGGATTGATGGTCGGTTCTCGTGTAAGGATTTGAGTACTTTAGCAAGATCTCGATTCACACCTCGGACTTGTTCTTCTAGAGCATCAACCCTTCCATCCAGGCATTGACACAACTTTTTCCACTTCTTGATTTTCATCAACTTGTTGTAGCTCCCTAGTGCTACGAGTTTGATTTTTCGTATTACGAGGGTTACGATTTTCACCGTCTTGAGTAACATCACCGTGTTGCTGACCTTTACGACCCATCCTTGATGGTAGAGCACTTAGTTATATACCTTTCCCACAGACGGCGCCAAATGTTGTTACCTAAAAATGGATAGCTTCCACGTAGGCAACGAACTTAATTTATGGGACGAGTCGGAGGTAGTGCGGCTGCTCGACGACGGCGTGCTACGTAGGTAACCGCACAGGAAAGGAAAAGAGCAGGTGTGGTCTAGGCCTAACACCCTCCGATGCTAAAGTCGAGCAAGCGAGCTAGTGTCCCGCAGAGAGTAGTAGTAGAGATTAGTTACCTAATGAATGAATTTCTTCTCCTATTTATAGTAGATTAGGTTGATGACATCATCGTGCCACGTGTCGCCCGGGATTGGGCCATGTGTTGCTTCTCAATTACGTGTCGCTTGTGGGTTGCGCCACGTGTCGTTTCCTAAGTGGATACTTGTATTCAATCTTAAGTATTAGGCCCATGTCGAAGCTGCAGCCAGGTCCTTTTCGGTGCATGGACTTTATGCCTAGGTACCACTGGCCGGACGAGGTGCTTTAGACCAGGTAGAAGTGCTTTGGACCAGGATGCTTTAGACAGTGCTGGACCAGGTGCCTAAGTACCACGCAGAGCCCAGGTGCCTTGGTCATCATGGCCGACAAGGCGCGTAGACAAATTTTGTCAAGTTGTAAAATTCCACCTGTAATCCAATTTCACCCCACAACAGTTGTAATCTTTCTTTTAGTTATAACTTGTTCGTTTGAACTCTAATTTGAATGGTTCAAGATGTTTTAAAATTCTTATTTCGAGTTCTACATTATGGTCACTTCAAAACTTCAAAATCGTTAATAAATAAAAGAGTTAATTATCATCAAAATATTAGGTATGATTGAATCTATTAACCTCGTTGTTTATTGATGATTTAAAAGTTTTCAAGTGACTGTACGTATAGTATGAAATAAGGATTCCAAAACATCTTGAATCATTCAAATCATAGTTCAAATGTATAAATTATGACTAAAAGAATGTTTACCATGTCGGAGGGGCGGGATCTTATTGACATAAAGTGAAATTGAAACTACAGGGGATGTAATTTGTCATTTTTAAACTGGCTATGCAAGAATTTGATCGAAACCACTAAGTTGTTATTTATAATTTACCATTTTTTTCGTCAATGTTTCTTAATTAATAATTAATTTCATATTTTCAAATAAATTATAGTAAATTTTTTAATTAATTGGGAAATTGAAAATTGTTGCTTTTTCTCACTCTCTAATTATCTTATATTTTTATTAAAATGAGTTATTATCCTTCTACAAATAGAAGGGATTTTTTTTTTCAAAAGGTTTCAGCCTTATTTGTTTTTTAAACTATATTAGTTTTCAACATTATTTCACACCATATGATTTTTTTTTATATAAATGATTTTTTTGGGTATATTTTACCTCATTTATCTAATATATGTTTAATTAAATTAAATGTTTTCTCATTGTTTTTTTTTTTTTTTTTTAATTTTTGTTGAGATACATCAAATTGGGGGAGGAGAGACTCAAACTTCAACCTCGGAGCATTTATGTATTTTAAAAAGTTAAATGAATAAAATATAATAAATATGAAAATTTAGGGAACAAAATAAGTTTTAAATGAGTATTATTTGTCAACCATTTTCACAAAACAACATTATTTTTTTAATACACTAATTTATATATATTTTTTAAATTCTTTTAAAAGATTTTTGTTTTCTTATAAAATAGTAAATCAAATACTTGATACCACTTAAAATTATTTTTAAAAGTTACTCTTCAATTATATAAAGTATTAAAATTTTATGATAACATAATTATAATTTCTATTAATAGGGTTTGTCTATTTTATAAAATCGCAAATTAAACTATTTTGTTTGTACCAGTATACACGACTCATGAAAGATATAACGTATGTATCAATTTTATTCAAGATAATTATGAAAATGTATTCAAAATCACAAATACGTTAAATACACTTTTAGGTCACAAATATGATGTTTTATTATATAAATACTAGTTAAATAGTCTCTAACCTCAAAGAGAATGTGAGTTTCGATAAATCGCATTTGCTTATAATTATGAGAGTCTAGTGAATTTCAGACTTCACGGTTAGAAAAATAAAAAACTTCACGGTTATAAAAATAAAAAGAAAAAAGAGAAATTGAGTTTGATTCTTAAATTTTGTAAAATAAAAAATATGATTTATATATAAAATACGCTTAACACTAAAATGTGATTATCAGCCATTATCCACTTTACTTGTAAAAGCGAGTGAGCAAAGCAATCAGGCTAAGAAAGGATCGTGGAAGCTGCTTGATTTCGACATTATTACCATTTACCAAAAGATTAGAGAAGCAAACAAAGATATATAGAAAGAAAGAATTTCAGATTCAAAGAGATATGAGCGAAGAAGGCCCCAAACTCTACTCCAATAAACCCAAGAAGAAAGGTATCGTTTTTTTTCATAGTTCTACCCTTTTCCACAGTTAAAATCCAAATGGGTTGTTTCAAAACTTGATCTTTTACTTGTTTTTCTTCATTTAAATTAATGGGGGTTTGATATTTTTATTGATTCACTTATTTTTCTTTTTTGATCTTCTTGTATGTAATCAGCCCAAGTCAAACAATTTCAAGAACAGCATAAAGTCAAGGAAGCTTCTTCACCATCTGCAGCAGTTTCTAACATGGCTTCATCTTCATCGCCTCCGACTCCGCCTCCGCCTCAGCCTCCAAAGGAATCATTTGCTAAGAGATATAAGTTCCTTTGGCCTCTGCTTTTGACTGTTAATCTTGCTGTTGGAGGTCATTTTTCATCTATTTATATCAGCTTTATGGTTATTATGATAGTGTATTTGATCGTTTTCGTAGTATAACGGAATGGAAAATTGGAGATTATTATTATTATCAGCATGTTTTTACTTTATTTTATTCTGTTGGTGATGGAGTCTTTCTATTTAGATCTTTAGTCAGTTGTCTGCTTGGAGGTGAAATCTAGCTTGTGAAGTCTTCGTTAGGGTTTTTGTATTTTATTAATATATTCCTTCATAAAGAATGTAGATGTTTATAACTTCGTGTGGCAGAGATCTATATATATACTTTGTTGTTTTGCAGCTAATATGTTTTATAACATCCTTGCTTCTATGTTACAATTTTTTTTTGTCTTTTGGGAGAGCGATTTCAGTTTTAGAAGAAATCTCAATAATACGACCTGTTTGATCATCCATCTAGGAGTAGAGGTTAACAATAGTCGATAGGAAGAAAAGGAAGCCTCTGGCCACTATCATTGAGTTCTTTTCTTATAAACATGTTTATAGTGTCCTAGGTTTCTTTTGTCCCTCAAGAAAGTCTTCTCCCTCTACGAGAATCTAGAAGGTGAAGGGTGCCTATTTATTTGCTTGCAATCCCAGTGTTCTATCTTGTGTACGGAAGTAATAGGGGACCAAGATCATTTGTTGGTGCATGGTTCCTTATCTTTTGCACATGGTGCAAGCCGTCTCAACTGTTTGATTCTTGTCAATTTTCCCATTTGTAGGGGGCCTACCTCTTGGAAGGAAAAAATTAATTTCTTTGTGTTGTAGGAGGAAAAATATTTTTTTGTCAGGTTGGGTGTGTTTTCCATCCCGGTTTCTTATAAAAACCATGGTTGGTTGGAAAGATTTTTTTCAGACAAACTTGTACATGGTTGGAAATTGTGGGGCTTAGTCGAAGTATAATATTTCGCTTTGGACTTTGTCTTTTTTCCTTTTGGGACATTTCTTGATTCTTCATTGTAGAAATTGGTAGATCATTCGTAACTGGGATTCATCTGTTTTAGTTAGTTTTGATTCGTATCTTGGATTTTCTAGGGATCTCGTCCTCCTCCTCAGTGACCTATTTTTTTGCTTGCGTATTTCTTAATGAATTTTTTCTCTATAGCTTTATGTTATGGTCAATTTCCTAGAGTGAATTACACTAATCAATGGTGAGCAATGTGACAAAAGCATTGCTATTCTATTGTCGTGTGTCAGGAACACATTAGAGATATTTATACTATTTGGTCACAGACAATAAACTGCTAGTGAATATTTGATCATCTGAAGCACTCCATGCCCCCCCCCCCACCCCTGTGTGATTGGCTGGCTACTTATGCTTTGTAATTCTTAAGTTTTTCTTTTTATTTTCTGGTATTTGTTTTGAAGAACTTTACTTTTCTTGTATGAAACGGATCCCATAGTTTACTCATAATTGCAAAACTATGTTTCGCATATTTCATGATTTTGCTCATTACTAGTCAAGAAAAGAAGGAGTGAGCTTTGATGAATGACAATAAACTGATTGATATAAAAAGCTTGATGCACTACATTGTGTGGATGGATATCTTTTGGGAGTAAAACAAACGATGCCTGTTCATTCTTGGACAATTTTGAGGCAGCTTTGCTGAAAATGCTGGACCACGTCATTTAGTTTCTAATTATGCTAATGTTCATTTTTAGTGTCTCAAGTTAAGAATTTAATTTTTTACGTGCTATTTGATACACGCTCTCTTCTCATCATTATGACATTTATATGTTATTTTGTAAGGCTATGGATTCCGACATTTTTCATTCCAAACTCCTTTATGGATATTTTCTTTCTTCTCCCCGGCTCGCCCTTTTATTTATTTTTATTTTTTAATTATTGGGGTTGGAGCATGGAAAAGTAACCATCTTGGAATTATTTTGATTCACTTGTAATTGTTTCGTGGAATTTATACATTCTTTTAGTTGAACTGAGACAAGTTTTAACTGTGTAGCCTATCTCTTTATGAGGACAAAGAAGCAAGATGATGATCATGTAGAGGAAAAAGCAGCCACTACAGACTCAGCTAAAGCTGCTAGTATTGCTCCTCTCATTGAGGAACCGGTGGCGACACCAACCATTGTGGAGCCTGTGAAGGTTGTTAGAGAACCAATTCCAGTGGATCAACAGCGTGAACTTTTCAAATGGATTTTGGAAGAAAAGCGAAAGATAAAACCAAAAGATACTGAAGAGAAGAAACGCCTTGATGAAGAGAAAGCAATTCTCAAACAGTTCATCCGAGCAAAATCTATTCCAAACATTTGATGTTTTGTCCAAATAGTAGCAAAACATGTTGACTATTTTACATTGCTGATGAAATTGGATCTTAATTGATCTGTATGCTCCCAATTCTCTAGCAAATACAGCCCTTTTGATCATTTCTTCGCATGTACCTGCAGTAGCATTCAAGTAATGTCCCTTGATTTCACCTGTTTCAGTCTGTGATTTAAAAATGGCTTCCACACAAAATAGGAAACGGTCTCTCCAACACATAAGTGGTTGGGAATTCACGTTTTTGTCATGTTTGGTAAAATCAAGTCCGCCGCATAGACATTGGTAAACTACTCTATCATAATTCTTAGTAGATAATCCCAATTTTAGTTTAATAGTACATCCCAATTAGGGACGGCCATACCTGTTCTAATTACATTTGTAATGTTTGATCATGGTCAGAACCAACCATGAAAGTCTGTTCCGTAAGAAAGCGCCTTTTACTACAACGCATTTATTTTTCATATTTTGGTTAAAAAAGACTACATAAATTCAGCTTTCACGAACTCGGGATATTTAAACTTTAAGCTTTTCAACCTCGCAAACCAAACATACTTTTAAGTCTTTCCTTGTCTAGTGACCATGATTGAATCGATATCAAGACAGATTTTCTTTTTTTTAGATAAGAGACAATTCATTGATCAATGAAGAAAGAGAAATACAAAAGGCCACCCATAGGTTACAAAAAATTTTCCCAATTGGGGGCAATGAGTGAGGGGGAGTAATTACAAAAGGCCTTATCATTAGCAGACCACAAAGAAGAAAATTTAATCAATAACTCCCAAATATCTAGAACTTCTAAGGACTCCTCATTAAAAATACGCTTATTCCTTTCCCACCAAACGAGCCAAAGAAGAGCTCTTATAGCGTTGCGCCATAGAATCAAAGCTTTGTCCTTCAAAGAAAGTACCACAAAGCAAGCCATGAAGAATATTCTGAAGATTAGAATGGTTCGGACCGCACCGAGAACATCTTAAAGAGCTTGTTCCAAAGGGAGGAGGAAAAAGAACAAGACCAAAAAAGGTGATTCAAATCTTCGTTGTTGTTGCAAAGAAAGAGAACACCAATTAGGACTAAGAGCTTTGAGAGGGAATTTTCTCCTGGAGTTTGTCGTTCGTATTAAGACCACCAAGGAAAACAGTCCACAAAAAAAACTTTGACTTTTTTCGGATACTTGTCCTTCCAAACCACGTTAATGATGTCGATGATAATGAAGAGACATCCACGAACAAAGATCTAAACACTCCTTTGCACGAGAACGCCTTACCACGGAACCAATCCAAGACCTCTCATCAGGCACCTACGAATCTTACGATTGCTAAGTAAATTCAAAAGAGAGATGAAGTCTTCGCACTCACTATCCTTGAGATTTCTTCCAAAAACAGATTCCAGGAAGCACAAGCATGATCCCAAAGTCGAAACTTTAGCCAAAGGATTAACCGAAAGCCTCGAGGCGAAGGGAAAATAACACGAGGGGTCTTGAGTCGGGGTCCAGGATATCGTGCCAAAAGTCGATAGAGTTACCGTTACCAAGTTGGAGTCTAGTATTATCCACCAACACATGATTCGGTTTAGCGATTGCTTTCCAAGGACTTGGAAAGAACAAGAACCATTGAAACGACCTTCCAAACAGAGTTAGAACTACCATGAATGGCTTTTATAACTTCACCCATAACGAATTTCCTTAGGCGGCAACCTCCATAACCATTTAACTAGGAGGGCCTTGTTCCTTTTAGCAATATTGCCTATAGCTAAACCTCCAAGATCCACCGGTCTAGAAACGATATCCCATTTGATAAGATGAGAGCCACCATCCATATTAACTCCTTTCCAAAAGAAATCTCTCAGCATTTTATCAATAGTTTTAGCTATAGATATAGGAATAGCAAAAACAGAAAGATAGTAAATGGGAAGGTTGTTGAGAACGGACTGAACGAGGGTCAAACGACCACCTTTAGAGAGCACAACATTCTTCCATCTATCCAGTCTTTTCTGAATTTTCTCTATCACCGGGTTCCAGAAAGAATTACACTTAGGATTAGCTCCAAGAGGAAGCCCAAGGTACAACATAGGCAGTTTCGTTGCTTTACAGCGGAAGGAAACAGCCACCTCTTGAACCAAATCATCCTCTAAGTTTATGCCAGCAACCGCGGACTTATCCAGATTAAACTTCAGCCCAGACATTTGTTCAAACACACAAAGAACCGAATGGAGATTATCCACATTACCTTTATCGTAATTGATAAAAATAAGGGTGTCGTCAGCAAATTGAAGGTGAGAAACCGAAACACCAGAGCTAGCCGCCGAGAAGCCTTTAAATAACCCCGAATTCTCTGCGTGGCTGAGCAGCCTACTAAGGGCATCGGCAACCAGAGTGAAGAGGAAAGGGGAAAGGGGATCCCCCTGACGGAGGCCTCTAGAAGCCTTAAACTTGGCTCTCGGCTTACCATTGATAATAATGGAGTAATTAACAGAAGAGAGACATCCGTGGATCCAATTCAGCCATCTATCCCCGAAGCCTTTGACCTTCAAGATTGCCTCGAGAAACTCCCAATCCACTCTATCATAAGCTTTCTCCAAATCCAGTTTAAAAACCAGACCCCTCTTTTTGGATCTTCTCCAATCCTCAAGTAACTCATTAGCTGTAAGGATGGAGTCCACAATTTGTCTTTTACCAATGAAGGCATTTTGAAATTTAGAGATTGTTTTAGGGAGGACCTGCTTTAATCTATCGGCTAGAACCTTCGCAAGGATTTTATAAGGACCCGTAGTGAGACTAATAGGTCTAAAATCTTTAACTTGTTTCGCATCGACCTTTTTAGGAATCAGAGAAATATACGTCTCATTGGTGATTGCATTGACTATGCCGTTCTGAAAAAATTCCTGGAACATCCTCAAAAAATCAGGCTTGATGATGTTCCAGGTATTTTTAAAGAATTCGGCAGTAAACCCATCAGGGCCAGGCGCTTTAGAACAGCCAAGATCAGAAATAGCTTGAAAAATTTCTCTTTCAGAAAAAGGAGCTTCAAGGAGGGCCGCATCCCTTTCATCCACCGGATTCCAGTTAAGATTCAGAGGGATAAATCTCGTACCCGGATCCTTAGCATAGAGAGAGGAGAAAAATTGACTGAACTCCAACTCAATAGCAGCATCAGTAACCAGACTTGAACCTTGAGAAGAGAGAATATCAACAATGAAGGCTTTAGCCCTCCTACCAGTCAGACTTCTGTGGAAAAAACCAGTATTCTCATCTCCCTCTTTTAGCCATTGATTCTTCAATTTTTGGCTCCAAAACACATTTTCCTTCACCGGTAATGTCCAAAGAAGAGAAAACGAGCCATTTTCCTTTCCGCTATTTGCTCAGCAGTGAGGCCTTGAGATTCATCCAATCTATCAAGAGAGGTAATTTTAGAAATTAATCCTTGCTTCTGAGTGATAATATTACCGAAGATAGTGGTGTTCCAAACTCTAATTTTAGCCTTAATAATCTTTAGCCTGGAAAGTAGAGAATAACCAGCCCAACCATTGCTAGGAAGAGAAGTCCACCACGCTGAGAAATTAGGGATGAAAGTGGGGTGACTCAACCACATGTTTTCAAACCGAAACGGAGTCGGCCCCCATAGAAAACCTCCAGAACGCAGAAGAATAGGAAAATGGTCTGAAATAACCCGTTCCAAACGCAGCACCCGAGCATCTGAAAACAAAGAAGACCAAGTCTGATTCACGAGGAATCTATCAATGCGGCTATGGGCCCCAGAATCATTCGTACGGGACCAGGTAAAGAGACCATTAGACATAGGATAATCTGGGAGAGAAATCCGTGATGAATTTATTAAATAACTTCATACTCTTAGTTATCCTACTACCCGAAGACCGCTTCACATAACCACCGACAAACATTGAAATCACCCCCTAAAATCCAGGGTCCTTCGCAAAGCCCTCCGATGGCATAGAGTTCCTCCCGGAATCGAGATCTTTCCCTGTAGACGAAGGGCCATAGATACCCGTAATCCAGGAATTTAGAAGAATCGAGAAATAGACAGGAGCAAAGAGAGAGAAAAAGCCCCCGAATAGCTTTCTAAAACGTGATAATCCTGGATCGTTCCACATTAACAAGATACCCCCGAGGAGCCCACCGCGCGAGATGAGACCAGGCAACATTCCTAGAGCTCCAAATAGATTTAATCAACCGTCTATCAATAACCTGGAGTTTAGTCTCCCGAAGAATAACAATATTCGGATTATACTTCGGTATGACATCCTTGACAACACTTCTCTTCTTGGATCCCCCGGACCTCTAACGTTCCAAGCTAACAATTAACATCAACAACTTGTTTGCCCGCTTTCCTTCTCGCTAAGCTTTTCTCGTAATCAATAGAGGAATGGAGATTTTTGACTTCCCGCTTACCCATTACCTTCCTTGGCTTGTTAACATCCTTCTTAGGTCTTCTCCCGCCTTTAGGAATAATTTTCATACAAGTGGAATTCAACCAATCCCCCAACTTCATTTTATTTTCTCCATTGCCGTCACATATTTCCCCCATCTGAGTGATAAAGAGATCCTCTTCGTCAGTTTCCTCCCTGGGCAAATCCCCGTCCTTAGATGAAAAGGGGATAATAGAATCATTGTCGCCTTCACGATTAACCGCCAGAGGACTAGCCCGCATGCAATTCTGTTCTAAAAGCAAAATTTCTGCAACTTCTTTCTCTTTCGAGCTTAAATAACTTTCTTGAACTGCATCTATATACCCTTCTTCCTGAGAATCTACAGCTTGGACACTCGGAGGGCTCGAATACTGGTCTTCAGAGTCCATGGTAGGAGAATGAGTACCAGGTATTCCAGAATTTTCTATGGAGGCAGTATTTGTCTTGTGAAAAAAACCTTCTGTTTGCCTTTTAAGAATTCTGAAAGGAGACTTTTTAGGGTTAAAATGTTGAACGGGCTTAACAGTGTTATCTTGGGAACACTGATTTTGGCCCTTAAAATTCGAGGAGGGCCCAACATCAAAGCAATTCGTTCTCCTCACAGCCGGCCCAGTGTCTCCAGGCCCATTATCAACAGGAGATCCAAAAACCTGATCCTCAGCCCGAGACAAAGAAGGAAAGGACCTTTCCTGTCTATTCAACACGTCACAACCCTCGAAACCCGCTTCCACCTTTTCTGCTAACACATCTGACCGCGCCTCCTTCGTACTGTTGTTAACAGAGATAGTACACGACACCTTGGGAATCTCATCCCTCTCCTTCGAGGTTGTGCCCACCTCCATCACCGCCGTGAACGGAGATGATTTCTTTCGCCCTTGCACCTGCGTCCACCCTCCGTCATCATCTGAAGGATTGATCGCAAAAAAATCCTCTTCCAATTGTTTCGTCACAGAACCATGAACCCTATCGAACGATTTCAGGAGAAACGGGACGGAAAAATGCGTAGCAATCTGAGCCAAAAAGGGGTTACCGATCGCATCAACAACCTCCACTTCCGCCGGGACAAAACCAGTGTAATTACCTTTAACTCTAACAAGAGCTTCCATGGTTTCGCGAAAGAGCGAAGTTTTCGGGGATATTTCAATGAAACCGCCGCAACAATCACCGATATATTTCAGAGTCTCGAAGTTCCACAAATGGATGGGCAGGTTTCGGACCTTTAACCAACCACCAAAAGTTGGGACCGAGTCGATTTTCGCATGTGTCGCCGGGTTCCACTTCTCAAATTTGACCTGAAGCTTGTTGAAGCTACTCCACCCAGAAAAAGAGCATAGATGATCAGCCAGTTGTTCGGATGGGCAGTATAATAAAGCTCTATTAGGGTGGAACGGGCTTAAAGCACAGTAGGGACTGAACTCTTGTTGCAAAAAGGAGGAGATGTCCACCCAATCCTGGTGGAAGAAACGTCTGGTGATGACAATCGATTTCTCCCATTCGATTTTTTCAAACAAACCTTCAGGAGGGGAGAGGGAAACTACTTCAGTCTCTTTATCCTGTCTTGTGATTGCAGGAGGCTTTAAAGCAACCAAAGACTCACCCACCATCTTGCCCTTCATTAAAGAAATATCTTTACTTTTTCCAACCACTTCGACATAAGAGGTGGAAGGGTCCACAGACTTTAAGGTTCGGGAAGTAAGCAGTTGTTCACGTTTCCCAGGGTAATCTTCAATGAGGTTTTTAAAGAGAGTCCACCCTTCTTTCCTTGACCCTTCAGGAATCATTAAACGACATTTATGGCCATTATTATCTAACTTAAAAACCTCAGCAACATTCCCTCTTCTTGTGGATGTTTTCTCTACCCATAGAGTATAGTCGTCACATCTTGTCTGCTTGAAAAACTTGCGGTTATCGGAGTTACTAACCAAAGTCTTAAAACATTCCCATAACCAAACCAGAGAAACAAATTGAAGAGAGATGGAGAAAACTCCTCTGTTGCCTGATTCCCTGATAACAGCTCTGGACCCTCTGTAGATCTTATCAAATTCCAGGTGATACACTTTGCTTTCAATATGGATTGATCTCTTCGTGTAATCCCAACCCATAGAAGACCAGGAGAGGAAGAAAACGAGAAGGGAAAGAAAGAAAAGGGGGGGGGGAGGGGCACCGGAGGAGGCAACAAACAAAAAGACGGCTATTCCCGCCGGTGTGGAAGACACCGGAGGGTTTTTGGTGTTATCTTGGGAACCGTGTCTGAGAGCATTTCCATTCTCTTAAACCAATATGATATCAAGACAGATTTTCTGGTACCAAACAAAACCTTCTCTGAAAGGAAAGGAACACAAATTTAGGAGACAAGATGAAACTTGGTATAAGTAACAAAATTTCTGATACCACAAAGGACCTTTTCACCAAGTTGAGAGAAAATCCAAGAGCAATAGCTTCTGCAAAATATAAAGTTCACATGGAAAAAAATATATGAAAGATTGCACAATTCCGCAAATAGGATGTTGACATACCCAAATGTGTATGGTGAGATTTCTCTATCTACATGCAAATGCCTCCAAATCCAAACTAAATGCATCTACTAATAATGATAGAATCTCATTATTCATAGATTAGGATAGAATGAGGTTTGGAAAGAGGTAAGTTCTATCCACATATAGTATTACGAGCTATTTCAAAATATAGAAGGCAATTCTACTCGCAATAGGTTTCAGCCTCCATAAAATAGAATAAAAAAAATGAAATGTTATTTAATAGGCCAACACTTGAAGGAAAGTGGCAAGAAAAATGGGACCTCATGAGAATTAGTACAAGTTAACAAAGGGTCCAAGAGAAATTTTGTAAGGGTAAAAGATAGATTTAACAGAAAAGTGATGATGGGTTTGAAATGTAATCTCTCCTTTTCTTGTCATATGGGACACTATTCTTTGGAAAGAGGAAAACAACAACAACCATTTCCCACTATCCAATGATACTAAAACAATAAAAGAAGAAAAAAATTGTTTTTTTTAAGAGAAGTTTGGGTGAAGTTAAAAAAAGTGAGAAATATTGGCATCTATACCTTGTAAAATGAGAATAAACTTTAGACGGAGAAAAATTATTGAATGCGACTGGTATTTGTTTTTTCATCATAATTATTGGATTTATCTAACTTTGTTTCTCTCTTATTAAAATTATACATCCAATGGTAATATATAGAGGAGCTACATCGTCCCAGCTACATTCAATAATTTCTCGTGAATGGGACGGAAATGTAAATAATATTGAATTTATAAGGTGAGGGAAAAGAAGACCAATGGGGATAAAAGTTGAAGGAAAGGGATGATGATTAGAGCATGTGGTTAGACTTGATTGATTCTCATATGAATGCAAGAGGCTGCCCAGCTGACAAACTGGTGGGGGACTCTTTTCATCTTTGATCTTACAGTGCCTCAACTCAAGAGTAATCATGTTGATGTAGGGACTAACCCTCTTTTTTAAAACAATATTTCTTTCCCCCTTTTTACTTAACAAATTCTAAAAGTAAACTCTTAATGATTGATCTCAATCTACAAAACTTAAACAAATTCCATTCAAAGTAGAAAGATAATCATGTTTGTGTATATAAAACTATACTTGATGTCGACATGAATACAAATCCAAAGTATTGGTCGATAGCGATACAAGTGTCTGTCTCAATGTATAATGAGATAGTAAAAAAAAAAAAAACTAAAAAATAGTGACTCGGGCTGATACAACCATGACTCAGTCTAACTGAGACTGTATATAGGTCAAGACTCAAACATGACTCGATCTTACTTGGTTTGAAAATTCTTAAACCTAGTATCTCTTTGTTTGCTTGTGTATCCCTTTATACCAATCCGAGTCTTATCTAATTCAATACTCTATGAGCTAATGACCAATACCACCTTTGATCTATACACAGATTAAGTGGTCATATATCGATATTTTCTTCAAAAAGTAGACTTGTATAAATTGATTAAAAAAATAGGTGACATGGGCACTTGATATATTTGTCAAAAAAAAAAAAAAAACTTTTGACACATATCATATATTATTCAGACATTCTCTTTTGTACACAATCAAGTATAAACTCTCTTTTTCTCCTATATATGAAAACTCATATCATATAAGCTCTTACATTACATTATGAGTTCTCTGTCCCTTTCTCTTTCTGCAAGCGTGCACATACTCATGCAAACTCATTCTTTAATCATTTAGAAGAAGCAAAGAGTGTCCAAAATGGACAACTTATGGAATGTTTTGGCAGTGACAGCAATTTTCTTGACAACCTTAATTCTATACAAGAGTTGTTGTTATAGATTTCTCAGACCAAAGTATTTCAACAAACTTCCTTTGGGAACTCTTGGTTTTCCTTTCATTGGTGAGACCATTGAGTTTGTCTCTTGTGCTTATTCTGACAACCCTGAATCCTTCATGGACAAACGCAAAAACAGGTAAGTTTTTCATAAAAACAATCTTGAAATCTCCATATGAATGCCTTCAAATGCTATTTTGATTGTGAGTTTTTGTTGATGGAACTGTCTGGTGTCTGTTTGATAATGATTATGGTTTTTGTTTTCTGTTTTTTGAAAGTTAAGTTTGTTTATTAACAGATATTTTGTTTTATTATCCGCTTTGTTACAACGTTTTTGAAATCGAAATCGTTGTCATATTTTATATACTAAAAAAAGTAGTTTTTAAAACCTGTTTTTTTTGTTTATTTTAGAAAATTGAAGTGTGAGTAGAAAAGGAAATCGTTAGCAAATGGGGCCTAAGTTTTTTCCGACGATAAATTTGTGACGTTCTCTTAAAACCGATGATTCAATCTTGTTTACAGATATGGAAAAGTGTTCAAGTCACACTTATTTGGAAGTCCTACAATCATTTCAACAGATGCAGAAGTAAGCAAGTTCATTATGCAGAGTGATTCAAAGGCTTTTGTGCCATGTTATCCAAAATCATTGACAGAATTGATGGGAAAGTCTTCTATTTTGCTGTTAAATGGGAGTTTACAGAAGAGAATCCATGGTCTTGTGGGAGCTTTCTTCAAATCTCCACTTCTCAAAGCTCAAATAACCAATGACATGGAGAATTATGTCAATCTTTCAATGGCAAATTGGTCAGAGAATAATCCTATTTACCTGCAAGATGAAACCAAAAATGTCAGCTCTCACTCTCTCGCCCTCTCCTTTTTGAATTTTGACATTAAGGCCCTTTTGATAACCGTTTTGGTTTTTGGTTTTTTCTATCTTTTGTTTTAGTTTTCTCTTTTTTAAAAAACAAAAGCAATGCTTGTTTGATATTACTTTGTAACTAATATCGAAAAACTGTCTTAAAAAAACTACCTTTTTTTGAATTTTATTGAAAGTTTTAAAAGTGTGTTTCAAAATCTACAAACCAAAAACAGAAAATGAAATGGTTATCACAACATGTGCATTTTTCATTTCATTGCATTAAGTTAACAAAACGACAGAAGATGAAAGGTTTCCCACTATTACTATGTTGATACTCAGACAAAAACAGTGACTTTCTTTACCTGATTTGAGAGAATCATTGATGTTTAAATCCATTTCTCTGGCTCCTACTTGGGTTTAAACATGATTTCTCTCAAAAGGAAGAAAACCCCACAATTTTTTTTGGGACCAATCTATAAAAATACTAATCATTGGCTCTCTCTTTTCCTTTTCAAAAAGTTTCTAAGTGAACCCTCTTTTTTGTCTCCAGATTGCTTTTCAAGTATTAGTAAAGACATTGATTAGTTTGAATCCTGGTCCAAAAATGGAGTATCTCAAACATCAGTTTCAAGAATTCATTGCAGGGCTTATGGCTTTGCCAGTGAACATACCCGGGAGCAGGCTTTATCGATCGTTGCAGGCGAGTCGGTAAAGCGTTTTATATCTTCCTTTCATTAGTATCTAAGCACTAGTGTGTTCTTAAATGATGGCTTCATTTTATTCATAAAATTTCAGGCCAAAAAGAATATGGTTAAATTAGTTAAGAAGATAATACAAGAAAGAAAAAGCAGTGGCATTTCTCTAGCACCAAAAGATGTCATGGACATTTTGCTCAAAGATGCAAGTGAACAATTGACTGATGATTTAATAGCAGAGAACATGATTGACATGATGATTCCTGGTGAAGATTCAGTGCCCATTTTAATGACCCTTGCAATAAAATACCTCTCGGATTGTCCCGCTGCACTTCAACATTTAACGGTACGATAGTTTTTCTTTCCAATGCTTAGATATCTGTCTAGTTCTCAAATAACAACTCTTCATCAATTTGATGGACTTTGCTTTTGTTTGGTGCGACATTTTATTGGTTGACTTTATCTTGTCATACTTTCTGTCACTTGGGAAAGACAGAATCAACTTGTTAATGTATTAATATATAAGTTAATATCATTGAATCAATGATGAAAACATATATCTTAATGTGCCTTGCTTCATGATTCAAGTTTTTAAGCGAAGGTTGTTAAGCCGTGGATGAATTTTGCCACATTTATTTTGAAGCAATGAAGGTTAATTTAAACCGAGTCCCTCAATATCTTCTTATACTTGTTTGGATCGATCTCAGGAGGAAAACTTGAAGATGAAAAGACGCAAAGAGCAGCTCGGAGAGCCATTGCATTGCAGCGATTACTCATCGTTGCCATTCACACAAAGTGTAAGGGTCAATGTAAAGTTACACACACACCTGACTCTATAAAAGAAAAGAACAAACAGTTAGGAACCTGGTTAGTGTGAAGTAGTACTAGTGATTTTACAAAACAACATGTTTTTTTTCGTTCGAATAGGTGATCACGGAAACGCTAAGGATGGGAAACATCATAATAGGGGTGATGCGAAAAGCCATGAAAGACATTGTAACAAAAGGTTACTTGATACCGAAAGGTTGGTCGGTGCTTACGTATTTTCGATCAGTTCATCTCGATGAGAATCACTATGACTTGCCTCACAAATTCAATCCATGGAGATGGCAAGTAAGAAATGGACCTATTTATATTTCTACCTTCTTTTCATCTGTTTTGCTTTTGTTTGATTACTGAAGTTTCATGGATTTTTGGGGTCTAAAAGAACAGAGACTTGAGCAATTGTAACTTCACTCCTTTTGGAGGAGGACAAAGACTATGTCCTGGACTTGACTTGGCAAGGCTTGAAGCTTCCATTTTCCTTCATCACTTTGTCACTGAATTCAGGTAATTTCCAAAATCACTTTTCCATTTCACCTTTTGCTTGGCTTCCTCTTAATATTCACGAAGTTCCATCTCAAAATTATCCATAAGAGAGGAGTGGTCAGATCTTATAAATGTTGTTAGCTCCTTTCATCTTTTTAACATGAGATCTTAACATTTCCTCTTTCATATTCAATAATGTCAATTTATTTAGATATTAGCATATTACTTCTACATTTGGTTCAAATGATGAAATTAATCTTACATTAGTTCAAATGTCATATTCTATAAATTACACTCATTTATTATAAAAACGGTTATGTTTAATGGAATCCAAACACGTGACGAACGTATAATAATTATATGTCTGAAATTCGTAAAATTATGGAGTATGATTTGTAATTTTACAAACCACAAGGATGTTTAAAACCATTTTTAATTCACAATAATGTTATTTGCGAACCAGACAAATCGTAATGATTTGCAATTATCTCTTTTTCAAAACTACTTTTAAGAATAGTTTTTGGGTTGCCTAATTGAACAATCTAAGATTAACTTGATTTTAACCTCATTGATTTAGAATTTGAACTTATTTATTTTACTAATCAATCAAACTATATGGCAAATGTTATAGATGGATGGCTGAGGAAGATAGAATTATAAATTTCCCCACAGTGAGAATGAAAAAGAGGATGCCAATTTGGGTGCAAAGGAGAAATGACCTATCACAAAACCATTTTTGCCAAAATATCCCACTTTGAATGAATTTCACGTTTTTAACCCAAAAGAACATTACACACGTGTGGTGCACACGTGTGGAGACATTTTGGATATTACATTTTGTATTTACCTATCTTAAATGTTTGATAGAAGTAGAACTTAGAAATGTTAATGAGAATGTAATTTAATTACATATCGTATGTTTTTTTTTTAATGTTATATTTGTATTCTTTTTTAATTTGAATTAATCTGAACTTGTAATAGAATATTGATGACTCTATTATCTTCTATCAATTTTTGAGTTTATTGAATTCTTGGAAGAATTAAAAAGATTATTTTAGGTTACTGTTTTTAACCAATGGTATGCAATATATTTTCATGTCATTCCCCTTCCTCCTATTTGTATAACCTTCATAGCCAATTTCATGTTTGAGAAATATGATAAATGGTTAAAAATGAATGTGAGGAAAACAGAAAAGTTCAATTTTTCTATAAATTTTAGGGATAAATGGAAAATATACTTGTGGTCTGCAATCTTCTATTTAAATTTTAATAAATAAGTGTAATATAGATAATGTCACTTGTTAATAACGGATAAAATCTACATCAGTTTTTTTTAATAGAATTGGAATACGTGACATACGTAGAATAAATATGAGTCTTACATTCGTTAAAATTACTTAGGATATGATTTACAATTACAAACCACAAGGATATTTAAAATCGTTTTTTTAATCATAAAAGTGTGATTTACCAATCAAATAAAATTATAAAACTGTACTTTATAATTATCTATAAAAAATAATTTAAACAAGATTGGTAAGTTCATATTCAATGAGACCATGTGACTTGAAACTTTTTTGTTCTCCAATGATTTTTTTTTATGTAATTGTAAAAATGTAATCATTCCAGGCAATTATGAAAGTAATTAATGAGTATTTAGATTAACTTGCAACTATTTTTTAAAATATAAATTTTATTTGGAAAGATGTTGCCTTGAGGATATCTATGGATAGAGATGATGCCAATGGGTCTTTGGATCCCAATGAAGGACATGAATATCATTAGATAAATTATTAAAAAAAATTGGGGATGGCCCCTTTAACTTAAGTGAAATGATCCACTCTTAACAACTTTTTTTTTTCTTTTAATTATTTATTATTATTATCTTAAATGAGTTTATAAAATATATCACGAGTAAAATTTAAAATCCACACAAATCTATTACTTTTTGTTTTAGTGGAATTATAATATATGATAGATTTAGAATAAATAAGTCTTCGAAATTTGTTAACAATTAATTATGGGTGTGATTTACAAATATCCCTAAAATTAAAAGAAACACATTCAAATAATTATCTGTTTTCATTTAATTTAATATGAAGAAGAAAAAAAACTTAATTTTATATTTAAGTGTAAGAATCAAACAATTATATTTGAGTTTAGTTCAATTTTTTTTTATATAATCTAAAAAAAAAATTAATCAATTCTAAAATTTTAGTGAAATTCAAACTAAATTGATCAATAATTCATCCCTAGTTAAAAGGTGAGTGAAGGTTGAATCCAATAATAAACAATTTATAATTTGAGTAAATTATAAGGTATTATATATTTTTATCTCAATAAAATATTGAACTTTATGAGTTAATATACTAGAATTAGAAATAAAAACTATATTTTATTCTTAATTTTATGTTAATATTTACCATTTTAATCCTTAATTAAAAATAAATAAATAAATAAAACATTTCTGCATATTTCCCGCTCTTAGCACCACAAAGAGGCATTGCAATTAAAAAAACATAAAATAAACAAAAAACGAAAACCCCAAATCGCCGTCGGACCTTCTGATTCCGCCGTCGAAGGTAATTTCCGGTTCCCTCATTTGGTAATCTCCGCCGTAAATTTCACCGGCGATTCGTTAATGGCTCATCAGCCGTACGATCCTTACTACCTTTACCATCATCAAGCTGATCCAAACTACGGTGACCGGAGTAACATCAACACGCTCTTTATCTCCGGTCTCCCCGACGACGTGAAGGCGCGTGAGATTCACAACCTCTTTCGCCGCCGTCCTGGTTTCGATTCTTGCCAGCTCAAGTATACTGGTCGCGGAAGTCAGGTCTCTCTCTCTCTCTCTCTCTCTCTCTCTCTCTTCCTATTTTGGATAGAGAAAGATAATTTGGGATTGGAATACGGAATTTGTGTTTGATTATTGTTTGAAAAATGTTCAAGTAGAGGACAGGGAGAGGGAAGTTGTTTGAATTTAGGTTTAGTAATTTTAGTATGCTTTAATTATCTACAATTTTGGTACTGTGAGAATGATGAATAAGAAAGGGATTTTATTTTCTTTAGCCTGTTTCGTGTTTAATTGATTGATGTGGAATCTAATTAATTGATAACAGAGAGTGGCCGATTCAAAACTATGGGTGACCACCTGTCTAGGATATTATCTTACGAGTTTTCTGATCCTAAATGTTATAGGATCAGGTGGTTGTCCGTGCCATTAGTTGAGGTGCGGATATTTAAAAAAATTTAGTTCTTTGTTGTTATGTAATTAATTGATTCTCTTGACATATTATTTGAGTTTTGACATGTGATAATAGAAGAATTGAATTGGTTGTTGCTATTGAATAGTTCATTCTCTTATCGCAGGTTGTGGCATTTGCGACTTTTTACAATCACCAATCGGCTGTGACAGCGCTTCATGCTTTAAACGTAAGATCATGCATTGCTGACAGTTCTTGATTTATGTCTGATTTTTCTTATGCTTTGTTGAGTTTTTTTATTTTTTTTTTATATTTGATTCTGTATATTTTTCTTGTTTCACTCTATCTCTACTGCAAGTAACAACTTCGCAGCAATCGGTTCTGATGCTATTTTTAACCTTTATATTGGAAGTTTACTCATATTGTTAATCTGTAATGCTGAAACATAATGATGGCTGTCAAAAATTTTCCATAAAAATCGGTTGTCTTCTATTCCTTTAAATATGAGAGCTCCTTTCAAGGTCTGTGAACAAATGAAAATAAAATTGTAAATTTTTCTGGGGATTTCCCATCTAGAATAGAGATATAGAGTTACAATTTGTTGATTCAGAAATTACATCGATCAATAGTCTAAATCTCACAGTCGATACTAAAGTATTATACGCTCTAGAAAGCATAGGCATTCCTCCAAGATTAGAATATTGTCCGTTGGCACATCTTCATGTACTTTCTTATACAAATGTCGTCCTGTTTTTGGGTGTTGGGAAGGGGGGGGGCATGGGTGACATGCATCTTGGACTCAGCTAAGAATGGTAAGAATGCAATTAGATCTCCAAGGACATGGCTTTGGACATTTTAGGCAGTTTTGTGAATTAATCAGAAAAAAATTGTTTCATTATCTAGATACCAACTCCCACCCCAATTCAGCCTTTTTCACTCTAATCGGAATCTTGGTCAAGCCCTAGTTATCAATTATCATTAGAAACTGAGGTGTCATTTTGTTTGTGCTGTGTCATATTCATTTCATGTTCAAGTCTGTGTTTAATTCCATGTTTCTTAGATTTTGGCATAGTGATGAAGGGATTTGAATCAGTAGGATATAAATTCTCCAATGCCCCCGAAGTCTTTTATAACTTTATTGGCTCCGTGATTATTATGATCAGGGCGTCAAATTTGATCCACAAAGTGGATCTGTTCTGCATATTGAACTTGCTAGGTCGAATTCTAGGAGAAAACATAAACCAGGTAAGGGCTTTAAAGTATGGTTCTTGCTTCTAGCATCAGCAATTATGTTAGGATGATCTTTTCATCGTGATCAGATTTTTTTTCCGCTCTGTACAGGTGGTGGAGCATATGTTGTGATAGATAAAAGGAAAAAAACAGACACCAATACCCAATATACGTCAAGTGATGAAGATGATGGTAACATTTCTATCACTAATGTAGAAATTTGTTTATAATATTGTATTCTTCTTCCACCTTTCTTCTCCTGCAGGTTTGAAAGGCAATTTTGATTTTCTTTCCCACCTCTCTTAGTTACATTCAATTTGTAGATTTGAATCATCTTCTTTTCTTCCCTTTCTTTACCCTCACTATTGCCTTTGTAATCTACACTTCAGTTGAGTCAATGCAAAACAAGCTTATGTTTTTGCCTCATTGTGCTTGTTTTGATGCTCTGTTATATATTCAGGAGGCAGTGAACCTGATGAACCGCCTGGATCTGAACAGCCAGATGCCAAAAACAATACCAAGAAAAGGTTGAAAAACATACAGTAAAAATTAGTACTTCTCAGAAACAACATAAAAAAAACAGTCCATGCCTAAGATATAAGTTTCTGGCAAAACCCTTTTCTTTGAGGTTGATTTTTTCTTCTTGTCTGAATTCTGTAGCAACGAGGCTGTGGCGACTCCTGGTAATGCTGCATATGTAAGTGAATCTATATTTATTGTTAGGAAAGATATTTATTGGGATGCAGTCTCATTCCGTTTCATGATGAAAAATAGTTGTTTTTGGTATATAGCCATTTCTCCTACTTGGTCCGCTTCTTTCATCGTTCTGCATCCACTGTCCAGTTTATCACGTTTCAAGTTTTGAAGAGACTGGCTTTAAAAAATTATATGTTCCATTTTCAAAACTTATGCGTTTGCTCCAGAAGAGAGCGCAGTAATAAATATTGTGCAGAAAATTATTTGATTCTAAAAAAAAGTTTATATACTTTTTATTTGAAAAGGGAAAAAAAGCTTGTATTATTTCATAGCTCAGCTGTGATTTTGAAAAAAACAAATATTATAAAAAAAGTTCCCCGTTTATTATTAAAAAAAAATTTATTTCATAGCTCATAGCTGTGATTTAGAAAAAATATTGTCACCGTTCTGCTTGCCAATGGACATTATTAACTTAATCACAGTTTACCTTGTGATTCAATGTGGTTTCGTTTTGATGTTCAACTGATTGCAGGAGCATCAGGAAAAGACTGATGGAGGATCGTGCTCCACTTTGTTTATTGCAAATCTGGGTCCAAACTGCAATGAAGATGAACTGAAGCAAGTTTTGTCCAAGTGAGTTGTATTCCCTCTCGGATTCTTTAATTTTCAATTAGGTTTTCTGAAAAAATTGAGTGATATCAACCCTGCTTCTTTATATTATTATGGCATCCATGATTGTTGTATTTTCGGATGATGATGTTGTTGAAAAAAGTTTTATTGGACAATTTTTTTGGTGCCAGATATCCCGGATTCAATGTGCTCAAATTGCGTGCCAAAAGTGGAATGCCAGTTGCATTTGCTGATTTTGAGGTATGCAAAAATTGCTTCAGCAATGGTTGAGATTGTATTATGCTAATCCAACTGCCCCTTACAGTAGCTAAACAACATCTTGACTTTGCATTAAAAGCAATAGGACCAGGATTAGGGGTGAACATGGGACGGGCGGGGCGGGGTCGGGGTACCCCGATTACACCCCGACCCCGTTTAAGCCAAAAAATGGCACCCCGACCCCGCCCCAATTAAGTTTTACACCGACCCCGACCCCCTTTAAATGGGGCGGGGCGGGGTACCGGGGTGTTTGTTCACCCCTAACCAGGATGAATAGGTCTTGGATTTTCACTCACTGAATGGTCATTCAAGCATTTCTTGAATTTTTTTTTATTAACTGAGCATTATTTTATATTATTGATTATTGAAGTAATTTTAAATTATCTTATCTACTCCACTCCTCTTGTTTTCAATATTATTTTCATCCTCTTTTCTTAAAAGAATATCACACTTCCAGATTCAGGAGCCCTTGTGAAAAAAGGTTTCAAATTATTCTTAAATATTCAATTAAATTAAGAACAATTTGAGTTTTCTCAGATATTGAACTTGGATAGAATCATAGAAGTAGTTGCCTTCTGATGTCGATCACGAATCTGACATCATTTAGCTTATTTTCTTATGCCAGGAAATTGAACAAGCTAGCAAGGTCATGGAGGAGCTTCAAGGCTGCATGCTACCGTCATCAGACCGTGGCGGCATGCATATAGAGTATAGTATTTCTTTATAAATTGCATATACCTTTATTAATAGGCTACAGTGTATTTGTGATTGATTGATCCTTGCATACTTTAACCAGGTATGCGCGGTCTAAAATGAGGAAGTCGTAGTTAGGCGATGCTTGCAAGTGGTGATCGGTACAGGCCATCTGATGTCGCTTTCAACTGATTTAATTATCAATGTGGTGCAGATTTGAATTGAAGATATGTAGTTTGTGTTGTAAAAGTCTTGAAGTCGTTTCCTCTTCAATGATAGTTTGCAGAAACTAGTTGATTTGATTGTAAATTGGATGTATCAATAGGAAGGAACCATCTTTAGCTAACTTGATTAGGAAAAAGACAGAGAAAAAAAAACATTGCCATTTGGGAGATCAAATTATGTTTTTAAATAAAAGTTTTTGAATTTTAAATAGTTAGATTTTTGTAAGATTTCATTTTAAAACGGATAAAATCACTAAGTTAACGTACTTTAATTTTCAATCATGATATAGTAGAAAAATGATTGGTTTTCATTTTTTTTAGATATTATCAAAACTAAAAATTTCAAATTTATCTCATTAATTATATATACAATTATGAATTTAAATTCATTTTCAACTTTTTAAAACCGTGTTATTTTTTTATAGTTTTTTTTTTTTGAAACTCAAAAGAGGGGGGGTTATGATTAGTGTAGTTTGATCTAAGTAAATTATAGTTAGTTTCATCTTGATATTTTTTGTTTTGTTAAATTATTGTTTTCAATAGTGAATTATAAGTATTTTATTTTATTTTTAAACTTTAACATTTTCAAATATCTCCCAAAATAACTTATGTTAGTTTCATTAAAGAAATAACAGAAATTATGTAGTTTAAGGACAACCAAATAATTTATATATGGATTAGGAATTGAAACTTTATTATTTATTTATTAATAGTTTAAAGACAAAATCGAAAATGATGTCACACGACTCGACATATTTTTTTGTCAAATAATGTAATAATGTCGGTTCAAAAAGTTGATTATTGTTGATAAGGACAAGCGTGTGTACTCTCTGTCGAACTCAAACAATGATTTTTCTCTATCATGATCTATCATGAAGTTTTTTATTTAAAAAAAGAAAAAAGAAAAGGGGGATCTCAATATATTTTTAAAAATTTGAGGGCAAAAACTTCAATACAGGTTTCTGGCTTGAGTTTATTACCCAGAAGTTTAGAAATATGAACGGTGAAAAAGAATGATTTATTAAATCCGAATTTATGTTATATCAATATGTCAATTTCTTTAATTTTATAAAGAAGGAAAATCCTAGTCTTAGGGGGCGTTTGTTTCTGGGTTTGTATGAGATTGAGATGCCTGTGGACGAGATGTCCGAGAATGAGATCACTGTATTTGGTTTTACATGAGGATGTGAATAATAAAATTATAATATAATTTTTTTTTTCTATCTCTCCTTTCTTCTCTTCTTTTCTCTCATCTATTATTCCATGGCTATCCAAACCTCGTATATTTTGAAGGGTTTCCAAAACCCATCGAGAGGGGCTATAGAGTTTGGATCCTTTCCTTAGTGGTAAAGCAAATATGTGGATGAGGATGAAATTACTATTGGGTTTTGATCTCATCACCAATCACTGAAACAAACACCCCCTATAGCTTTCGAAAGAGTAATTTCTGAAACTGACAGATTATTGTTTAAAAAAATAAGAATTGAAGAAAGAAAAAGAGAAACTGCCAGATTTCATATTGTGTGTATTGAATTCAAGTTCAGATAAATTTATGAACATTTACATGGCATCACATTACATTCAAGAAAAAATTGAATCTATGAAATTAAAAACTATATTTTTTTAAATAATAGTAGACTTCAATCTAACAACTAGTTAGATATTAATACTACTCTTTATAAAATCGAAACTCAAGTATTATTTTCTTAATATGATGATATACTATCTAAAATAAAAATATTGAATTGCATTTTATAAGCTTACAACTAATATCCGTTCGTTTTTGTTAACCTAAGTAAATCTCAACTAGTGAGATATTTATACTCCTTTCTCTAAAGTTGAAGATTCGAGTCCCCCTTATTCAATTTGATGTATCTAAAAAAAATAAATATACATTAATTTTTAATTCTCCATAACTTCCAAAAATAAAGCTTTGAATAATAAGTGACAATTTTGTAGGGTCATAATTCAATGTACAAAATTGGAACAAAGAGATGAGACCATTGTGTGGTTGATAATCCACTTCCCCACGTAATATTTTTGTTTATGAATTTTGCTTAAAATATGTCTGTATCATAAAATCTTTTTTAACGTATTAATTGAAGTCTTATATGACAAGATCACTTATTAAATGAAGTTATACGCTTCAATGTCAAGATCAACTTATTATGTTTTATACCTATGAAATTCGTAAATAATTTATTTATTGAATACTAAACTTACAACTACTCAAAATTGATAATATTTAAAATTTAAGGTTTGATTTGATAATATCTCTAAAATTCAAGGGTAAAATTATTTGTTTTATTTCAAAAACTGAATCCACCAATATAAATTTTGTGAAAATTATAGGATTAAAATAAAATATATTAAAAAATAAGGATCAAGAAAATTGAATCCATGAAATTAAAAACTATTATTTTATACAATAATAACAACTAGTTAGATATTAAATACTACTTTTTTGTAAGATTGAAACTCACGTATTATTTTCTTAATTTGATGATATAGTATCTAAAATAAAATATTAGGTTACGTTTTATAAGTTTACAATTAATATCACCTGAACACATCTCAACTAGAGAAAGGAGTTATAAATATCTTACTAGTTTTTTTTCTTTTTCTTTTCTTACCCTCTCTCTCCACAACTTCCAAAAATAAAGCTTTGAGTAATAAGTGACAGTTTTCTAGGTTTATAATTCAATGTACAAAATTGGAAGGAACAAAGATATGAGACCATTGTGTGGTTAATATCACTTCCCCATGTGATATTTTTGTTTATGAATTTTGCTTAAAATATTTCTATACTTTAGGCTTCAATATCGTTTCTCTAGCCAACACGAGCATCGTTCAAGTGGTTAGACACTTGCTCCCTTTCCATGATACGATCATTTTCACTCTCGTTTTCTTCCCACTTGTTGGGGTATCTTTTTTAGGCATCTGTTTATACCAAAGAAGAACAAAAAATTCTTAGGAAAAAGTACATACTGCATGGAACAATCATGTCATCTACATTTCATGGCCTTACCTCTTGAACCCCCCTTTCCTTTCAAAACCCTATCTGCCGATTCATCTCATTCCTTCTGTTCAGATCTTCGAGTATTAACCATTTCTGCCATTTCATCACAATCATCAAAACCATTCACAAAAAAAAAAAAAAACGAAAATGAGCATTTTAAAGTTTCAGAAAAGGAAACTACCTTCCTGATAACTGTATGTTGTGGTTGTTCGTCTCCCACGAGCGGTTTTTTGACAAAAAGGAAAAAGGAGAAATGAGGAAGCTTTTCGGAGAAGTTGGAGAGACGTTACACTTCTTTGCCACCCAAAATCCCTTTTAATACTTTAATTTAATCCATAATAATGATTGATAAGATGTCTACTTTATTGTGCATGTCAGATCGTTATTATGCCTATTAAATCCTTATTAGCCATCCTACTTATAAGGGCTTTTCCGTAAAATTGTTACCGTTTCCCAATTTGATGTAATATCTCAAAAAAAGAAATATCTTTCTCTTTCTCACCAATTCTTTCAAATCTATCACTACCATTTATATAAACAAATCCTATTTATAATTTAGGGTAAACTGCAAATAACACCCCCGTGGTTTCGGTCAAATTCATGAAAAGTCCTTGTAGTTTAAAAATGGAAAATTACACCCCCATACTTCCAAATTATATCAATATGACCCCTCCCCTTCAATGGTGTAAATTTTCTTTTAGCCGTAACTTTTTCGTTTGAACTCCGATTTTGATGATTCAAGACGTTTTGGAATCCTCTTTTCGGGCTCTACGTCATGGTTATCTCAAATATTCAAATTTTTTTAATAAATAACAGAGTTTTATTATCGTCAAAATATTTGGTATGATTACAGTAATTAACCCCGATATTTACTGATGATTTAGAAGTTTTCAAGTGACCATAAAGTAGAGCCCGGAATGAGGATTCTAAAATATCTTGAATCATCAAAATCGAAGTTCAAACGAAAAAGTTATGGCTAAAAGAAAATTTACACCATCAAGCTTTAGGTCATATTGATATAATTTGGAAGTACGGGGGTGTGATTTGCCATTTTTAAACTACATGAACTTTTCATGATTTTGACAGAAACCATAAGGGTGTTATTTGCATTTTACCCTATAATTTATACATATGAAATCGTAAATAATTTATTAATTGAATATTAAACTTGTAACTACTTAAAATTGATAATATTTAAAGTTTAAGGTTTGCGTCGATAATACCCTAAAATTCAAGGGTAAAATTATTTATTTTTTCAAAAATAAATTTTGTAAAAATTATAGGATTAAAATAAAATATATTAAAAAATAAGGATCAAGAAAATAAATGTAGAAATTTAATGAGAAAACATGACCTACAATTAATGCATCATCGAGTCTACCCATTATATATATTTTTTAAATGTAGATTTTCTTGAGATCTACAATATTATTTAGTTAGAATTGCGATATTGTTGTGAAATACTTATTACTATTTGATAATTGAGTGTGTTTGAATTCGAGGGAGAGAGCATCTAATTCAATACTATATATAAATTATGAAAACTGTGAAAAGATAAAATCCTAACAACTAAAGCAAAATGTGTGTAAAAGAGAGACATGATTGAGTGTGATTGAATGCGAGGGAGAGAGCATCTAATTCAATACTATATATAAATTATGAAAACTTTGGAAAGATAAAATCCTAACAACTAAAGCAAAATGTGTGTCAAAGAGAGACATGATAGAAACTTGATAGTGGGCCCGTTTGGGGTTGATTTTAATCAACTTATTGAAGAATTCTAACTGTTTTTTTGTTTGGTAAAACAAAATTTAACAAATTTTTAAAAAATCACTTGAACAAAAAGCTGTTTATGAGTGGCTTTTCAAAATAGATTTTCCCAGAATCTATTAGTTAGTGGGTGAGATTTTGGTGGAGCATGATGCCAATTTTTTTTTTTTTTTGACAAATCGCAGATTGAGTTTCACTTATTATATTGATTTATTTTAAAATATTTTTATTGTCAAAATATATTTTATGGATAATTGAAATTAAATTATTATAATTTGCCTTAAAATGTAATAAATATTTGATAACTTTTAATGTAAAATAAATATATAAAATTGAAAAATTAAAAATCATGAATAATTGTAATAATTAATTCTTTCTAAATAAATGTTTTTAAATTAATTTATTGAACACTTTCAAACTATTTATATACGTTTAAATACTTTTTAAAGTTGATTTTAACAAATTAATATAAATTAACTATACTAAAAAAATCATACCTTCTTTTATGCTATATATACAATTTTTTTTTGTTTAAAATATTATATATTTTTTCTATTAAAACGGTTTTAAATTAAAATTTTAGAAAACTTAAAAATTATTGTAATGATTATGTCATTAAAAAATAGGTAGTCCTTTTAAATCAATATATCAAATATTATTTCACTATTTATATATTTTGCAGCACTTTTAAAAGTTAATTTACCAAACGCTAATTTAATTCACAAGCTGAATTTACCAAACACTAATATGATTTTTGATACAGCTAATTTTTTCTTCAGCACAGCTGGCAGCAATTATTTTAAAAGCTACAGCAATACCAAACTAACCCAGTATTGGTTAGGAATGTAACAATTTTTATTTCCATTTTTCTAATAGAAAAGTTTGACTCTTAAATTAAGTGATTAATTGTAATATTAAGATTACAAACAGAATTTTCTTTAACTATCACTATAAGAAGTATATATAAAAAATAAGAGTTTTTATATCCTCATTAACTATACTTTTTTTTTTTTTTTCAAAGAATAGTCGTATTAAAATTTTGCGAAAAATAGATCTCACAACTTTAGATGAAAGTCAAACTCTTAATAAAATGTTAAGAAGAAACTAAACAATGTAAAACAAACATCCCCTATTTCCTGTTAGTTTTAATGGAATTGAGATATATATGTTTATTTAACATCACGTATTTCAATTATATTAAAAATAATAAAAAAATTAATAGATTAGTAAAAATCTTAACAAAATCTACCTTGTTAACAAGGTGTAAAATCTATAATTCGTATTTATTTATTATAATTTTCGCTTATTTTTAATAAAATTAGAATACATGATAGATATACAATAAACAGACGTCTCAATTTCATTAAATTTAATAGATATAGAGGTGTACTTTATAATTTTATAAACTATAAAGGTATTTAAAATATTTTTAAATTATAAGGTTCTCATCTGTAATTATCCTTTACAAGAAATAAAAATGTGATCATGCATGGCATATTCATCCTCTAACTATTTTATTATTTGCAATATTAAATAATATTGTTATTTCCCCAAAAGTTCCATCCTCTTTCTGATATTATTTAGTTGAAAAAGCATGTAATTTTTTAATGACATTAAACAGAATTTGTGAATGGTAACTTTTTATGCTAAAAAGTCTTATCCTCACATTGCTTGTTTTAGCAATGAACGTCTCCTGCATTATTGATTAATCCTCTTTCTAATTAATTATTATTGTGAATTGAGATTTATATTCCAACACGATCATAACTTCCTTCCTATGAGGTTGAAGGTTCAAGTTTCCCTTCCTCACAATCTAATATAATATCTAAAAAAAAAAAAAAAAAAAAAGAGATTTATACTCTTTTATCAACTAACCTTTATATATTAATAATTATTGGTACTTAAAAGCCATGTTTTCATAAGTATCATGTATAATTCTAATCACAAAATCTAGAAATTTAATAATAATAAAAAAAAGATATGATTTTTTTTATTGTTGATTAATATGTATGTTATTGATTAGAATAAAAATTTCACATCCTTCATAAAATGAATCCAGGGCACTTTTCATTGAATTATAACTCATGTTTTATTAATAAATATTATAAGGGTAATTTATTAGAACTTGAAGGGTTAATTTTTTTTTTTTTTTAATTTAAGTTATTAAATTGACAATTTTTTAGAGATCGAATTATATTTTATCTATTTTTATTTTTTTTAAAGGGGTAATTTCAATTCTAAGAAAAATTATATTTATGTTTTTTTTTTTACAATAAATATAGCATTTTCTATAATATTTATAAACATGTTATTTTTATTAAGTACATCAATTAGTGATTTATCATCAATCAATATTTAAGACTATCACAAAATTATGTAAACATCAACTAGTATATCACAGTCAATCAATCATTTATCATAATAGATTAATATATTTATTCATTTACATAAGAATTATGATAATTCTAAATATTAGAGAAAATGCTGCCACATATGAAATTTTTATTTTTTATTTTTTTATAAATGATCTTTTGTTGAGATGGAATACAATTATACATGGGGAAAACTTAACTATTTCAAATGGAGTAGTCATTTCTAGTTTCCACGACTATAATAACAAAATCCCCATTTGTGATTGTTTATTCATTTTTATTTTATTTAATAATTTAATATATGTGAATGTAGATGTAGGGATAACTACTCCGTTCAATGTATATAAATTACATTTGAATTAAAAACTCGTAATTTCACCTTCTAGGATGAAATCTTTCTTAATTATTTTCATATTTGTAATTATTTATTGACTCATTTATATTATATAATTAATAAATATGTATATTCCACTAATATATTTAATTTAATAAAATTCTTATATATATATATATATTTAAATCAGAACTCCTCCAAGAAGAGATGTTTTACTTTTATACCTAACGTTTTTTTTTCCGGATGGAAATTACTTTTAAACTTATCTCATGTTGCACGTTTGAAGGTAAAGTGTCAATTTTTTAAATTATCTTTGTATATTTTAATTGTAATTTGTTGATCAAATTGTCCATATTGTAATGCTAGAAACAGGCAGACAGACACCAACATTAATCTAAGTTTGTGGGGATATATATAATATTCAAAATAAAACTACCAAAATTGAAATGATCAATAGTTTCAAACTTAATAGTTTTTTTAGTAACATTAAAAAAAATATTTAAACATCATAAAGTTGACTTTACTAAAAAAATTCTTGGGTTTGCCACTTACTAAGTTCCACTAAGTACGTAAGAAATAACCTTTCATGATTTTCATACATCTAATTTTTATCGAATCAAACATTAATAAGATTCGTATAAAATTATTAGAAATTATTTTAAATAATAAATTTTAGATAAATATTTGTATTTATATATTTTTAAATTATTTATTTAATTAACAGTTAACTAATTTATCGAACTTCTTTAGTAATTTAGTGAATCAGGAGCAATATATTATTTTGCTGATATGGTGTAAATCAATTAAATAAATGAGAGTTTTAGTTTCTAAAAATTTATTTAGATGTCTCTAGAAAAATTTATTTAGATAATAATTATTTAATCTAAAATAAAATGTAATAAATATTAAAAGTAAACAGCTCATTAATTTATTAAACTTATTCGATAATTTAATAAAATAGAAATATTATACTAAAAGTTGTGCTATATGAGTTATTATATCTATTTTTACTACTATTTGGGTAATTTATCCTATATTTATTAGTAAGTTTCGTATATTAATACCATATTTATAATAAGGGTAAATTGTAAATAAACCTCGGTGGTTTTGGTTAAATTCATAAACATCGCATGTAGACCGTAGTTTAAAAATGATAAATCACACCTCTGTAATTTCAAATCATGTCAATAAAGACCCCTCCTCCAACGTTGTAAAATTTGTTTTAGCCATAATTTATTTGTTTGAATTCCGATTTAGATGATTTAAGATATTTTAGAATCCTCATTTCGGGCTCTACGTTATGGTCACTTGAAAACTTATAAATTATCAGTAAACAAAGGGGTTAATGGCTTCAATCATACCTAATATTTTAATGATATTAAACTCGATCTTTTATTTATTGACGATTTTTAAGTTTTGAAATGACCATTACATAGAGCTCGAAATAAAATATTCTAAAAAATCTTGAATCATTCAAATTGAAATTCAAATGAAGAAGTTATGACTAAAATAAGTTAATTGCAATATTGGAGGGAAGTGATATTATTGACATAATTTAGAACTACAAGAGTGTAATTTACCACTTTTAAATTTCCGGGAGTTGTTCATGAATTTAACCAGAAAACGCAAAAGTGTTATTTGTAATTTAACCTTATAATAATCATGCCATTATGAGCATAAATCATAAATTGATTAGATATTTACTTCTTTAAGTTAAAAATTAGAGTATTCCCTTCTCAATTTGACGTAATGTTAATAGAAGAACATATTTATAATGATCGAAATAAAAATTAGGCACGTAAGTTTGAACTTTCACATCTTTGTTTTTTCTCTCTCTTAAAAGGGAGAAATTATTAGAAATACCGGGATTAATATGCCTTGTGGTGAAAAGTCGACACCTGTCCTATTTTAAAACTCAATTATATTATTGTGATGTGCACCCACCCTTTCTCATTGACGAACCGGGTTTTTTTTTTCAATCAAACTCATGGAACGAATTTTAAGTAATTAAAAAAAACTACAGTTGAGTATTTTATATATATATATATATATATTTTAATAAAACTACAGTTCAATATATTAAATATAATAGAAATATATATTTTTTATTTTTATCTTTCATGTGCATGTATATTTGTAATAATTAAAATTTATAGAAATATTTATTCTCACTCTCAAATTTAAAAAAATGTGTCAATATAAATTTAAAATTAAACTTTTAATTTTGTTCAATATAAACTTTAAACTTTAATAAATTATTTTATTAATATCATATGTTATTTAAATTAATATTACTTTTGAAGTTTTGTAATTAGATATGAGCGTTTTTATAGATCAATAAAATTATTTTTGTTAATATTGATATTGATTTTTTTTGTTTATATTCGATATTTTTCATGATGAGATTGAAATTTTTTTTTCTTTTTCTTTTTGCAATTTGATTTTGTGCATTTCTCGTAATAATTATAATTTAGAAAAAAATATTCAATTTATACTTGTGAATATAATAATATGTGAAGAATTTTTGAAGTTGTCAATTTCGAATTGTATTTATTTCAAAGTTTATATATAAAAAATAATTACGGTAAATCGTTTTATCAATTAAAAAAAATATGTCCCATCCTTCCGAATTAGTAATAGAATTCTATTTGCTTTAATATCATTCCTTGCGTTCATTAAAAAAAAAAAAAAAAAAAACAAACAAACGGTTTGTCAATTGGAAAAAAGCCGGTTCGTAAATTAGTAAGGCGCAACCCAACACAACAATTTTATTTGGTTTAAAAAAAAAGGGAACAGGTGTCGACTTTTCACCCACAAGGCATATTATGCCCGGCATTCCTAATAATTTCTCCTTAAGAGGCCAAAAAAAAGAAAAAGAAAGTGCTGTCATGGAGGATGGTTCATTGGTTCTTGTGCCAACAAAGAAACCGGCAACTATGAACTCGCCATTGAAGCACCTTAAGCACACTTGCTCTCTGTAATTTTTTTTTGTCATCATCAATATCAATTTAAACAAAAAAAAACTCTGTTTCTTTTTTTTGAAACTAAATGCATGAAAATCCCATCTGGGTTTTCCTTCAACGTGAAGTTTTCTTCTCAAATTCTCCATTTTCACCAGTTTTGAAAGAATCCCTTCATTACCCAGGTAAGGAAATATATATATATATATATATATATCATGTCAAATTCAGAACCTTTTTTGGATAAAAGTAATGAAAGACAAGGGTCTGGCATAACCCATGCTAGTCTTTTAAGCAAGCTGATATTTTCTTGGATCAACCCATTACTTCATTTGGGTTATTCTAAAACTTTGATTCTTGAGGATGTTCCTTCTCTTGCTTATGAGGATGAAGCAAATTTTGCTTATATGAAGTTTTCTAATGTATGGGATTCACTTTTGACTTTGAGAGAAAAGAGCCCTAGTAATGGCTCAAAGAACTTGGCTTTTCAAGCTATTAAAAAAGTTTACTTTAAAGAGAATGTGTTTATAGCTTTCTATGCTCTTTTGAGGACTGTTTCTGTTGTTGTTTCTCCTCTTATTCTCTTTGCTTTTGTGAACTATTCAAATAGTGAAGATAGGAATTTGAAACAAGGTTTTTTCATTGTTGGTGGTTTGATTGTTTGTAAGGTGCTTGATTCTTTGTCTCAGAGACATTGGTATTTTGGTTCAAGAAGGTCTGGAATGAGAATGAGATCTTCTTTAATGGTGGCAGTTTATAAAAAGCTCCTTAAGCTTTCTAGCTTGGGAAGGAAAAGGCACTCAGCAGGAGAAATTGTGAATTATATTGCTGTTGATGCTTATAGAATGGGAGAATTTCCATGGTGGTTTCATACTACTTGGACTGCATGTTTGCAACTTGTTTTATCCATTGCTGTTCTCTTTTGGGTTGTGGGAATTGGAGCTTTATTGGGTTTGATTCCTCTTTTAGTATGTGGATTTCTTAATATTCCTTTGGCTAAGTCATTGCAAAAGTGTCAATTCCATTTCATGGTGGCTCAAGATGAGAGATTGAGGTCAACTTCTGAGATTCTTAACAATATGAAGGTTATTAAATTGCAATCCTGGGAAGAAAAGTTTCAAAACTTGATTGAATCTCTTAGAGATAAGGAGTTTAAATGGTTGGAAGAAGCTCAACTTCAGAAGGCTTACAACTCTCTATTGTATTGGATGGCTCCAACTATTATTTCTGCCGTTGTTTTCCTTGGATGTATCTTCTTTCAAAGTGCTCCTTTAAATGCAAGCACCATTTTCACAGTTCTTGCAACATTAAGGGTAATGTCAGAACCGGTTAGGATGATACCAGAAGCTCTTTCAATCATGATCCAAGTTAAGGTTTCCTTTGATAGGCTCAACACATTCTTGCTTGATGATGAGTTGAAAAAAGATGAAATAGATAAACACCCATCAAAGAATTTGGATGAGATTATCAAAATACAAACGGGTAACTTCAGTTGGGATCCAGAATCGATGATTTTGACTCTGAAAGATGTAGATTTAGAAGTAAAAAGGGGACAGAAAGTTGCAGTTTGTGGACCAGTTGGAGCTGGGAAATCCTCTCTTCTATATGCTATGCTTGGAGAAATACCAAAACTTTCAGGAAAAGTAAGTTTAAAAACAAAGCAGATTTTGTCATATCTCATAAAGGGATTGCATTTATTAATAAAGTTGAAGTAATTTCCAACTGTTTGGTATTACAGGTTCAGGTTAATGGATCAATAGCCTATGTTTCACAGATTTCTTGGATTCAAAGTGGCACAATCCAAGATAACATACTCAATGGAAAGCCAATGGATAAGGATAGGTATGAGAATGCAATAAAAGCATGTGCTTTGGATGAAGACATTAATAGTTTCGACTATGGAGACCTTACAGAAATAGGACAGAGAGGCCTTAACTTGAGTGGAGGACAAAAACAAAGGATTCAACTTGCAAGAGCTGTGTATAATGATGCTGATATTTACCTGCTTGATGATCCTTTTAGTGCAGTGGATGCTCATACTGCCTCTACTCTTTTTAATGTAAGAACAAGGAAATTTTAGGTTTTTTTGTGTGCATAAAAAATCATATTTAATAGAAATTATTCAACTTGACGTATGGAAATTTTGCAGGAATGTGTCATGGCTGCTCTAGATAAGAAAACTGTGATTCTTGTGACCCACCAAGTGGAATTTCTTTCTGAAGTTGATAAGATTCTGGTAAAATAACTAAAAGTTTTGTAGTTCAAATCTTGTAAATGCTCATCTCTTTCTCATTAACATGTCTTGCCATTTTTCAGGTGATTGAGGGAGGGAAAATAACTCAATCAGGAAGTTATGAAGACCTCTTGACGGCAGGGACACCTTTTGAAAAGCTTGTGAATGCTCACAGAGATACTGGAATTACATCCGGCACTTCAGGGAGCGAAAACCTGAAAGAAATTGAAACATTAGACATGGTAAAACCAGACAAAAATGTTCAAAAGGACTTAACTGCCAAAAACTCACACGGAGTACAGCTAACACAAGAAGAAGAAAAGGAAATAGGGAATGTTGGTTGGAGACCTTTCCTTGATTACATCATTGTCTCGAAGGGGTGGCTTCTTCTATTTTTAAGTCTAATTAGTCTATGTGGTTTCATAGCTTTTCAAACAGCTTCAACATATTGGCTAGCCATTGCCATTCAGTTCCCTAACATCAGTGATGACTTGCTAATTGGAATCTATGCAACTATTTCACTTCTTAGTGCAGTATTTGTGCTTATCAGATCCCTTCTTACTGCTTATATTGGTCTAAAAGCTTCAAAAGCCTTCTTTTCTGGTTTTACAAATTCGATTTTCAAAGCTCCCATGGTGTTCTTTGATGCAACCCCAGTTGGGAGGATTCTAACCCGAGTAAGATCACTTTAAGTTCATCTCTATTTTTTCCTTCTTATGCATCATGAAGTTTATGTTACATTCAACCTAGCTTCTTGTTGCATTGCTCCAATACCGATAGTACTAAATATCACAATATATTCAGGCTTCATCAGATTTGAGTATTTTGGATTTCGACATACCGTTTTCCGCCATTTTTGTAGTTTCTGGTGCTATTGAACTTATTTCAGTGATTGCAATTGTGGCTTCCGTAACTTGGGAAGTTCTCCTTGTTGCCATTCCTGCTATGATAGCTTCAAGTTATGTTCAGGTGTACATATTTTTCCATATCTCCAATCTCTATTGTTCTTCCCCATTAAATAGCGGAGCTAACTTCTACTTGTTTGGTTTTTAATATTTGGAAGAGGTATTATCTTGCCTCTGCTAGGGAGCTTATGAGAATCAATGGAACAACAAAAGCGCCTGTGATGAACTATGCAGCAGAGACATCAGTCGGTGCTACCACGATCAGAGCTTTTGACATGACATACAGGTTCTTTCGGAAGTTCCTAAAGCTCGTCGACGCAGATGCAAGTCTTCTTTTCCATTCTAATGCAACCATGGAATGGTTGTTGTTGAGAATAGAAACACTGCAAAATCTAACACTCATAACAGCTGCTTTTCTCCTTGTATTGCTTCCCAAAAGTCAAACGGGTCCAGGTAAAGTAAAATAAACAAAGAACATAAGAATTCAAAATGTTGTTCCATAGTACTTGATCATTTAATCCATCCTGCAGGGCTTGTGGGGCTCTCTCTTTCCTATGCCCTGTCCTTGGCTTCTACTTACAGTTTTATGGCAAGATGGTATTGTAATCTTTCAAACTACATCATCTCTGTTGAAAGGATCAAGCAATACATGAATTTACCATCAGAGCCTCCAGAAAATGTAGAGGAAAGGAGGCCTCCATTTTCATGGCCTAGTATGGGCAGGATAGATTTGGAATGTTTAAAGGTAAGGAAGCTTCAAATGAAGTTCAAATCATTTGCAGACTCGCTTCAACATCTCAAACCATACACCAATGGCATTGTAATGCTGAAGTTATGTTTTTTTTCCCCGTTGGTTTTAGATAAAATATCGTCCGAATATGCCGCTAGTTCTCAAAGGAATTACATGTACTTTCAAAGAAGGGACTAGAGTAGGAGTTGTTGGAAGAACTGGAAGTGGAAAAACCACATTGATAAGTGCTTTGTTTCGTTTGGTGGAGCCGGAGAGTGGGAGAATTATTATCGATGGGATTGATATATGTTCCATTGGTCTAAAAGATTTAAGAATGAAGCTAAGCATCATCCCACAAGAGCCAACTCTTTTCAGGGGCAGCATTAGGACTAATTTGGATCCTCTTGGCCTTTACTCTGATGATGAGATATGGAAGGTGAATTATCACTCAGCCTGATTTCAATCTTCAAGTATTGTTTGTTCTGATTTTATTTTCTGCGTTTATTCAAAGAGTAAAATAAACATTTATTCCTAATGACCTGATTATTTGCAGGCTTTGGAGAAGTGTCAACTCAAGGAAATTATCAGCTGCCTGCCAAATCTGCTAGATTCATCTGGTAAGTTTTAAATATTCCACTAACATGTGCATAGTGTATTGGTAGAGTGACAAAGTTTTTGATTTGTAATCAAGAGGGTAGTGGTTCGGACCCGCTCCCACACGCATATAGCGCATTGGTAGAGTCACCGTGATTATTTTGTAACTAAATGGGTTGGCTTCGGACCCCTCCCCGTGTATAAAAAAATTCCACTGACATGGTATGCTCTTGTCAAGCTTGCATACATGTTATTTCCTGTTTATTTGAATATGATGATCCAAATTAATTTCAATTCCAATCTGAAAAAACTCACTGTACAACTGAGTTTTCTCCTTTCATAGTTGACAAAAGAATTTCCTAATGTACAAAATTTTCTTATAGCGGATTTCTCTCTTTATCTATAACTTTTCTTACATGATTCTTCAATAGAATCTTTGTTCTTTATCTTCTATCATTCATTAATGGTCAATTTGATTGAATGAATATGAAACAGTGAGTGATGAAGGAGGGAACTGGAGTGTGGGTCAACGTCAGCTTTTCTGCCTTGGAAGAGTATTACTGAAAAGAAATAGAATTCTAGTTCTTGATGAAGCTACTGCTTCCATTGATTCAGCAACTGATACCATTTTACAGAGAATTATACGAGAGGAATTTTCCGAATGCACTGTTATAACAGTAGCTCATAGAGTTCCTACAGTCATTGACAGTGATAAAGTCATGGTCCTCTCCTTTGGTATGCTCTCTCTCTCGAATTCTATTTTAATGTGACTCGAAAGCTCATGATGTTGTTTTGTTCACTTGAGAAAAACTCGGTGTGGTATGAAATTTTTCTAGTTTTATCTATTATTAGTGTTTGACTTTCTCCTACCGATTTTTCCACTTCTTTCACTTGCTTAGTTTAAACATCTTCCATTCTTCAATGTTGAAGCTTTTGTACAAACGTATGCAAATTTTTTTTCTTTTATCTCTGGTCTTTTGCAAAAATGTAATTATTAAGTATTTGATTTTTTTTTCTTGTCAATCAATGATTTAATCAAGTGGGGTGATTAAAGAACTAACTTAAATGTTTCCTTTTTTTTTGTTTAGGGAATTTGGTTGAGTATGATGAGCCATCAAAGCTTATGGAAACAAATTCCTATTTCTCCAAACTTGTGGCTGAATACTGGGCCAGCTGCAGGAGAGATTCAGATCCTAAGTTTGAATCACATTTAATTTGACAAAAATAAGTCTAAAATATGATATGGTTCAAAGTGTCTGTCTAAATAAATTTATTGGGTTTTGGATCTAGATTTAAGGAAAATAGGAAGCATTTTGAAGAGTTTTAGAAAGATGCAGAGATGTTCTGTTTGCTTATAATGTTTTTTATTAGGTTAAAATATAGTTTAACTATTTTTTATTTGATTCTTTAAATATTAAATTATTTTAGGGTTTTTGGCTTCATTGACCTCCAAAATTCCCAATTAAGGTTTATTGACCTCCATTTTTGTTTTAAACTTTTTTAACCTTATGATGATGTCATTTTAGTGTGAAATGTCTAAAAAAACCATTTTATTCTCTTCTTTCATGAAACCTTCTTCATCTCTCTTTCCATGAATTTTTTTTTCTTCTCTTCTCCATGAAACCATTTTCTTATCTTCTCAATATTATCTCTTCTATCTCCCTCACACACGGTGACGACAGAGATCGGCGGTTGGTGGTGAAAAACGTTTGAAAAACTCTCATCTCTCGATTTGTGTATACATGACTTTGGGTTTTTGAGATTTTCATTTGTATTTTTTATCAATCTCAAAATCTCAACACCCTCTCCATTCTCTACCTCAACACTCTCTTCACATTACCAAGTAATCTTCAAGCTTTCAATTCTTATCATTATAAAAAAAAAAAAAAAAAAAAAAAATCTGGGTTGCCCCGAATTTTGAGTTTTTCCCCCGAATTTTGAGTTTTTTACCTCGAATTTTGCACCGAATTTTGAGTTTTGCCCGAATTTTGCACCGAATTATGAGTTTCTTCCCGAATTTTGAGTTTCCCGAATTTTGGATCCCAGGAGGATATTTTTTTCTTAATTTAATCTATATAAAATAAAAGAGTTTTTTTTATTAATTTAATCTTATATAATATGTATATATATATATATATATATATATATATATATATATATATATATATATAATTTAAAAAAAAAAAAACTCATTTAAAATCCTTCACTGTCTCAGACCGAATTCTGAGACAGTGAGCTTTTTTTTTTTTTTTAATTATAAATATATATATATATATATATTTTCCTCTCTTTTATTTTATTTATTTTATATAGGTTACATTAAGAAAAAATACCATTTGCTCCAAAATTCGGGGATAAAATTCGGGGAAAGAAACTCAAAATTCGGTGTAAAATTCGGTGCAAAATTCGGGGTAAAACTCAAAATTCGGGGCAAAAAATCAAAATTCGGGGCAATACTCAAAATTCGGGGAAGAAACTCAAAATTCGGTGCACAATTCGGGGCAACCCGGATTTTTTTTTTTTTTTTTTAATTTATAATAAGAATTGAAAACTTGAAGATTACTTAGGAATGTGAAGAGAGTGTTGTGGTAGATAATAGAGAGGGTGTTGAGGTTTTGAGATTGATAAAAAATAGAAATGAAAAATCTCAAAAACCCAAAGTTATGCATACACAAATCGAGAGAAGAGAGGTTTTTCAAACATTTTTCACCACCAACCGCCGCCATCCTTCGTCGCCGTGTGTGGGGGAGATAGAAGAGATAGTATTGAGAAGATAAAGAAAATGGTTTCATGGAAGAGGAGAAGAAGAAAAAAATTCATGGAAGGAGAGATGAAGAAGGTTTCATGGAAGAAGAGAATAAAAGGGTTTTTTTAGACATTTCACACTAAAATGACATCATCATAAGGTCAAAAAAGTTTAAAATAAAAATGGAGGTCAATAAACCTTAATTGGGAATTTTGGAGGTCAATGAAGCCAAATTCCCATTATTTTAGTCTCTCATGTTTAAACGTTTATTTAGTTAGTCCCTAATGTCACCATCATCGATGGGTTTTCGGCTCGGCCCAAACATTAGAAGGCTCAAGAACCAATAGTGTATAACTTTCAAATCAATTTTTTTAAACAAATCAAATTTTAACAAAATTAACGTATTAAACTTATTATTTTAAGAATTAAATGCATGAATGACCCCTGCACTTTAAGAGTTTTTTAATTTACACCCTACACTTTTAATTTGAAAAATTTCACCCTTACACTCTCATAAACCATTAAATGTTAATTTTTTCATCCAAAATAACAGTGGCCTATTTTTAATATTTTTTTATTCATAATATTCTAACTTGGGTTAGAATAAAACCAACCAAAAAGAACAAAAATCAAATTTTCAATCACGGTCTTTCATCTACCTTCTTGGAGCGACATCAATGGCAGCTTCCTAGATGTGATATTATAGTCAAAAGCTTGGGCCCTCCCAAAAAGTTAACTTCTGGGTTTCATCCTTGATGAGCTTGGGAATGATCCAACATCTTGATCTTTTAAGTAATTTTATAAATTTCTTCAATTTCAATATATCATTGCCCTTTTCCATTTTCCCCTCAAACATTTTCATCTCCGATAGGATACCACGGTCCAATTGCAGGCAGCTTGAAGAGTTTCTCAATCTTTCCGCCGTGGCCGGAAACGTGCCGTAAAATGTAAAATTGGTACTTTTCTTTTTTTTAGGGTTAAATTTTAATCAAGGTTAGAATTTTATGAATAAAAAAAACAAAAAAATAACATTAAAAAAATATTAATGTTAAATTGGATGGAAAATTTAACATTTGATGGATTATAAAAGTGCAAGGGTGAAATTTTTCAAATTGAAAGTGCAAGGGCGTAAATTGAAAAAATGTAAGGGTCATTTATGCATTTAACCCTTATTTTAAATAACAATTTTACCCGTTAAATAATTTAACTATTTTATTTTATCTTATTTAGTAATTTCACAAAAGTATTTTTATTAATTATTTCATACATGAATATTTGAGAATAAAGTGCATCACTACAATATAAGTACATCCCAACTATGTTGACACCCACTTATTTGTCAATTATATGCATTTTTCTCAACTTAAAAAAATTACATGAAATAAATAAATTATTCTTCGGGACAATCACATTCTTTAGCCGACGTTGGTGAAATGAATGTCTCAAACTTTTTAGTTGACTTTTCAATATTTTCTTCTTCATGCATCCTTTTTAATTTATTTATTTTTTAATTTTAATTTAATTTAATTTAATTTTAAATTTTTTTAAACTCTACTATCAAGTTATAATAGTTTTTTTTAACTCTTTTGTTAAGTTATAATAGAATTTTTTTTATCTTAAATTTAAAAAATAGTAATATTATAAAATTTTATTTAAATAATAAATAAATATTGCGAGCTTTATTTGGGCCGAGCTTGAGTTGGCTCGTTGGATCGGTCCTATGGAGGCTCAAACGAGCCGGCTCGTTCAAAAAAAGGGAGGCTCATATCCAATCCAAACAATTAACGAGCCGAGTCGAGCCGGCTCGTCAAACGTTGACTTACGGGCCGAGCTCGAGCCGAGTCAAGGGCCGACTTTTAGGCCGCGAGCCATATGATGATGGTGACCCTAATGTTCGGTTTAGTTTTTTTAATTTAGTACTTAACATTTAAATTGGTTTAATTTAATATTTCACGTTTTGATTAAGTTTAATTATAGTCTAGTTGTTAAATCCTATAACTAAAATATCGACATAGCTCATGGATGGTGATACCTATGACCTAATGAGGATATTTTATGTACGAGACATAAATAATGAGTTCATTGAAATTACATAAAACTATCTCATGGTCTTCACTAACCTTTTTTTTCTTTTTTTTAATTATCAATAAGTTACTTCTCAATATCAAAATGTTGAATGTGCTTGACAATCAGTCAAAAAATATGCGAGGTCAATTTCTTAGGAGAATTTAACTTAATTTAAAGATGAAAATTTAAAAGTTTTAAATTTAGGTTAAAATCTAGATATTTTTTATGAGTAATTTCAAAAATAGGAAATGTTTTGAAATATTTTAAAAATTGATTTCTCACACTGAGATTTCACCAATCTCAAAATGAGATTAGACTAATCTCGATCTGAGACTGGTGAATCTAGAAGTGTCATTTTTAAATTGTTTAAAAAACTTTTCTTATTTTTGAAAATATCAATTTGTAAAATTCTATTTTTGAAAAATCCCCTAAAATCTAAGTTATGATTTAACAAATAAATAACTTATTTTGTTGTATAGTCTATGTTAGTTAAAAAAACATAAAATTTATGTTCGTAATAAAAAAAAAAATATTTTTCATGAAATTTTAATAATAAGATTTGAATTTGAAATATATTAAAATATAATAGTTCAAAATAAAAACCTTTGAAAACACTAAGGATTAAATTAGAAATTGAGGCAAGTTTTAATAACTTGATATAGTATCATTCCCACCATTTATAAATTTAATTTAAATCTCTTAAATTTATTTTAGCAATTGGGTTTAATCCGATAGTAATTTTTTTTTTTTTTTGTTACAATAGAGATAGCTATATGAACACAAAATGTATTCGGCGAAGTGATAAAAATTTACTCTGGATGAGTATTTTAAAGGGTAAACTGCAAATAACACCCTTGTGGTTTCGGTCAAATTCATGAAAAGTCCTTATAGTTTAAAAATGGCAAATCACACCCTCGTACTTTCAAATTATATCAATATGACCCCTCCCCTTCAATGGTGTAAGTTTTCTTTTAGCCATAACTTTTTCATTTGAACTCCGATTTTGATGATTCAAGATGTTTTGGAATCCTCTTTTCGGGCTCTACGTCATGGTAATCTCAAACATTCAAAATTTTCAATAAATAACCGAGTTTTATTATCATCAAAATATTTGTTATGATTACAGTAATTAATCCCGATGTTTACTGATGATTTAGAAGTTTTCAAGTGACCATAAAGTAGAGCCCGAAATGAGGATTTCAAAACATTTTGAATCATCAAAATTGAAGTTCAAACAAAAAAGTTAGGGCTAAAAAAAAATTTACACCATGGCTTTAGGGGTCATATTGATATAATTTGGAAGTACGGGGGTGTGATTTACCATTTTTAAACTATATGGACTTTTCATGATTTTGACCGAAATCATAAGGGTGTTATTTGCATTTTACCCTATTTTAAATTATGTTTACTTTACCATTTTAAACTAAACGAATCTCAGTCACTTTTAACCTTAAATTATATAAGAATTTGGAAAGTTTAATATTTTGTAAACATCTACGTAATTATCTACATAAGATTTTATTAGTATTATTTTATTTAAATTATAATATTAAAAGAGAAATTTCATTGGGTAGCGATTTTTTTGCAATATTTATAAATATAGTAATTTTAAAAAGTATTTGTAAATATATAGCGTTTTTTAAAAACTCGCATTTATATGAATCGGTGATAATTTATAAGGTAATCAGTGATTCATGCACAAAATATAAACCGATATTAAGATATCAGGAAAGTCGATGATTACTTGTGTGGAAACCCGGTGATTTAAATCATCGAATACTCAAGCAAAACTAGTGGCAATTTTGTAATATTTTAAGTGCGAATTTGAGTTTTTTGCTATTTTTGCAAATAAGTTTTTGGGCTGCTATTTTTATAAATATTGGATACAATTTTGCTATTTTTATAAAGAACCCATATTAAAACTACAAAAACAATTATTCAGTACAAAAAAATAAACCAAATAAGATACCGAATCGCACGTCCGTTTTAATGATCGTAATTCATTCTCACAGGCTTCAAACAGAACCTCTTTTTTTATTTATCAAATGTTTAAAATAGTTACTCTTTATACAAACAATCCTATTTGCATTTTACCTATAAAATCATTAACTAGATAATAAAAGCCTAAATTTACAAATACTTATATAGTTTAAGGTTTAAATAGATAACATTTAAATTTTAAAATTAAGTTGATGATACCTAAAATTCAGGGGTAAAATTAAAAAATTTCCAAAATTCAATTGACCAATATAGATTTTATGAAAATTATATGATTAAAATACAATATATTATAACATAAGGACCAAGAAAATATCTCTATCTCTATCTCTATCTCTAATATATAAAAGTGAGGATGTTTTAGAAACTTTTTTTGACGTTTTTATCCCTCTTCTATTTTAAAGTTTACAAAAATACCCTTAATATTCTACCCCTCATTAACGTGGAATACCCCTTTGATCATTAATTAAGTTAGATCTAATTTATCATATCGTTTCCATTTAATAGCATGTCAAAAAATTGGAAATTTAAAAGTAATTATAATTAGAGAGGAATACCAAAAGGTCAAACTCCATTATATTGCATAATATTATTAATTGAGAGAATTTCTTCAAATGTTATCAAACAAACAGTTCCTTTTCCATTAAAAAAAATGGCTTTTCCAATGTAAAAAAAAAAAAAAAAAAGGCTTTTCCTTTCTTTTATCGACGTTGGTTTAAAAAAAACTGTTACCCTATGATGGCGGGCACAAAAATGAAGGAGCCTATTGTAAATTTTCCGCCCTAAAACCTCTTCTTTTCTGACTTTTTTTTTTATGGATTTCTTCTTCTACGACTCTTGCGATTTTAATTAGATCTCTCTAATAGTTGGCCTTAGAGTATAATTTGATGGAAATGTTAACTTTTATTGTTGAATGGGAAAAAGACACTTTTGGTCATGAGTTTTCAATTTGTTTACCATTTGGTCCCTGAGTTTTAAAAACCGATATTTTAGCCCCTGAGTTTTATTTTGTTTACCATTTGGTCCCTGTTAGTCAAAAATCTGTTAAATATTTAACAGAATGCTGACATGGCGTCAAAATATTAAATTTAAATTTATTTCATTGCCGATGTGTCACCATTTAAATGATGTGGCATATTAATGATTTTATATTAATAGTTTTTTTTGCTTAAATAACATTTAAATAAATATATTCTTTCTCTCTCCTCTCTTACCCACCGCCATTGTCATCTTCTTCTTCGAAGGGAGGGGTTTGGTTTCATCTTCAATAAGCATTCCTTCTTCAATTTCATCGTCCATCTATGAAATTCTCTGAAATCAAAACTTTACGCCAAGAGGATGCATGTACGAAAGGTGCGATTTTTGTAATTTAAGGAAGGAGAGGTAGATCGAGGATTCAAAATCGTGCGATTTTACAGATCTGAGAAGCGAGACGTAGATCGATGGTCTGTGCAATTTTCACAGATCTGGGATGAGAGAGAGGTAGGTAGATATGCGGTGAATTTACAATTTAAAATCAAACTTACAATTTCCCATTTGATCTGCGGTGAATTCGAGAGAGAACTAGAACTTCCTGGAAACCTGATCTCTTCGATCTTAAAATGATTCAGATTCACACCAAAAAGCCCAGAACTAGAACTTCTCGGAAACCTGATCTCTTCGATCTCTTACTCGACGATCTCATAGTACATCTTCTCTGCAAACTCAGTTCCTCCGCCTCTTCCCCTGTCGATCTTTGAAACATTCTCTTAACGTATGCAGATTTCTTCCTTTCATTTTATATTTCTTAATTAGTTTGATTAATTAATTTTTGTATTTTTCTGTAGATGTAAAAGATTAAATCAATTGGGAATTCATCCATTGGTATTATCAAGCGTAGGACCCAAAGCATTTTCAATCAAAACCAAAAACTGGTCTGATTCTGCTCATCGTTTCCTTAAATTTCACAAACAAAAAAGCTTATTAAATCTAGTTTAGTAAAGCAAACCATAAAGATAAAACTTGCCCTGAAACTAAAGTGTTGTCCAATTAAATAAATGAAAAAAAAAATAACAGAGATAAAAAACAGATGGAAGTGAAAGTTGAGAGAGAAATCGATGGAGACAAGAGAAATCAAAGTAAAAATAAAAACTGATGTTGGATGTAAGAGAAGATAGGGTGGCGACTTGGTGATGAAGGCGGTGAGGTGGGTTTTTCATGAGGAATAAGACGAAGATGGAGATCTGGATAAGTAATGAAGATGAGACAGAAACATCCATGGCCGGAGAGTGAAGAGGGAGGAGATGGTGGTGGTTCTAAGGAGGAGATGAAGAGGAGAGAGAGGGGGGGGGGGAGAAGAGAGAAGAGATAAATAAAATCTAAAATATATAAATTAAAATTATTAATATAAAATTCATTTAACATGCCACCTCATTTAAATATGCCACATAAGCAACAAAATATATATTAAACAAAATATTTTAATGCCACGTTAGTGTACTGTTAAATATTTAACAGATTTTTGACAGCAGGGACCAAATGGTAAACAAAATGAAAACTCAGGGACTAAAATGTCGGTTTTTAAAACTCAGGGACCAAATGGTAAACAAATTGAAAACTCAGGGACCAAAAGTGTCTTTTTCCCTTTTTGAATTGATTCTGTTTGTTTCTATTTTTTTCGATTTTGTAACGCCTCGGGTTTTTGGTAAGTTTTTGAATTAATAAAAATATTTTCTCTATTTAATCTCTTAAATGATTTAAGGATAATAAGAATTGATTTTTAAATATCTTTAGACTTAGACATTAGAGAGATAGTTAATTATTAGATCAATGATATTTTTCTTTTAAAAAAAAGAGGGTGTGGGCGTGAAAAGAAGAAGGAAAAGGAAAAAAAAAAAAAAAAAAGACAACCATCTCATTAATTCATTCTGCTTCACGTGGAAATCTAGATAGAGAAAGAGGTAATGCATTCTTCTTCTTCACCTTCTTCTTCTTTCGTTTGGATGTGGAATTAATCGATTTCGGGCTAATCGATTCACAATTTCGCGATCTCTACGTGTGAATCTCTTTAGGTCTTCTTTGGTGGAGTTGTGGAGGAATTTGAGAAGAGCCTTTTTCAAGATTTATTTGAGGTAATGATTCTTATTCTTAAATTTTTATTTGAAATTTTCATTCTTAAAAACCAATTAACACATAAAAAACCCTTTGAAAAACATCATTCTTTTCTTCAAATTTTCAATTTTTTTTCAAACCCTAGAAACCCTATTTTCATGAAATCTTGAAGAAATCATTCGCTTCGCCGCTCCGTTTCGCCGTGGGTCCCCGTGTTTCGTTCTTGTTTTGTTTGAGTAATTTTTAGGATGTGTTTTAAGTGGATTAGGTGGTGTTTTCAGGTGCTCGGAATCATTGAAAGAAGGCTTAAAGTTTAGTGTTTATTTGCAAGCAAAGGTGAGTAGAAGTTGTTAAGGCTAGAATTTTTCTCATGTTTGTTTTCCTTTTTCTTTAATAGTATAACCTCTTAATTTTTGGTATTGACCTTGGATGTTTATAAGTATGAAATGAGGTTATTTGGGCTGAATTAAGAACTTGGAAAAAAAAATTATGAGAAGCATGCTTTAAAGATTGGGTTTAAGACGAAATGTTATATCGATATCGATTTGTATTGTTTGACAGTTTTATAATTTTCTTTTCTTTTTTTGGATGATTTTTGGATGTTTAAGACTGTTCTTGGGTAAATCTTAATGATTGTTGTTAAGTTATAAAATGCCGTTTTTGCATGATAGTGCCCAACTAGGAGAATTTAGGCTTAGGCGGCTAGTTAGAAACTGATGCTGGAATTATTATTCTTGTGTAGCGATATTTTATTTGGATGTGTAGGGCTATTTGGGAGTTAAAAATATAGTCGTTTTGCCGCCGATTTTTCTTTAGAAATTATTAGATTCTAAGTTTCGATTAAGGGACGAAATGACGTAGGCCTAGGCTAGTTTCGCCTCTAGATTGGTAACAATGTTGGAAGTGACTGAAATAAACCAAAGTGTTTAGTTGGATATTTTTGGGTCTGTTTTGAGGTGAGATTAAGGTTAAACTCTAAAAGTTGTAATTTAGAAAATTTTAACCTTTCGGTTGGGTTAGTTGAGGAAAGTGAGGTTTTTGGCTTGTTGGAGCGTCATGGTTGACGTCGTGTGAATCGTATTACTTTAAAATACCTTGGGTAATATGGTTGTAGGTTCATTTCATCTGTACAATGGAAAAGAATATCCCTAAAGGATTTAAATTGTAGAAAAATTATGTTTAAATTCCTTATGGACGTAGTCTCTCTTTGTTGCGAATAAGAGGAGATTAAAGGTATTGAACGGGAAAGGATTCGATTAGTTTTAAATTGTAGAAAAATTATGTTTAAAACTAATTCGAATAGAGATAACTTTTAATTTGTTGAGATAGGAGCTATGACTTCTTTGGGAGTGGGTGACTTATTGGAAGTTGGTAAGGACGTTTATGGACTTCGTCTTAGGAAACCTCTCATTGACATGATTCTTTCTTTAACAATTTTCTATTCACTGGGCGTAGCCCCATGATGCTACACTTATTTTTTTTCAGGTAAAGGAAAAAAGAAAGCTGGTAAATGATGGATTCGTGGCGAGGATCGGTTGATGTGATTTTACACGCCTGGCGACATTTTTTCCTTTTCCTTTATTGGATTGTCGATATGAATCCTGTCTCCTTTGAGTATTTCGTTGTCAGGTTATTTATTTACGTTTGGACTTTTATTTTGAGTTAATGTTATTGTTTAAATTCATCATTTATTTCCTTTGTTTAAGGATTCGTTTTGGAATGACCTATTGAACTAAATGATTAGTTTGAATTTCGAAATAAATGACATATTGAGTTTTTTTTTTCCTTTCACTTCCGCTGTCGAATTTATGTTTTCCATATTTTGGGATTTTCGGGCTGTTACAGATTATATGTCGAGATATTTAAAAGGAACCATTAAACATACTACTTTGATTTATATTCTAGATGATATTTAAAAAAATTATATTACAACGAATAAAATTTAATAAATTTGAATATTAAATTTGAATATTAAATTTGATATCTTCAATTCAATTTTAAATAAATGCAAAATTATAGTTCACAAATGAAAAAATCTTTAAATTGGTATTATTTATCTCCAATAAAAATGATATTATTGAACTACCTTATTTTCTATTAAACACAGATCATCTATTTAAAAATTTATATATGTATACTCACAATTAAACCTTTTAATTATTAAAAAGAAAACCACGTGCAACTCATGTTGTAAACTACTAGTAAATGTAAAATTGTATTAAAAAAAAGAAATAAATGAAAAAATTTAATGATGAAAACATAAGGCCAACAATTAATGCATGATCTGGTATTCCCATTTTTATTTTTAAAATATGTGGATTTTCTTGAGATCTGCAATATTATTTATTTAAAATTTTGATATTGTTAAGAATTACTTTAAAAAAAATCAGTACTTATTCGTATTTAATATTGAGTGTGTTATTTTTTTAAAATATTACATCAAATTGGGGGAGAGGGACTCTTCGACCTCAATAGAAGAAAATAAGTGTCTAACTAGTTAAGCTATGTTTATGTTGGAAAAATTGAGTGTGTTTGAATAAGAAAGAGAGAATCCAAAATTCAATAATATATATAAATTATGAAAACTTAGAAAAGAGAAAATCCTTAAAACCAAAGCAAAATGTGTGTAAAAGAGAGCCATGATAGAACTTGACAATATTAGGATCAATAATATATATATCTCTTCCTCTCACTCTTGACCAGACCCAACTTCATCAAATTCCTCATACTTCTTTATATATTGAATAAAAAATATAAATAAAAAACTTTAGACTTCTATTATTAGTTGAAAAAGCATGCACAAACGTGCAAACGCCCCGCATCGGGTTCACATTTTATTTTTAAATACATAACATGTTATTGTGATTTTTTTATTCACATTAAATATGATTTTGTATTTTGGGAATTGCAATGTTTTTTTATGTTAAATTATAGGGGATGCAAATCTTCTCTTTACAAAAAATTTTCTATTTCATCTTTATGGTCCGTTTAGTATAATTTCTCATAAAAATGTTTTGTGTTGAACATTTTAAAAGAAATATTAATGAACTGTTTCATCTAAAAATACTTGAGTGAAATATTTTAAATAAAATACTTGTTTATAAACACTTTTAGAAGAATCACAAATCAAGTACTTTATCCAAAAACACCTTTTAGTATACTCAAGTGTTTTTAGATGAAACACTTCATTAATATTTCTTTTAAAACTAGATCCTTACCACGTGCGTCGCACGTGATATTCTATCTAGTATAGAATAATTTAAAGGTTTAGCATATTTTTTCTGCTATAAATCTTTTTTGAAATAATTTTTCTTTCATTAATTTTTTTAATTATTAAACGTATTATTATTTTCTATTTAAGATTTAAATTATTGTATACTTTACTAATTCAATGAATTATATGTAGTTGATTTTCTTTTTATTTAAGACATTTTTTTTCATATATACAGTGTACTACCAAATAAAAATAAACCGTTTGTTCTAAATATATGTACTTCTTTTTTTATGTTAATTTATTCATTTCTATTTTTAATTATAATTCAAGAAATTATATTTGTTTTTTCCCGTTGATTTTAAATTTATAAATATTTCTTATTAAAAATATAAAGTTTATTTTAATATTATAAAATACTACAACCTTACAAATTTAATAATTATATTTTGTTGTAATTGTTTTTTTATATTAACTTAAAAAAACAATTTATTTTTTTAGTTATTTTAAAATTAAATCACCATCACCTTTATTAAATCATTTAATATTTAAATACTTAAATATAATTTCACATATTGTACTTAATTTTTTTAATTATTTTGTAATTTGATATCGTGAAAGCAATAAAAAGCCAATGAATTTGTTAAAAAAATTGACATTTTCTTATTAATTGATTGATAAATATTTTAATATTATATACAAAATGATGTAAAAAAAAAAGGTTAATATATGAGAAAAGTAAAAATATGAAGAGAAAAAAAAAGTATCATCATTATGCAAAAAATGTCACTTTACAATGTAAATATATTATTTTTTACATCTCCAAAATTTATTTTTCTAAAAGTATATAAAATGTGGCATGCAATGGAAGATAAAAAGTGGGCATAATAATCTAAAAATGTGATATTTATTAGAAAGTGGAGTATTAATAGCAATGACATATTTAGTAATTTTGAGATTGTAAAAGGGTATTTATAATGGCATTGTAGTAATTTCAAGATTTTAAAAAGGATATAATTGTCCAAAAATGTTTCTCAACCTTCCCACTTTTAGAGATTAGAGATGTTCAATACAAAATATTTTTAGGAGAAACTATACCAAACGGACTCTTATTGTTATTATACTATTCCATCAATTTAACCGTTAATACATTAATATTTATTAATCCTTGAAAGTTCTGTTTTAAAAATTCCAAATATAATCCTTATTATTAAAATCTAAAATAAAATTTGAGAAAAAAAGACATTATTTGTGTAGGGACCTATTTTTCGTGTTATTTAATTAACAATTCGTTTTATATTGATTTACTTGCAGAATATATGAATTGTATGTTTAGAAGGTGAAGTTGTTAATAGATCCACGGTTACAACTAACGAAGAGACAGTTGCAACTTTGGACAGTATTGAAAACAGAACTAAACATTAACAAATAAATGATCAATGAGAGGGAATGACACAATGTAAATGATTAACGTAGGAAAACGATCGGTGAAAACCCATGAGACCACGTATAGAAAAAAATCCACTAGAAAATCATCCAAACAAGAAATTTAAAGCAAACACAAAAACATAAATGAAAAACTCCATTTTTCTTTGTCTTCGATTGCTCCTTGTTGATGACGATTTTCAAACCGGATTATCCACAAGTCCCCTTGCGGATCTCGATCTAAGGAACCCAAACTCCCTTCGATAAGTGTTAGTCTTCTCACAAGACTTTTATGAATTTATATATTGAAAAACACTAAAGAACACACTCTCAAATATAAATAAATCTCAATAGAGAGTAATAAAAAGTACTTTCAATATTAGTTTTCTTGGAGCTTGAGTGTTTGAGAGAGATGATTTTGGCTTGCTCCCCATCTCTTTTTAAATAGTGAAAATGCTTCGGTCCATAAAAGCTCCAAAAGAAAAGCCACAATTACGTAAATTAGAATTACTCCAAATTGCAATCACATTCCGTCAAATACCACTAATTTAGAATGCCACCTTCCAACAACCAATAAATAAATGTTGAGAAATAATAAGAGCCAATAGGATTAAATATTCATATGTAAATATTGAAGTGAAGTAAAAATGTGAGTAGATGCAACCTTTTCATGAATAAAGGAAATTGCAATAACCGAACATTCCATTTATGAAAAATGAGTAGTTGGAAATTAATTTAATTTGTAGGAAATTATACTAACAAAATAAAAACTTATCAATTTGAGATAAAAAAAATCATTTAATCACTAAATAGACAATTCAAAATTCAAATAAAATAAATTGATCACATTAAAATTTACAATAATTTAGTTTTGTCAAAATAAAAGTCAATCCAAAAATATATTCTAACAATCTCTCCCTTTGACATTGTTTTGGCAAAAACTAAAATAAAAATGAATTTTGAAAATTAATAAAGTTTCTCCTCAAAAAGGTAATTCAAAACTCTCCCTCAAAATATCATTTCTCAAAAAGATTTAATACAAGACCAATGAAAAAAAATTAAAAACATAATGTCGTTGAAAAAAATTTATTTTTTCCTTTCTGTCTAAATATTTTTCTTAAGTTTAATTTATATCCATGTTTGAAAAAGAAATCTCCACATCATCGTCAAATTTATAAATGAGAGTCTACGTCGGCGAGTGATTGGGTTGGGTCAACTGCCACATCAATATTCCATTAGTCAATTTAACAGATTTGTTACTCAGCGACCATTTAAACACGTTTTTTAAAACTCAAGGATCATATATACACAAAATCAAAATATAGAGATCAAATAGATACAAGACTCAAAAGTGATGGATTAAAAGATACTTTACTTATTATCATTTTATTGAAATGAATAAAAAAATATGTCAATCACTTTTTCTGTAAGGGAAACCACTTTTCAACTTATCTCACGTTTCACATTAAATGGTATATAATCAATTTTAAATTCTCTTCTATTTTTTTAATTGTAGCACGTTGCTCACATACTTCATATTCTAATGCCAGAGACCTTCTTACCTAAGTTTGTGGAAACTACTAAGGTTGAAACGATCATAGTAATTGCAACTCTAAAGTATTAAATATATAATATTTTAAATTAAGAAATTTTTATTTGATAGTTGATTTTGATGTAATATTTATAAATATATCATCAATTATTATAACTTATTATAAATATAACAATTTTTACTTGTTTAATCATTGCCTAATAATGATGAATATGTGAATAATTGATCAGATATTTATAAAAAAAAATTATTATTTTTAAAAATAATTTTTTTAGTTTCAAAGCATCCATTAAAATTTAATAAAAAAAAAACATCCATTAAAATTATCATAACTTTGATTTAAAATTGGATTGACCTCCAAAAATTCAATCTAAGGTTTATTGGCCCCTCCCTCACCATATTTATGTTAGAAATCTTCTTAAAACATGAAAGTACATAAATACCTTTGAATTTTAACTTTTTATACATTTAAGCGACTTATATTTCCTATTTCATTATTATCATACATTTTTGTTTTATCCTCAACAATCTCTCTCTAAACTTTTATGTCATATAACTTCAAGAGATTAATGCTGAGATTCGTATTTTTGGTTGGATATGATAATTTTTTAACAATCTCGGATTTGAGATTGGAATTTAGGTTCAAGATCTCGGATCAAGATTCCATTTTTGGTTTAAGATTGGAATTTTGGTCTGAGATCTCGGTTCAAGATTGCCCATCTTTGCTTCGAGATTGAAATTTTTGTCCGAGATCTCGGATGGAGATCACCATTTTTACTTCAAGATTGGAATTTCGGTCCAAAATCTCGGATCAAGATCACCATTTTTGCTTCGAGATCAGAATTTCGGTCTGAAATGACTTTTCTTTTCCTCTTTTTTTTTTTACCTTGTGCAAAATCGTGTTTGGTTGGAGGGTACTCACAAAATCATGAATGGTACTCACAAACTTGCAAACTTGCTCAAGAACCGTTCAAAACTCGCCGTTAAGGATTCACAAATTGTTCACAAATCAGGATGGAGTATCCTCAACGCTGTCACAATCTCTGTATAAGGAGGAGATAGTTGGAAGAGTTAGAGTTTCAGACTTGAGTTAGGTTTGAGATGTGAGAAGGAGGGAAAGATGGACAATGATATTTTTGTATTTTCATAATGCAATGACACAAGCATAAGGTCTCTAATATAAAAATGGCGATGGGAGGGTTAATAAACCCTAGATTGGTTTTATAGAGGTCAATTTTCTCAATTTACCCTATTTTATTATCATCTAACTATTGATTGAGTGGTTAGACAACTTCTCTTTATAGGAGGTTGAGTGTTTGAATCTTCAGAGTCCCATTATAATATAAAAGAAATCTACTTTATTAAATATTTTTGAGATAAAGTACCTTTTTGGCTTATGGTTTTGAACGTCGTGACTATTTAGTCAAGCTATTTTTAATTTGTGTCTAAATAGTCTCTCAATTTTGAATGTTGCGTTCATTTGGTCTCCACGATTTCGATTTATGTCTAAGCGGTTCATCAAGTTTAAACGTTGTTTCTATTTAGTCTCGCTAAATATTTTTAAAATAAGAAAGTCAGAATTATCTTCTTCCTATTCAACAACATTAAAACAAAAAAAGACAAAAAGTTATTTCATGGAGGTCAAGTGCTCATTCCAGATCACATGTCAAAGAAACACGTTTTAAGCCCAACTATGAACTCACCATTGAAGCACCTCAAGCTCAGAGATTCCACGACACACTCTGTTCATTTGTTGTCATGCCATCATCAACACACAAAAATAAAAAAACTCTGTGTCTCTGTTTTTGTAAACTAAATGCATGAAAATCCCATCTGGGTTTTCCTTTAATGTAAAGTTCTCTTCCCAAATTCTCCATTTTTCCCACTTTTAAAAGAATCCCTTCATCACCCAGATAAGAAAATATATATATCATGTCAAATTCAGAACCTTTTTTGGATAAAAGGAATGAAAAGCCAAAATCTGGAATAACCCATTCTAGTCTTTTAAGCAAGCTGATATTTTCATGGATAAACCCTTTACTTCATTTGGGTTATTCTAAAATTTTGATTCTTGATGATGTTCCTTCTCTTGATTATGAGGATGAAGCTATTTTAGCTTATCAGAAGTTTTCAAATGTATGGGATTCACTTTTGAGAGATAAGAGTTTTAATAATGGCTCAAAGAACTTGGCTTTTCAAGCTATTAAAAAAGTTTACTTCAAAGACAATGTGTTAATAGCTTTCTATGCTTTTTTGAGAACTGTTTCTGTTGTTGTTTCTCCTATTATTCTCTTTGCTTTTGTAAACTATTCAAATAGTGAAGATAGGAATTTGAAACAAGGTTTTATCATTGTTGGGTGTTTGATTGTTTGCAAGGTGGTTGATTCTCTGTCTCAGAGACATTGGTATTTTAATTCAAGAAGGTCTGGAATGAGAATGAGATCTTCTTTAATGGTGGCAGTTTATAAAAAGCTTCTTAAGCTTTCTAGCTTGGGAAGGAAAAGGCATTCAGAAGGAGAGATTGTGAATTATATTGCTGTTGATGCTTATAGAATGGGTGATTTTCCATGGTGGTTTCACACTACTTGGACTGCAGGTTTGCAACTTGTTTTATCCATTGCTGTTCTCTTTTGGGTTGTGGGAATTGGAGCTCTATTGGGTCTGATTCCTCTTTTAATATGTGGATTTCTTAATGTTCCTTTTGCTAAGTCATTGCAAAAGTGTCAATTCAATTTCATGGTTGCTCAAGATGAGAGATTGAGGTCAACTTCTGAGATTCTCAACAATATGAAAGTTATTAAATTACAATCATGGGAAGAAAAGTTTCAAAACTTGATTGAATCTCTTAGAGATAAAGAGTTTAAATGGTTGGCTGAAGCTCAGTTAAAGAAGGCCTATTACTCACTATTGTATTGGACGGCTCCAACTATTGTTTCAGCAGTTGTTTTCTTAGGATGTATCTTTTTTCAGAGTGCTCCTTTAAATGCAAGCACCATTTTCACAGTTCTTGCAACATTAAAGGTAATGTCAGAGCCGGTTAGGATGATACCAGAAGCTATTTCAATCATGATCCAAGTCAAGGTCTCCTTCGATAGGCTCAACACATTCTTGCTTGATGATGAGCTGAAAAAATATGAAATCAATAAACACCCATCAAAGAAATTGGATGAGATTATCAAAATACAAACAGGTAACTTCAGTTGGGATCCGGAATCGATGATTTCAACTCTGGAAGATGTATGTTTAGAAGTAAAGAGGGGACAGAAACTTGCAGTTTGTGGACCAGTTGGGGCTGGGAAATCCTCTCTTGTATCTGCCATACTTGGAGAAATACCAAAAAAATCAGGAAATGTGAGATTAAAAACAAAGCATATTTGTCATAGATGATAGAACACAAAAAAGGATTGTGTTTGTTAAGAAAATTGAAGTAACCTCCATCTTTTTTATATTGCAGGTTCGGGTTTATGGATCAGTAGCCTATGTTTCACAAATTTCTTGGATTCAAAGTGGGACAATCCAAGATAACATACTCAATGGAAAGCCAATGGACAAGGATAGGTATGAAAATGCAATAAAAGCATGTGCTTTGGATGAAGACATTGATAGTTTTGACTATGGAGATCTTACAGAAATAGGAGAGAGGGGCATTAACTTGAGTGGAGGACAGAAACAAAGGATTCAACTTGCAAGAGCTGTGTATAATGATGCTGATATTTATCTGCTTGATGATCCTTTTAGCGCAGTGGATGCTCATACTGCCTCTACTCTTTTTAATGTAAGAACAAGGAAAATTTTGGTTCCTTTCGTAAAAAAAAAGACATTGAATAGAAATTATTAAACTTGAAGGATGGAAATTTTGCAGGAATGTGTCATGGCTGCTCTAGATAAGAAAACTGTGATTCTTGTGACCCACCAAGTGGAATTTCTTTCTAAAGTTGATAAGATTGTGGTAAAATAACTAAATCTTTTGAAGTTCAAGGCTTGTAAATGCTTCTCTCTCTCTCATTAACATGTCTTGCCATTTTTCAGGTCATTGAGGGAGGGAAAATAACTCAATCAGGAAGTTATGAGGACCTCTCGACTGCAGGGACGCCTTTTGAAAAGCTTGTGAATGCTCACATGACATCTGGTACTTCAGGGAGCGAAAACTTGAGAGTAACTGAAACATTAGACATGATGAAAGCAGGCAAAAATATTAAAAAGGACTTAACTGCCAAAAACTCACATGGAGTACAGCTAACACAAGAAGAAGAAAAAGAAATAGGGGATATTGGTTGGAGACCTTTCCGGGATTATATCGTTGTCTCGAAGGGGTGGCTTCTTCTATGTTTAAGTCTAATTAGTCAATGTGGTTTTGTGGCTTTTCAAACATCTGCATCATATTGGCTAGCAATTGGCATTCAGTTCCCTGACATCAGTAACGGTATGCTAATTGGAATCTATGCTGTCATTTCACTTCTTAGTGGAGTTCTAGTGGGTACCAGATCCCTTCTTACTGCTTGTTATGGTCTAAAAGCTTCAAAGGCCTTCTTTTCTGGTTTTACGAATTCGATTTTCAAAGCTCCCATGGTGGTCTTTGATGCAACCCCTATCGGAAGGATTCTAACCCGAGTAAGATCACTTTGACTTCATCTCTCTTTTTTGACCTTTTAATGCATCATGAAGGTTATGTTACATTCAAATTAGCTACTTGTTGCATTGCACCAAAATCGATATTACTAGATATCCAAATATTTTCAGGCTTCATCAGATTTGAGTATTTTGGATTTCGACCTACCGTTTTCCGCCATCTTTGTAGTATCTGGTGTTACTGAACTTTTTGCAGTGATTGCAATTGTGGCTTCCATAACATGGGAAGTTCTTCTTGTTGCCATTCCTGCTATAATAGCTTCGTGTTATGTTCAGGTGTACAAATTTTTTCATATCTTCAATTTATATTGTTCTTCACCATTAAATAGGGGAGCTAACTTCTACTCATTTGGTTTTTAATATTTGGGAAGAGGTATTACCTTGCCTCTGCTAGGGAGATTATGAGAATCAATGGAACAACAAAAGCGCCTGTGATGAACTATGCAGCCGAGACATCAGTTGGTGCTGCCACAATCAGAGCTTTCGACATGACAGGCAGGTTCTTTTGGAGGTTCCTTAAGCTCGTCGATACAGACACAAGTCTTCTTTTTCATTCTAATGCAACCACAGAATGGTTGGCGTTGAGAATAGATACAATGCAAAATCTAACACTCATCGCAACTGCTTTTCTCCTTGTATTGCTTCCCAAGAGTCAAACGGGTATAGAAAATTCCACAAAGAACATAAGAATCCAAAATTTTATTTCAAAGTACTTGATCATCTAATCCACAAGAAAATTCATCTAATTTATCCTGCAGGGCTTGTGGGGCTCTCTCTTTCCTATGCTCTTTCCTTGGCTTCTACCCACACTTCTATGGCAAGATGGTATTGTTATTTTTCAAACCACATCATCTCTGTCGAAAGGATTAAGCAGTACATGAATTTACCATCAGAGCCTCCAGCAATTGTGGAGGAAAAGAGGCCACTATTTTCATGGCCTTGTAAGGGCAGGATAGAGTTGGAATGTCTAAAGGTAAATAAGCTGCAAATAAAGTTTCAGATCATTTGGAGACTCTCTTGAACATCTCAAACGGCATTTTCAATGCTGAAGTTCCGCTTCTTCTTCTTTTTCATTGGTTTTAGATAAAATATTGTCCGAATATGCCGCTAGTTCTCAAAGGAATTACGTGTACTTTCAAAGAAGGGACTAGAGTCGGAGTTGTTGGAAGAACTGGAAGTGGAAAAACCACATTGATAAGTGCTTTGTTTCGTTTGGTGGAGCCGGAGAGTGGGCGAATTATTATCGATGGGATTGATATATGTTCCATTGGTCTAAAAGATTTAAGAATGAAGCTAAGCATCATCCCACAAGAGCCAACTCTTTTCAGGGGCAGCATTAGGACTAATTTAGACCCACTTGGCCTTTACTCTGATGATGAGATATGGAAGGTGAATTATCGTTAGTTGTTTTTTTTTTTCCTGCTTTTCTTCAAAGAGTATAATAAGCATATCTTCCTGATGAACTTGACTATTTGCAGGCTTTGGAGAAGTGTCAACTCAAGGAAACTATCAGCCGCCTGCCAAATCTGCTAGACTCATCTGGTAAGTTTAAAATATTCCACTAGCATGTGCATAGCCAAGTGTATTGGTAGAGTGACAAAGCTATTATTTTGTAATCAAGAGGGCAGTCGTTCAAATCCCCCATTCCCTCTCCCGTGTATTAAAAAAATCCACTGACCCACAGATAGCACATTGGTAGTCATTGTCATTATTTGTAACTAAAAGGGTAGGGGTTCGGATCTCTTGTCAAGCTTGTATTGTATACATGTTATTTTCTGTTTATTTGAATATGCTTATCCAAATTAATTTCAATTTCAATCCGAAAAAACTCACAGTACAACTAACGAAGAGAATTTTTGCGGTATTTTGTAGCAAGTGCAATCATGCGTACATTTCACCAATAGGGTGCAGTAACATAGCCCAAAAACCTCTGCAGAAGCAGTCTTAGCTGCACTCAAGAGTGCAACTAAGTTTCTTCCTTTTCTAGTTGACAAAATAATTTCCCGGATGCACCGAATTTTCATATAGTGGATTTCACTCTTACATGATTCATCAATAGAAATCTGTGTTCTTTATTTGCTATCATTCACTTATGATGAAATTATTTTGGTTTGGATTTGATGAAACAGTGAGTATTGAAGGAGGGAACTGGAGTGTTGGTCAGCGCCAACTTTTCTGCCTTGGAAGAGTATTACTGAAAAGAAATAGAATTCTAGTTCTAGATGAAGCTACTGCTTCTATTGATTCAGCAACTGATGCCATTTTACAAAGAATTATAAGAGAGGAATTCTCAGAATGCACTGTCATAACTGTAGCTCATAGAGTTCCTACAGTCATTGACAGTGATAAAGTCATGGTTCTCTCCTTTGGTAAGCTATCTATCTAATCTAGCTTTCTCACTATTTCCTCTTCTCTCGTGACTAACACGAATTCTGTTTTGACCCGACTCAAAAGCTCGTGATGTTCATTTGCTCACGTGAGATAAACTAAGGCCTTTTTCGATATGGTTATGATTTTTGTTTTTTTATATCTATTATTATTTGTTGTCATCACGTACCACCACCAGTTTGATTTTCTTATATCAATCTTTTTTTTTGGATGAATTTTTTTCCACGTAAATTCGTGTATCAATTTCTTTCACTCCCTTTACCATTCATTATTGCTTAGTTTTAACATCTTCCATTCCTTCATATTGAAGCTTTTATAACAACCTAAGCAGTTATTTTTGTCTTTTCAAATCTAGCTTTGTTTAGAAGGTATTTATAAATATATTATTATATTTTTTAACGCGTCAATCAGTGATTTACTATGATTAATGATATATTGGTAAATACTCACTTAAATTTCCCTTTTTTTTAATTTTATGTAGGGAATTTGGTTGAGTATGATGAGCCATCAAAGCTTATGGAAACAAATTCCTATTTCTCCAAACTAGTGGCTGAATACTGGGCCAGCTGCAGGAGAGATTCAGATCCTAAGTTTGAATCACATTTAATTTGACAAAAATAAGTCTAAAATATGATATGGTTCAACGTTTTAGACCCCTTTTTTTCTAATTAAATTTATTATTAGATTAGTGATCTTTAGGGTTTGGATAGAGATTTAAGGGAAAGTGGAAGCATTTGCATTGCAGAGAGATGTTTTGTTTGCTTATAATTTTTTTAGGGTTAAAATTTAGTTTTAATACCTAAAGTTTATCACTGTTTCTAATTTGCTTATTAGAGTTTTTTTTTTTTTTAAAAAAATTGAACGTTTATTTAGTCTTTAATGTTTGATCTAGTTTCTGATTTAATACTTTAACCTTTGAATAGTATTAATTCAAATATTTAAGTTCTGATTAAGTTTTTTTTTTTATTTAAGATACATCGAATTGAGCTATGTTCTGATTAAGTTCAATTATAGTTTTTGTTAAAATTCTCAAAATGTAAAAATTAACATAGGACTTGGTTGTTGATACCTGAAAAAAAGGATATTATATGAATTATTTATAGGGAGAATTTTTATTTTTTAATAAGTGGAGAAAAATAGTTAAATCCTAATTGTTCATATTTTTTTCAATAAATAAAGATCAAGGTAATTATAAGTGTCTATCTAGGTCTTTAATGTCAACAACAATTCTTTTGTTAGAGAATTTAACTGATTTAATCACAACGATTCAAATATATATTTTAACAAATTTTAAATTTAGTCTCATTGTTAAATTTATATTGTGATTAACAAATAAATGACATGTTTTGTTTGTTTGTTATTAAAGTCTATGATATGGAATAAAACGGTCATAAAAATAAAGCATGCTATTTTTTTTCCTTCATAAAATTTCTTTTAAAAGGGTTGAATTTAAAACTTATTAAAATAAAATCTTTAGAACTTTAAAGATCAAATAAGAAATCTAGGCAAGTTCAGATAGCTTATATGATATCATTCCCACCAAAAATAAGAAATGGTCTCAAATAGTACATTTTTGTATTAATTATTGAAATGTCAAATTTTTTTTAAAATTACTCAAATAGTAGTTCAATAATTTATTGATTTTTTTTTCAATGTTATTTTAATTGAAAATATATTTTACCTTATTTATTTATTTACCTTTTTTTAGTTCAATAATTTTATTGAACTTTCATTTTGGTCATTTTTTTAAAAAAAAATCAGTAATTAATATGTAAAAGTATATTATTTTAATAATTGTTCTTTTAAAAAATTAAATCTTGAATTTATTTTATCAATTAAAGTTTAATTTAACGATAATATATTTTATATATTTCTTTTAAAAGTTAGAGGTTCAAATCTCTCCCACACCTATAATATAAAAAAAACTTAAATTTGTTTGTATGATTATTGACAAAAATGAACATAGGAGGTTTGATATTGAACTAGTGACCACAAACCCATGATTTAAAAAGGGAAACTCATATGAGTGTAAGGTTGGACATTAATGCATTGCATTAATATTCCAAAACATTTATAGGGGTGCCCCCTCCTTTCCTTTAGACTCACATGCATTCCTAGGGACCAAACTCATAAATAATGGAGATAATTTTGGCATAAAGGACATATGATTGAAGTGATAAAAGTTTAGTGACAGGTTAAAGTTTGAACCTCATTCTTATTAAAATCTCGTCTCCTTTATCGATATTTCTTGTTTTAAGATTATGAAAGATATAGTTTATTTTAGGATGATATTTAATAGGCTAAATTATATAAAATATTTTTAACATTAGGGTTTTGAATACAATTTTACCTCTAATATTTTAAAAGTTTCAATTATATTCTCAATCTTTTAATTGATTTAAAAAATGCCGTTAATTAGAAATTTTCATTAAATTTAATGGAAATTATAATGTAATTAGAGACAAAATTAAAACTTTTGAAATGTTTTGGGGTAAAGCTGAGACCTACTACATTAATTATGAAATAGAAACAATCTCTAAAAATATAACTTAGTGTTTGAATTGTAAAAGAAAAGGTGTTTCTTAAACATGACGCTAAAAATATTGGTTAGAAATCGCAACCCTAAACTATGTTGTCCAAATTAACTATAAACAACTCAATTTTTTTTAAGATTGTCTAAATAGATTAATTATAAACTAAATCTTTTTTTTATCCTAATAAGATTGTTAGTTAGGTTTGACATTAATTGTCATCTCTCTTACATTTTCAAATCAACTAGATGCTTTATCGTTTCTTCATTTTCCTCATAAACTTGCTCAATTATATCTTTTCGTTTACATTTTATGGGCTTAGATTTTATTGATTTATTATATTTTTTTAGAAGCCCTCTACCCTAAACCCTATAACTAGCTAAATAAATGGGGAATCCCACTCCTTGTTGCCTACTATCATTTTCTGATTCGATCTCCCTTTATTCTGCCTTCCCAGCCTAACACATCAAGCTCTTATGTCCATTCAAATTCAATCAATGCACTCTCATTATCTTATCATATAATATTCTGTCATTTCCAATTAATAGCTGTTAGATATCTTTCATATTTTATCTCTTGTTTATATAATTTTATTATATTAGTATTTTTATAATTTAGAATTTATGATTAATTATCAGTTGTTTTTAAAAAGAGTGAATGAAAGTAGGAGTGTAAATAGGGTGAGGAGAGGTCGGGGTACCCGTTTAAGTGAAACTTAGTCACCTCGTCCTCACTCTAAAACAGACCCCGTTCGTGCCCTGTTTAAGTGGTCGGGGTTGGGGTCAATTTCGAGGTTAAACTGGTGGGATGGGGTGGGGTATTAGAGCAAAAAAGTAAAATTAATCAAACTTTTAGCACGTAGGAAAACGAGGTGGCACGGCGGAGCAGAAAGAGGGGGTGAGAGAGAGAGAGGTGCAACGGTTGGAGCATGCAGAAAGCGAGAAAGAAGAGAAGAGAGAGAGAGAGACACTAGCATTCAGTACTTGAATACGTATATGAACAAGGCCACCCAGCCCATTTGCTAAATGAGGCCAATAACCCTACCCTTATCCCGACCCGACCCCGATTAATAATCGGGTAAGACAGAATCGAGTCAGGGTGGCGATTTCCATTTACACCTCTAGATAATAGTGAGAGACCCATTTACACCTCTAGATAATAGTGAGAGAAGAAAATATTATACCATAATATTTTTTAGATAAAATTATATATGTTAGATTAAATGGTATTATTAATTGAGTTTTCTTTAAGGAATAAATTTTACGAATATCACTCATCCTTGATTATTCTAATTAGTTGATAGAAGAGTTAAATTTTAAAACTCATTAGAACTAAATTAGATGTTATAAACTTCCACGTTTATAGATTCAAGATATGCCCACAACCACACAAATGTGTATATCTAAACTTCCAAGTTTGATATATGGGATGACATGTTTTTTATATTAGAAAAAAAAAATTAGGACCCCAAAATCAATACTAAACAATAGTCTCAAGTAAGATTAAATTAATGTGTAAATTAGATGAAATGGAACAAAATATAAATTTATATACATTCACCTATGAATTAGGTCACACAAAATATATTATCTAAATATTTTCGCGTATTTTAACAACAGTTTACATACATTTACATAAAATTAGAAAAGACGAAATTCAAAACTCTGATTTTATAAAATAACCAGTTTAGTATGTTCAGACTGACAGATAACATTATCATTAAAACAAAAGCTACACTAATATGACTCGATAATTCAAACTAACAAAATCGCCCCAATTGAAATTTGGAGGTTAAAAACTAAACTACCATCACACAAACGTTTAATTAAAAAAAAAATCTTATATAAATATTTTCTCTTATTTTCCTAAAATCCAAACATTTGGCAGTCTTAAATTGAAAGAGGTATAATGATTAGTGAGAGTGGTTGAAAGGGAACGCTTTGAAATCAGGAATGGGGGGCAAAAGAAGCACATGGTGATAAATGATTGGCAGTGAATTAGGTCCAATATACGTGGAGAAAATTAGCTATGAATGGTCCAATAATTATAGGTCCTGACATTTCTGATAGTTGGTTTGGTACAATTATTTTACCATCAAATCCAAGCCCATATGATTGCTTCAACTTGGACTCTGATAACACATGAACAAAAGAAAAAAGAAAAAAAATTGTCTCCCTGTTTTAGTCAAATACATGAACATCTTATATAGTTTAGAATTATATCAATAAGATATCTGCCTTTTTAATATCCTTAAATATTTAATATTTTTGTATTTTTTTCCTTAAATAACTATTCTCTTTTCAAGGGACGGATGCACTAGGGAGGGGAGCGGGACAATTAAATTTAAAAAAATGATTTTTTATTTAAATTCTGAAATTTTAATATGAAAATTGACTTTTATGTATATTTTATCTATTTTGCCCCGTCAACGTGAGCATAATTCAACTGGTTAGACACTCGCCTTCTTCCTTTAAGATTGAATGTTCGAGTCTCCTCTCCCCTAATTTGATATAATATCTCAAAAAAAATCTATTTTACCCCATATTTCCTTAAAAATGGATTTATATATAATTTACCCCGTTCCTAAAAAAAGTTATGGGGCCAGAAGAGAGAAAGATTAAAAAAAGGGGATCAAACGTTAAATATTTTATGTTAAAGAAGACTTTCAAAATAACATTTAAGAATTGATATTTTCAAAAATATTAATTTTTTTATAAATTTTCAAAATTGCTATGAGTGAGATCCACCAGTCTCTGGAATCTGTCTAAAAATATAATTTTAAAAATATTTCAAAAGATTAGCTGTTTTTTAGATTACTCATAAAAAAAATTCATATTTTGAAATTTTTCTAAAAAAATATTAATTTGTTTTAACCAACCAACGTGACCAAAAATGGTCTCTCAAACTATTTTTTTTTATAATGCATATCAATGTTGACCTTGGACCCTATCAAAAACCATAAATTAATAATTCAATTGAAAAAACATATACTCATATGATCAATAATGACAATATTAATTACATAATTATTTAATTAAATTATAATAATATTTCTTTAGAAGCTAAAAGAGAATGAAATTCCAAACCCCCAGAATAATAGGAAAGAGGTAGGAATTAGGAATAGGAATTAAATCCTCTTTCTTTATCTTCATTCATCTTCTCCTACGGCTACGTGACTCATTCCCGAATATTCTTTTAGGAAATCAACTCCAATATTTTTTTTCACTTACAACCGTCCGATTTCTAATCAATCTAAAAGTCATCAAATCTAACGGCTGAGATGCCATATTCTATTGGCATATTGGAATGTGCTTTGATTCCAAGAATTATAAATAGCCTTCTGTGGAAGAAATTAGGAATACCAAACAAAGAAGAGAAATCTAGTGAGTTCTTTTTTACTTTTCTATTCTTTGTAGTTTTTTTTTTCTCTTTTTTAAGAGTAAAAATGGCCGGCATTGTCGTCGTTTTCGACTTCGATAAGACGATTATCGAGTTGGATAGCGATAACTGGGTTGTGGATGAACTTGGAGGTAATGCTTTGTTCAATCAGCTTCTCCCCACCATGCCATGGAATTCTCTCATGGTAATTTTTTTTTTTCATTTTCTTGTGATTTTACCGTAGAAAGTTTTATTTTCTTTCTTTTTTAATGAGAAAGTATAGATGAGTTTTTTTTTTTTGGCAGGATCGGATGATGGGAGAGCTCCATGAACAAGGAAGAACCCTTGAAGACATTGCTGAGATTTTGAAACGGGCTCCGATTCATCCTAGAGTCGTTCCCGCAATTAAAACCGCTTATGAACTCGGGTAAATATTCAAATAATAATTTTTTCTTCTTTGTCTTTCTTTTGTGATATCAAATTCTATTTTTTTGGTTCGACCTAAAAGTCAGTGATTCATGTTTTTTATAACATTATAAATGATTGTCACGTCAACATCAACTTTATAATTAAAAATTTCAAAAACATATAGTGGTTTTCATCGTTATTAATCTAGACTATGCTAAAATTAGTCCAAATATCAATATCTTGTCGTTAAGTAATAAAAATTGAGGTATGTTTCTTACAATATTATTGTAAGACGATGTGACAATCAAGTCATATAATACGAATTTTCTTCATATACCAATCTTCTTTTATTTTATTTTTAACATGATTATGTTTTTTTTCCAGGTGTGATTTGAGGATAGTGAGTGATGCAAATCTATTTTACATAGAAACAATATTGAATCATCTTGGAATAAGAGAATGCTTCTCAGAAATCAATACAAATCCAAGTTTCATTGATGAAAAAGAAAGGCTTAGAATTCATCCTTTCCATGATTTCCACAAATCCTCTCATGGTTGCAATCTTTGCCCTCCAAACATGTGCAAGGTACTTCATTCCCACCCTAAAAAAAACAACGCTCTCGTAAATATAATAGTATATCAACCAGTCATCAATTGATTGACACGTTAAAAGATCTGCTATATTTATAAATACTCGTTCAAATTCATGCAGGGTATTATAATGGAGAGGATTCAAGATTCGTTAACGGAGGAAGGAAAGAAGAAGAAGAAATTCATCTATTTAGGAGATGGAAGTGGAGATTATTGCCCAAGTTTGAAGCTTGGAGAAGGAGATTTTCTAATGCCAAGAAAGAACTATCCAGTTTGGGAATTGATTAGCCAAAACCCACTTCTAATCAAAGCTCAAATTCATGAATGGGGTGATGGAGAAGAATTAGAGATGATTTTGATTAGCTTAATCAAAACCATTTCCATGGCTGAAAATGCCCCCTTTGTGTCTTCTCAAAATATGGCAGTTCCTATTCTTGAGGCTTTGGCTTCACCTTCTCCAAGCTCAACAATGGTGGCTAATTGAACTTTAGAAATTTCTTTTTTTATTAACAATGTGGGTTCTCCATTAACAATGTTTGAAGCTTTTCCTGTACTTGGCTTGGAAATGGAATGTTTATTGCCTAAAGGGAATTGCCTTATTGTATCTACTCTTGATGTCTCTTCATAGTCTCTTAATAAGTTTACAATTACCATTAAATAATGAGTTTAACATTCTGTTAACGTCTTTGATTATTTGCACGAGGAAAACATCTCTTACTATATTTTTTATTTGTCATAAATTTTATTATTATTATTATTTATTTTTAAAACTATATTTAAAAAATACAATTTTCCACATCATGTATATTATTTCCCCTTTAATTTGAAGATAGATTATAACAAAAATTATTTTAAAAATGCATTCTTAATTTATTTATTTTTATAATTTAAACATTGACATCCAATATCATTTATACATTTAGAAATTACGTATATTATTTTTGTTTATGGATACATAATTAAAAAAAAATGTTTATGGATAAGCATTTGTTTAGGTTTTATTGGTAAATGATAATAATTTACTCGAGTTTATAACGTTTTATTGATTTTTACGAGAATGTTCATCGATATCGATACCTTCATATATTTGAATCTCAACATTCCTATCAACATCAACATGTAATACCTTGGACCTAAAAAAAAATTCTAAGAGATATATCTAAAAACAACCAACAATCACAACTATATAACCCTGTAAATTATTTATCATCGGGGGAATTTAGTATAAATATTTTTTGTATGTTTTTATTAAGTTTACATATTTTATTTTTGAAATATTCATATACTTTCTAATAACTTTTATCAAGTTATTAGTTCAAGTCATTAAACTGTCATTTTTATTGAGTAAAATGTATTTATTTTAGTAATAGTCAAATGTAGTTATTGAACTATATATATCATTTAATGTATAAAACTAGGTAATTATATTCTAAAATTACAATTAGTTCATTTATTTTCCTAAAATTTTTAAAATAAATAATTTGAACCAATCCAACTCAATTTAATAAAGTTGGGTTCGTTTGAGTTGGGCTCATTACTTGGATTTGTACTTAATTGGAAATCTGAATAATTAGATTGGATTCAAAAGCTAGGTATTTTAATTCGAACCAATCCAACCCATGAATACTCTAATCGTAGCCATAAGAGAAGTTAAACGTGAAAGAGGATTATTAATCCTAAATCCCTGCAGTCAACATGAGCATAACTCAACTGGTTAGACACCCATTCTTTTCTCATGAGATCGAAGGTTCGAGTCCCCTCCCGAATATGATGTAATTTCTAAAAAGAAAGTTAAAAAAAATCCCTGCCTCTTTGCTATTCTTGTGGCTGATGGAATTTCATTCCCGTTTAGCTTCTTTACAAAGACTATTATAATTGGATTGATAAATAATTAATATTATCAATATTGATCATATGAGCATATGTTCAAATTAAATTATTATATATGGTTTTGGAATAAGAACTATGTTGAAACTTTGGTCCAAGGTCAACAATGATATATGCATTATGATTTTTTTTTAATAATCTGATCAATTATATTTATAGCTTGGGAGTTCATTTTTGGTCACGTGGGAGGAAAGTTTCTTCCAACAAAGAAAAAGTGTAAATTTTTGAGAAAAAGACATTTTGGTTCCTGAATTTTGAGTTTGTTTACCATTTGATCCTTGAGTTTCGTTTTGTTTATCATTTGGTCATTGTCGTCAAAAACTGGTTAAATATTTAATAGAATGCTGACGTAACATTAAAAAATTATTTAAAATTTATTTTATTGCTTATATGTCAATAATTAAATGATGTGGCATGATTAATAATTTTATATTAATATTTTTTTATATATGTGTATTTTAAATTATTTCTCTCTCTTTCTCTCTCCTCCCCAATCTTCATCTTCTTCCCCTTTCTTGTCTACACTCATTAGTCATCTTATTGTTTTGTTTTTCATTTTGACTTATCTAACATAGAAAACAAAACCTTCATCTTCTTCAACCCAAATTTTTTTATAACATTTTTCACTCTCCTTCCTAAAGTTAAAATAAACATAAACGAGTTTGGATTTCCCTTACAATCTCAGATCTAATCTCCTTCATGTCTAAGGTTTTCCTTTACCTCACTTTGAAGAGTGAAAACCACCATTGAAGACGCAACGAAGTCGAAGAATCTCGCTAGTTAGCAACGATTGGAGCGGCGGTAGAGATAGAACACGTAAAACTAGTGTACGGGATCATTCAGATCTACACATCCTTGTGGTTATGGGTCATTTGAATTGATGATGGAAAATCTGTAAAAATTGTCTTCGAATGATATTCATCTCATATCTAAAGAATTTTCTTCAATATTCATTTCAGATCTGTAAAAATCACACCCTTTATACTTTGAACTAAATCCTCTTTCATCCTAGCTGCTTCAAAAATCAAACCCTCTCTTGTTTTCATGTAACGTCCCAGTTTTCTTATTTTATTATTATTATTTTTATTTTTATTTTTACAATAAAATATTAATTGTAATGGATTTAAAAATTATAATTTATGGTTAAGATTTGATTATTTGTAATTATGCAGTTTTGATATATTAGGATTGGTGGAGTTCAAAATTGATTATGTTAAGATATTGTCTTAGTTAATAAAGAAGAGTAATTAATTTCTATTGGGATTAGAAGTATGAAAATTTAAGAGGATAGTTCTAATTTGGGCATTTTCTAACTAAGTTTATTTGATTCTTTATATGAAGTTTAATTAAGTGAAATGCTTTTAGTGAGTTTATGAAAAGTAAGAGAAAGTAGAATTAAAGATAATTTTGGGCCAATAGACCTAGCTAGTGGGAGGGCCCAATTGACTTATTTTACCCAATGGTCTTTCCCAACCATTTAGGGCATCCCATTTGCTATTGAAAAAAAAAAAAAAAAAAAAAAATTGTCCTTCTTTTCCCCCTGAAGCAGCCGGCCACCACCATCATTGGAGACTCATTGTGTTAGAAAAATATCTTCAACCAATCCATCTTATTTTTTTTACTCCAAAATCATGGGAATCAAGTTAGTTGGAGAAAGAAGAAAGAGAAAGTGGGTTTTTCATTCTACTCCATCATTTCACCTAATTTTGTTGCAAGAGATTCTTTGAGGCTTGGAGATCATCTATTCTTAAGTTGGAATTGGAGATTCAACCTCTAAGTTAATAAAAAAAAAAAAAAAAAAAGGGTGAGCTATCTAATCCTTAAAATTTGGGTTTATGAGATTGGATGGGTTTTACTGTAGCTCTCTTGAAATGGATTTAAAATTCTTAATCCCCATTTCCTCCCCACCATCCTAAGCTATTTGTTTTTTTTTTTTTTCATTTTAAAAGTTGGATCCTCCTCCCCCTTATTTTCGTTCTCCACAAATCACACACCACCCCATCCCTGAACATTTGAAATCTTTTATTTATTTATTTAGTATTATTATTATTATACTTCAAAGTAGGGATGGAAAAATTCCCCGCGGGTTAGGGGCCCCACGGGGCCCCGACCCTATAGGGGTTGGAATCCCGTTTTATAGGGTTAGGGTTAGGGTTAGGGTGAAATTCTGGATTTGTTATAGGGTAAGGGTATGGGAATACATCCCCCGTCCCCAACCCCGAACCCGAACCCGATTTTTAAAGAATATCTTATATATTTTGTTTACTTTTATCTTTATTTATTGAAAAATATATGTGAAATATGATTATATTATCTAATACAATATAAAATGGTTAGTATTATGTTTTATTTTTTACTTAAAAATGTATATTTTAAATGTATGTTTCATTTTTATATTTCATTTTTAAATAAGAATTAAAATGTAAAACGGGAAATTTTCCCCGCGGGGAACCCGGTCCCCTAATGGGGAATCCCCGACCCCGACCCCGATTTTTTTGATTAGGGGATAGGGTAGAGTATGGGGATTAAAAATCCCCGCGGGTTAGGGTATGGGAAGTGCATCCCCGACTCCGCCCCGCCCCGTTGCCATCCCTACTTCAAAGGCTCCAAATGGGTTTTTGTTCATTTTATTTTATTTTACTTATAGCTACACATCAATTTTCGTTGACCCAACTAAGACCATTTAATTAATTAATTAATTAATTTATTTATTATTGTTTTATTTATTTATTTATTTTCAAGTCATTGCTCTTTTCCCTCATTCTCAAACTGAAGCCACCCCCCATTTGTTGTCCCTGATGCCCACGGCCATGGGTGCTAATATGCACATGGTCTTCTTTTTCTTTTATTTCATTTTTTTTGATATTAGTTCATTTGTTTTCTTTTTTTTAGTAAGTATAATTAAAAGAGTCTTGGTATTGATCTAATCGGTGTAGGTGGTGGGATACAATTGAGCATCTTGACTTGAGTTGAAAATTGGTGGATTTTGGTGGGTAGTGTTATTGCAAATTAAAGGTGAGTAGTAGATTAGAATTGAAATGATTCTTTGGGGAAACCCAAAGAGTCATTTGATTGGTTAATAATGAGATAACTATTATTTGCTAAATTTACATGTTAGAGTATGTTTAACGGATTTGCATGATGTCAATATATGTTCTGAAATTGAGATGTGAATGGTGAATGTAGATTTGCATAATTTTAATGTATTTTTCGGGATCAAAGTGTGATTTGATAAATTTAGAATTGTTAGATGCTTTGTAATTATGATACGTGAATTAGTAAGAAATTATATGTTTCAATGTGATATTGTTATTAAATTTAAATATGTTGAAATGGATTGTATGATGTAATGAACCTTGTTTGCATTGAATGAATTGTCTGATGGGGTGTGTTGCAAAAGTTCCAAGTGAGGTTGATGAAATCAAAGGGGACAGCGAACCCCGGAGATACTTGAGAGATCCAAGGACAGCGAACCTTGTGATGTATGTGGGACAGCGAACCCACGGACAATCTAAGGGGACAGCAAACCCCGAATGATTGATCCTTGAGAGATGGATGAGCATCACACCCTGATATGTGCTAGTTGTTTGATAATATAATTTTGTGATAAATATTTATTGTGATATTACTCCAAGGAGAGCGTACCTTGTGAGTTTATGGGAGAGCGTACCCATGGACAATCTTGGTGGAGAGCGTACCCATGGACAATCTTGGTGGAGAGCGTACCCCAAATTGATCCCGAGTTTTATATTTGTTTAAAGTTTTTGAGAAAATGTGGTTTACGTTGTTATGAGAAAGTGTAGTATTGATTTTGATATTTAAGTAAAGTTATTTTCTTGTTAAATTGGGAAAGGTTGGGAATTCAAATGATGTTTTGGGAAGTATTTAAAGAATCATTTTAATTCTAGTTTATTGCTCACTAGCCATGTGTCGCTAATTGTGCTACACCAAACATTTCAGGTAATAGTGGAGGTGCTCTCGGTGTGTGACGATGTTGGCGTTGATGGCTTAGGAGCTCATACATGCATTAGAGTCCTTTTGAGTATTGAAATTATATTCTACCTTAGGTTTTATTTTGAAATTGTAAATTTACATCATGAAATTGAGTTAATTTGATTTTTAAATGATTTATATGAAACTGAGTTCCGGAACTCACATTTCAAATGAAGTTTATTTTCGAGAATTTTATTTATATTTCGATTGGCTTCCGCTGTTTTAGTTAATTTTAAATAAAAAGGGTCGGGTCGTCACATTTCATTTCTTGACACAGATCTGAGATATTTTTTAAAGGGCTATTATCACATATACCCAATATCGGGTCTCAGTTTTCAAAAAAAACCACAAACATTGAAAAATATCAAAATTACCCAACACATAATTAACCCATAATTTTTTTATGAAAATTTGATTATAATTGATATATTATTTTTGTAAATTTATATTATTGATATAAATTTAATACTAGAATTTACATTACTGATAAATTATTGTTGTAAAATTACATCAATGATATATCATTAAATTAATAGAATATAGGGTAAAATACACTTTTGGTCCCTGTGTTTTCAGTTTGCGTTCGATTTGGTCCCTATGTTTTCAAACTCGACAAAAAACCCCCTGTGTTTTAGTTAATCGTTCTATTTCGTCCCTGCCGTTAAAATTCTGTGAAATAGTAAACGGAAAGCTGATGTGGCATTATTTAATTAGTTTTATATTTATTTATAATGCTTATGTGGCATATTTTAAGTGAGGTGGCATTCAATTATTTTCTTTTAAAATTATCTCTCATCTCCATTCTCTCTCCTCTCTTCCATTCACCATTCACTTCCGATAAACCCTGTTCATCATTTCTCTTAGTCGACGACGGCGAATGCCCAAACCAGAAATTATTTTGCTCTTAACGCCTAGTAAGAAATCGAGGAACCCATCCCTTTAGTTTGCTCCATGACTTCCGGCGACATCCACTATTCAAACACAAAACGAATTTTCTGGTTTTATTTTTTCTAACGAGATCTGGGTGTTTAACAACTTCAGGGGAGATTCGAGTTTTGGGTGCTTTTCCGTTAGTTTCATACATCAACGTCGTCAACAGATCTTCTACCGATTCACTGTAACTTCCATATAAGCTTCAATCGCCGATGAAGGAGAACTGGCGAGGAGCGAGATGGGAAAAGTTTGTGATTTTATGGGTTTTGATAAACTTGAGACAAATCGAAGGCTGTTAAAAAAGGAGGTTGACAGAGTGGATTGAGATTGAAACATAAGATTCTCCTCATCTCTTAATTTTAGATTTCATATTTCATATCTCTAGTCATGACTTGCAATCTCCAGATCTGAGAAAAACCCAAATCGAAACTTTGATTTCATTCAAGTGCAAAGATCTCCAGATCTAAGAGAAACCCAAATCTCCAACTTTGATTTCACTGTCACGTCTTCTTCAACTTCGATTCAGAAACCAATAGAGAGTAATGGAGCAGGTTTGTTTCATTTGTGAGCATTGATTGGGTACAAAATCAAGAGAGTAATCAAATGAAGTGGCGATGAACGAGATAGGAAAGTTTTTTCTTTTTTTACATTGGATTTTAAATAGAGAGAATCAAAAGGAATACCATAGATTTGTAGAATCTCTATGATTTTAACCCAGAAACACTCAACCTCTATAAATTTCTGGATTTTTATGAACTTGAGACAGAAATCGAACACTGTAAAAAAGGGAGGCTGAGGGTATGGGTGGCTCCCTTCTTGAATTTTAGATTTCATATTTTAGAGAATTCGATTTGCAATTTGAGAATTCGAAGGTTCAAGAAAGAATTTTACCATCGTGTTCGATTTGCGATCTGATCTCCAAAGCCAAAAAATTCATGAAATAAAAAAGAAAGAAGGAGAAGGGGGGAGAAGATGATACTAATATAAAATTAATAACTACCATATAAATAAATATTAAAATATTAAAAGATACCACATCATTTAAAATAAGCCACATAAGTAATTATAATGTATATAAAATTAATTAAATAATGCCACATCAGCTTTCCATTTACTATTTCACAGAATTTAACGGCAGGGACGAAATAGAACGCTTAACTAAAACACAGGGGTTTTTTTGTCGAGTGTGAAAACATAGGGACCAAATCGAACGCAAACTGAAAACACAGGGACCAAAAGTGTATTTTACCCTAGAATATATAAAAATGGGTAAATCTGATATAAACATGAAAGTGTGGCATATATGAAAACAAAACTTAAAAGTTGGCTACCACGCATAATTTAAAGGCAGGACTATCACATTCATAGTTTAGACAGTCAAAGCCAAAAAAAAATGTTTATTTACAAATTATTGCAAGAAAGAAGTGTTTATTTATCTCATTATCTGAAGAATGGATGAGTGATTTCTAGGTGAGGATATAATTATTTGATAAACAATTGATAATGGATTTACTAGTTTTGTGTTTTCTCCCATCATGTTTTTCTCAGCTTCAACTTTAATGGAAATGAGTTGATGCAAAGGGTGGATTAGATGACAGGGAAGGAGAGAGATAATAACTTAATAATATATTAATAAATTAAATAAATATGGCAACATCATTAAAATTTTCTATATTAATCAATATAATGTATATAAAATTAATAACTAAATGTCACGTCATCCTTCTGTTAAAATTTAAATTGAGGTTTGACGGTAGGGACCAAATGGTAAACAAAACGAAATCTCAGGGGTAAAAATGTCAGTTTTGAAAACTCAGGGATTAAAAGTGTCTTTTTTCCTAAATTTTTTGTTTGAGTCCAGTCAATAATGAAATCTTTTTTCGAATTAAAATGGTGTTCTTTATTTATTTTATGTCTAACAAAATTGCTTCTTTTTTTTTTTATATTTATTAGATAAGTGTGATTGCTTTTTGATTCTCAATGAAGTTATATTTGTGTAAATTGGTTTTTATGTTTTTAATTTTTAAAAAAATTATGATTAGATTGAACTATTTTATGCCGGATTTTAAACCTTTTTCTTTTTTACATGTCTAAGTTTGTGAATGTTATCGTATTTTTTTGGATTAAATTTTGATTTTTTAGAAGTTATCACTGTTTTGTTGCCATAAATTTTTATGATTCATATTAGTTTTTTTTTTCTTTTTTTTTTTTGTGGTAATTTTATAGTTTTTATTTGAATGAGTATATTAATTTAATTGAATCACTTATTAAAGTTTATGATTTTAAATTGATACACTCCTAAAACCCACAATGATATCATCATTTTTTTTGTTTTTTTAAGTACACAATTTTCTTGTTTTTCTAATATATTTTACATGTTTTAATTATTAAAAGTAAATCTTTATTTTATTTTATTTTATTAAACTAACACACCTAATGTTTTAGAATTAGACATTTGGTACGAGTAAGAGAGAAAAAGAGACGATAAAAGTAGAAACCAAATATGGCAATTCCCTTAGGCATTAGGCAATACCATTCCATTTCCATAATAAAACCTTCAAACATGTTAATGACAAAAACACAAAGTTAACAAGAAAATGAAAAAGAAAAAAAAAACATATGCTTTGGCATTTGCCAATTACAATATACTTTTCCCAATATACTTATAATAGATAATTATTAAGTTTAATAATTCTAAAGTTAATCAATTAGCCACCATTGTTGAACTTCGAGAAGGTCTAGGTGAAGCCAAGGCCTCAATAACAGGAATTCCAATATTTTGAGGAGAGAAAAATTGGGCATTTTCAGCCATGGAAATGGTTTTGATTAAGCTAATCAAAATCATCTCTAATTCTTCTCCATCACTCCATTCATGAATTTCAGCTTTAATTAGAAGTGGGTTTTGGCTAATCAATTCCCAAACTGGATAATTCTTTCTTGGCATTAGAAAATCTCCTTCTCCCAGCTTCAAACTTGGGCAATAATCACCACTTCCATCTCCTAAATAGATGAATTTCTTCTTCTTCTTTCCTTCCACCATTAACGAATCTTGAATCCTCTCCATTATAATACCCTGTATGAATTGGAACGAGTATTTATAAATATAGCAATCTTTTAAACGGTCAATCAATAAATAACTGGTTGACATACTATTATATTTTATGAGATCGTTGTTTTTAGGTGGGAATGAAGTACCTTGCACATGTTTGGAGGGCAAAGATTGCATCCATGAGATGATTTGTGGAAATCATGGAAAGGTTGAATTCTAAGCCTTTCTTTTTCATCAATGAAACCTGGATTTGTATTGATTTCTGAGAAGCATTCTCTTATTCCAAGATGATTCAATATTGTTTCTATGTAAAACAAATTTGCATCACTCACTATCCTCAAATCACACCTGGAAAAAAAAGAGAGAGAAATTTTCTTAGCCACTATATTAAAAAAAAACATCGATACGATGAAAATTGGCCTTTGATTGTGACATCCTCTTACGATAACATTCTGACACAGACCTCAATTTTTATTACTTAACGACAAGATATAGATATGGGGACTAATTTTAGTATAGTTTAAATTTATACCACTTAATTTTTTTTTATTTTTTTAATATTTAATTATAAAGTTGATGTTGACGTGACAATCATTTACAATAATATTATAATTCGGACTCGTTAATAACACAAAAGAAAGAATTATTATTTGAAAACTTACCCGAGTTCATAAGCGGTTTTAATGGCGGGAACGACTCTAGGATGAATTGGAGCTCGTTTCAAAACCTCAGCAATGTCTTCAAGGGTTCTTCCTTGTTCATGAAGCTCTCCCATCATTTGATCCTGCGAAAACAAAATTTATAAATCATCTTTTTCTTCACTATTAAAAGTCTTTTTACGTAAAATCAACAGAAAATTAAATTTAAAAAAATTACCATGAGAGAATTCCAAGGCATGGTGGGGAGAAGTTGATTGAACAAATCAGTTGCTCCAAGTTCATCCACCACCCAGTTATCGCTATCCAAGTCGATAATCGTCTTATCGAAGTCGAAAACGACAACAATTCCGGCCATTTTACTCAGGAAAAAAAGTGTTTGTTTCTTGAGAGAAACAAAACTACAAAGAAATAGAAAAGATGAAAGAACTCACTAGATTTCTCTTCTATTGTTTATGTTTTGTGTTTACTAACTCCAGCCATGGAGGGTATTTATAACGCTTGGAATTAAATCTCATCCGTTGGAATTGATGACTTTTTAAAGTTGATGAGAAATCGGACGGTTATTAAATAAAATTAAGAGGGATAAAAAATTGGAATATGAGAATATTCTATTTGAAATGGAATTGAATTCGGAATTGAATAAAAGAATATTCTGAGAATGAGTCCCGTTGGTGAAAGGGATTCCTATTTCTTGGATCTTTCATATATATTCTCGTGGCTGCTAGGAATTGAATTCCTTTTTAGCTTCTTTTGAAATATTATTATTTTATTATTATTTTAAATTAGATAATTAAGATTATCTTAATTGATTATAAGAGCATATGGGTTTTGATTAAATTACTATATGGTTTTGGATTGGTTACTATATTGTTGAATTTTTGGTCTAACGTCAACAATGATATGCTTTAAATTTTTACTAATCTCATTGTTTGGAAGTTTCCTTATGTTTTTTTAAGAGAAATTACAGTTGATAGTTTTTTTTTTTAATTAGTATTTTTTTTTTACTTTCTTATGAATTTATTTTCATTAATTCTTTTATATTATTGATTGATCAATCTTAATGTTATTTTATTTTTATTTTTTATGCATATAAAAATATAAATCACAGAAACCTTTTTACCCGACAATTAGACTTAAGAAAAGACAGGTGATCACATTGAACCGCTCAAAATACAAAATACATATTTTATGATAATGAATTTCTCCTTTTCATATATAGACAAAAACTCAAACTGAGATTCAATTATTTTCAAGATATTTCAAATCATTTACTATTTTTATATTTACTCATAAAAAAAAGTATGATCCGTTGAAATTTCTCCTATATATATAAAAATCTTTATTTTCTGTATATTGATTATGAGAGTAAAATCCATGAAATTATTATTTATTAAACTATACAAAATTCACGTGAGAGAGGAGAAAATGCAATTCCATGTGAGCTTTCGGCAAAAGAAGACAGACGATTGCGCGTCTGCCATCAGTCAAGCACGTTCAACTTTGCTGACTCTTTTTTTAAGGGAGAAAAAAAAATGGTGAAGAAAAACGCCGTTGGGAAAAACACCACGAGTCACATGCTTTGACGCTGCATTTTCCTTGAGAAAGTATAATAGGGTGGGAATTGGATGAAAGATTTTATAATATATGGAAAAATACTTAAAAGAGTCCGTTTGACATCATTTCTCCAAAAAGATGTTTGGAGTTAAAAGATTTTAAAAGAAATATTAATTAAGTATTTTATCTAAAAACACTTGAATGAAATATTTTTAAGTGAAATATTTGTTTATAAACATTTTTGGAAGAATCACAAATCAAGTATTTTCTCCAAAAACACATTTTAGTATACTCAAGTGTTTATAAAACAAACACTTAATTAGTATTTCTTTTACATGTTTAACTCAAAACATTTTTAGGAAAAGGTATGTCAAACGGACCCTAACAGCTTCCTCACCTGTTAGTCTAAACTACTTCTGACTTTTCTACGTATTATATTTTTATTAGATAAATTATTTAATAGATAATAACTATATTATTTTTTAATAAATATATGGCACTCAGTAATAGTTTTTATCTAATAGGAATGAGACACGTAGAAAAATTAAAATAAGTTTTTTCTGACCGGTGTGAGTTGACGACGAGTATTTTTCTTATATAAGTAAAGAATTATTTATTGAAATTTATATCACTTTATAAAATTGAGGGGTGTAGACTCGAAATTTCGACATGAGGACTAGTTAGTTTTGAGTACTTAAATTTTTTAATTAGATGAGAAATTGAATCAAATGCATAGGTATGGTAGAAGCTCATATTGGATTAATAGAATTGATTAAAAACTAAACCAATCGATTTTCATATCAATTGTTTTTTTTTTCCAACAATAAACTTCATTAAGAAGGAGAAAAAGAGGCTACACCAGCAGTTACTTAATCTCCTCCAAAATACACATAAAGTCTTGAGAGCAAGTGCTACTATCGATAATATCAATTAAATTTTTAGCATCGGACAAAACATGGATCCGTGTTAATATGACTTTGATAAGCTCCTTGAAGACCACTCACAATAGACCGCCCCTTAGCATGGAGAGCATTAAGACCCAAACCTCTAAAAGAGCAATTAGAAGCTACAACTCCTGAACTAGATGTTATAACTGTTGAGATATATATGATATATGATTAAATTTGCCTTTAACCATTGGCTTAAGCTTTTGGTTCAATTGGTGATTTATCATATTTAATATGGTATCAGAGCAGGAGGTCCCAAGTTCGACTCTCCGTTGTGTCATTTGCTCTAATTTCCTCCCCATTTAAATTCCACATGTTTGGGTCTTGTGCAATTATCCAAGCCCACATGTGAGGGGGAGTGTTGAGATATATATGATATATGATTAAATTTGCCTTTAACCATTGGCTTAAGCTTTTGGTTCAATTGGTGATTTATCATATTTAATAATAACCAACCACAACACAACCAATCAAGAAAGAGTGGGATTGCCAAGAAACATCACAAAACAATAAAGAACAATTATCAACATTTTAAAGGAAAAGAAAGATCAGTCATACGTAATTCAGAAGAAAGAGTAGGAAACAACAACAAACACTCATTGAGGTCTTGCAAGGTCTTATTGTAGGCGTTGTTCAATGTGTAATCTTACCAGTGTTGGATCGGTTCGATTGTGTTATCTTAAAAATCAATATTATTGATATGGTTATTGATTTGGTAAAAATAATTACCAAACTGAACAAATACTCACCCCGAATTTTCTATGTTTTATTAAATTAAGAGTTTTGATAAATAGAGTAATTATCAATGTAATACTAAAATAAATATTAAAAAACGGGTTTAATGTTATTTTGACTACTAAACTGTTGTATTTTTTTTCTTTATATTTTGTCTTTTTTTTATATAAATATAATAGTGGAGGATTAAATCACTTTCTTAAAAATGAAAATATATATCAGTAATCACTGAGTTATGTTGTGGGGTGAAATTGGATTACATGTAGAAGTTTACAACTTGACAAAATTTGTCTACCACGCCCTCGTCGCCCAGCGAATAGTGGCACCTGGTCTACCGTGGTACTTAGGCACCTAGTCTACCGTGGTACTTAGGCACCTGGTCCAAAGCACCTCTACCTGGTCCAAAGCACTTGGTCTAAAGCACCTCTACCCTAGTCTAAAGCACCTGGTCCAAGACACCTCGTCTGACCGTGGTACCTAGGCATAAAGTCCATACACCTGAAAAGACCTGGCTACGCAGTCTCCGACATAGACCTACATACTTAAGATTGAATACAAGTATCTATTGAAGCACAAGATCCCACGTCTAAGGAAAATAACAAACCCATAGTTGTCATCCCATATATATCAGAAGATCATAAGAGAGATTCAAGGGCTTTGATACCATAAAGAAAAAATAGAATGAATAGAAATTGTAGAGAAAACACTTTATTGATGAACGTGAGAAGAGAGTTTTTTTTAATTGTCTTTCTTGAGTACATTTTGTTACAATATATAGTAGAGAAGATAAAACAAGCAAGGGAAGCAGATTTGATTCAATCAATTCACGTGATTCAAGCAATCAGACCGTTGGGCTGTCAATTTATTTGGGTAAATAAGGAATAAATGATATTTTTCAGTTTTATCATTTATTTTCACTTGGGAAACGACACGTGGCGCAACCCACAAGCGACACGTAATTGAGAAGCAACACATGGCCCAATCCTGACGTGACACGTGGCACGATGATGTCATCAACCTAAATCTCCTATGAGAAGAAATTCATTCATTAGGTAACTAATTTCGACTACTATTCTCTCTGTCACACTAGCTCTGCTTGCTCTGATTTTAGCATCAGAGAGTGTTAGGCTGGCACCACACCGGTACTCTTTTCCTTTTCCGTGCGGTACCTTCACGTGACACGTCGTCGGAAGCCGCACTATCTCCGAACTCGCCCCATAAATTAAGTTTGTTGTCTACGTGGAAGCTCTCCATTTTTATGCAACAACAAGTTATATTCTGATGGTTTTCTATTTTTGTATTTAGACGGTGAATAAAATAGAAAGGAAAAAAAATTTGAATAAAATAGAAAGAAAAAAAAAATTATGTTCCCTAAATTCCGAATATTTGCTGGGAAACACATCGAACATATGCCACCGATGGGAATCAATGATGAATTTTGGTTCTATGTTCTAAATTCTTTGTTCTCAAACATGATTTGATCTTATCTTAATATTTCCTTATTCTACGTTTTATTTTGTCTGGTTTTAATCTTCAATCTAAATCTAAATATGAAAAATCATTTTATAAAACTCTATTTCATTATAGTTTCTTAATCATTAAACTTTAATTAATGAAGTGATTAATATCCTTTTTAAAATAAAATTATAGAATTACTTACGAAGTAGTCTATAGATCACCCAAAAATGAAGTGAATAATATACATATAATCTAATTATAAAAATATTAAATTTCAACTATTAAAAATACTTTATCACATATACAAATCGAACTTAGAAAAAAATCTCAAACTTGATTTAATATATCTATAATCCAACCATAAAATATAGTGGCATATATAAATGAAACATAACTTTAAAAATATTTATAATTATAGCATATATTTTTTTAAAGTGATTAGTGTTGATTTTTGTCAATCACTGAGTTTTAAATGTGCTACCAATTAAAATTTTCTTAAAAAATATTTAACGTAAACGCAAAGCAATAGCGGTGAAAATTGCATAGTCTGATAAAAAAATTCACATCTAGCAATAAATCTCCCAACAAAAATATAATTGAAATAGCATAAAATATTAATTATATTACTTATTAAGGTTGAAGGTTGAATTTCATTAATTTAAAGCTCAAATGTTACAATTGATTGAAAAAAAAAATTATCCAACTTCTATTGTTTTTTATTAAGTAAAAGTTGTTAGCCAAAACAAATCCACTTTTTAGGAGGAAAAAAATCATAAGTTGCACATAATTTTTTTATTTAATTTTAGAGTTTTAAATTTGATTAGGATTTTAAATAGACGAGTAGTCAACTGAAGAAATCGTTAGTAAATAAAAATATTTTATTAAAATAACAAATAAAAAACAAAATTCTTATCAAACATCCAAAAAGTTAGAATGTTGAAAATTATCTTTTAAATTTGATTGATATATTAGAAACATTCGTTATTTAAAAAAAATTTAAAAAAAAGGAAAAAAATACATCATTTAAAAAAAGAGATGAATATGAAATAAAACTTATCGAAGAAGATAACAGAGGCATAGCGTGGGAGAGAAGAAAGGTTTGGCGTGGATTCGAACAGAGAGAACTATACTATAAGCATCGTTTTCACATTTCGGCATGTGTATAATCTTGATAAATAACATATTCTTTTGTCCTAATCTTTATTTGATATATTTGAAGGCTTTATTAAAAATTTGACTCAAACAGTATAAATTTACATACTAATTACTAAAATAATTGAATTTTTTAAAAATTACTCAAATAGTATAATTATAGTTCACTATTTTTCTGGGTATTTTTAATAAATTTGTTTGTTTTTTGCTTTTTTAAGTTAAATTTAACAATTTATCGAACTATTTGATTATTTTTCATTATTATTTTCAATAAATTTAGTATTTTACTTTTTTTAGTTTAATAAATTTATTGAATTATAATTATGTTATTTGAGTAATTTTTAAAAAGTTCTGATATTTCAGTAATTAGTGTGTAAAAATATGTTATTTCATTAATTGTCCCAATTTTATTTAATAATCGAAATTTTTTATGATATTTATAAATATGGTAGTGCTTAAAATTATTTGTAAATATAGTAATTTTTACTGTGTTGATCAATGATTAGCATTGATTATTTTGTGAATAATTTATTGTAAAAACATGTAATTTAATGTTTAATCATTAATTCACCCGATCAAAATTTGTTATATTTACAAATATTTTTAAGAGTTCGTATTAAGATTTGCAACTGTCTTTTTAAACAATTTATCTATATTTTCCACTAAATAAATAATTTACCTACACTGAAAAGATGAAAATATCTATAATAATATTTATAAAGTTTAAGAGCGACTTCTATCATTCACCAATTGGTTTTGAGATGGAATCTCATGATTATTTAGATGTTATTATAGCTCAACAAGCTCAATCGAGCCTCCGATAAAAAATAGAATTTGACTCAAAATTGATGAGCCTATAAGAGGCAACATCTTAAGTGGGAGTGTTAAAAATCTCACATCAGAAAAATGAAGAAATCTATAATGTTTATAAAATCTAAGGGCGGTTCATTTTATTATCAATTGGCTTTAAAATGAAACCATGATTAATAAGAATATACATTTATAATCCCTTGTACTTTAGTTCTTTTGACGTTTTGATCTCTATAATTTTTATAATTTTGGGTATATTTTATAATTTATTCAAATAGCATATCTTAAGTCCAAAATATTTGGCAGGCCTTTGGAAGCCCGATACAAAAGCGGCTATTTGAGTAAACATACTTCGAAAATAGGCTATTCTAGATCATTCTTTCTTTCTTTCTTTTTTAAATTATTTAACCTCTCTATAAATTAATTCTTAGAAAAAAAAAATAAAAAAATTATTCAGCCCGTGGGCTTCATGCTGGGCTCGTGTTTCTTCATTCCAGAATGGGCCCAATAGGTGAAGAACAGGAGGAGTTTGAACTGATATTTGCTAGCCCACTACTTTAGGCCCAGGTTTTGGATTAAATAACTTAGTTTCAAGAATTACTTTTAGGGTAATTTTCATAACTACCCCTTTTATGATTTAAACTATCAAAAGTACCCTAATGTTTTTAGACTTTTCAAATTACCCTAAAATTAACAAGTGGCTACAATTGATTGGTGAGATACTACAACAAACTATGTAAAAACTACCAATTAAGGGTAGAAAATAAATTACTTTTTTTTATTAGGGTGGTTTTGAAAACCACAATTAAATAAGAGGTATTTATGATAAAATTTCTTATTTTTATAGAACATTAAAAATTAAGGAAATGATAGGTTCGTCTATTAAATTATAAAAATTGTCACATTAAAACAAAAATTGACTAACATCAATTAGTTTTTTTTTATTAATATTTGTAAACATTATACTCAGCCCGACAAGTTAAATTATTGGGTGTAATTATAATTTAATATGATATCAAAGTAAGACTAATTAAATTCAAATTTTTAAAACTCGTGTGATTAAGCCTCGTGTCAATATTATAGCTCATATATAATGGGGAGTAACATTACCGACGGTTTAAGTTTTTAGATAGAGTGAAGATTTAATAGTATAGTTAAACAATGATTAAAAACATTATTGCTTAAACACCTATAAAAATTATAATTCTCCTCTACAATCCACTTTCATTAAAATAAAAGGGCCAACTATGAGATTGGAGGCCCATTAAGAAATCATGAACCCTATTGGGCTTGGATCAAAATCTTCATCAAATAAATAAAGTTTATAGAACTGCCCTCGTTTTTAAGGTCACTACCAATTTTACCGTTTATTTCATAAATTGACGTATGTATGTGTGCGTTTGATACTTTAGCTCCACATCTTAAATGCTTCTGGGTTAATTATTTTTTATTTTTTTTAGATTACATCAAAATGGGAGAGGGAACCAAACCTTCGACCTCAAAGGGAAGAGAGTATATATCAAACCAATTGAGTTAGGCTCATGTTGGCTTTTGGTTAATTATTATTTATTGTAATATCAAAGTAAAATATCATGAATTTAAATTTTTATATTCTTATTTTCTGCTCATTTATTTATAGTTCATGTGATTGCTGATAATATTATAGCTCATATATGATGTAAATTGTTCGGATCATATTAAAATATTAAATTTACTTTATCAACCGTTCAAAGGGTTTTGAGAAATTCCACTGATTGGTATTTTTTTAATATGTATTTTTAAAAATTATAAATGTTTCAAACAAAATTTAAAATAGTACCCCCCTACAAATATGTGTGGAGTCCATGCTTGCTTTTAGCCCATGAAACAAAAAATCATATTCTTGAAAATTTTAATTTTTGTTTACTATTTTTAAAAATATCAATTTGCTATTTTTTATATTACAAAATTTGGGTAGAGTCCAAATTTAAGAGTATAGTGAAATCATGATTAAAGATTTATTTAATTAAATACTTATAAAAATTAAGGTAAAATGTAAATAACACATTTGTGTATAGTTTAAAAAATGAATATTTATACGCTTATAGTTTTAAAATTATGCAATTTCTCCTAACTACGCCGTAATTTTCTTTTAGTCATTTTTCGTTTGAACTCCCGTTTGAATGATTCAAGCTATCCTGGAATCTTCGTTTTGAGTTATGCCTTATAGTAACAAAAAAGGTTTGAAGTCTTTAGTATATAAAAGAGTTTGTGACTTCAACCAGATCTAATATTTTGATGATGATAACTCTTTTATATACTAATGATTTAAAAAAAATAACTATAGCGTATAACTAAAAATGTGGATTCCAAAACATCTTAAATAATTCAAATCGGAGTTCAAACAAAAAAAATTATGACTAAAAGAAAATTAACAACATAAAGAACATAATTTTAAAACTATAAATATTCATTTTAAAACTACAGTAAAGGACGGTAGTGTTATTTACATTTTACCGTAAAAATTATCATTTTCTTCCCACGCAATCTACTTCGATTAAATAAAAACACCAAACGGGTTTTATCAACAACAAAAAAACGTCAATGGGCGGGGCCCATTAAGAAATCATCGGGGGAAAGGGTAACCAAAACCATATTGGGCTTGGATCAAAATCTTCATCAAATAAAGATTATAGAATTAATATTTAAGTTTCTTTTTTACCCTTAATTGCAGTTTTCATGTGTAGTTGTACCAATTAATCAATTTACTAATTTTAGGATAGTTTTGAAACTTCTAAATGAGACTGTTTTCTATTCCTTGAACAATTAAAATGATAGTTATGAAAATATTTAGTGTTTTTTATAGATTGGATGATAAGGTTCTAATTTTATAAAATATATATGATTTGGGTAATTTTGAAATTATATGTAAAGGTTAAAAAATATAATTGCATTCAAAATTTGGGTAGTTTAATAAAATTTATGGGGAAGAGGGAGAGATATTTAATATAACAAAGCAAGATTAGGTGAGCTTCAAACAGTAAATAAATGAAAAAAATATATATATAAAAATAAAGTAAGATAAAAATATGTGATCTTGTAAAGCTGTGATGCACCTTTTAATAATTTAATTAAATTTGTTTTTTAATTTCCATAGTGAATGTGACTTGCTTTTTGTCGTTAATATTATATATACTTCTGTAAGATTAGGAAAAGGAAAACAAGAAAAGATGAGGACATAATTGTCATTTCCTAGTTCAAAACCTCCCCATCTCAATATAAGGAGATCAATACTCTTGATGGGAGTAAAAAAGACTAGGGATAATTACAAATTACATCGGTGTAATTTATCTCATTTGTGATTCACGTAATTCATATTAGATTGAGAAAAACTTACGAGTCAAATTGAATGGTAATGATTTAGACCTATTTAGAATTAAAACTGATTCAGATTTTTTTTATCAAATTTTAATTAAATCAAACTGGACCGAATACTACTTATGAATAGGAAATATTTGATTTATAACTTTATATATGATATAATTGTAACATTGAATCTATATTAACATATATTCTATAAATGTAATATACTTACAAAAAAAAAAATCTAAATTTTACTTGGGTGACATTTGTTAATATAACATTTAATTTATATCAATTATTGCATTCGTACACATAATAAAAAAAATACGAAATGAACATGATTATTTTGACATAAAAAATTAAAATTTTAGAGAGTGACGTAATATTACAAGAGACCAATCTACCAGTTATATTATATTTTACTACAAATAATGTCAAACAATTATATATCTTTTTTAAACCTTATCACATGTTTTTTGGTATAACATAGACAACAATCGTTCTATAATTTTACTGGTCTCAATATAAAATATCCAAACGTTTGAATTTATTATAACCAAACGATGATAATTAAATGATACATAGACAGTAATCATGTCAAACATATACTCAGAATCATATGAACTAAATTTTAGTTTACACCTAGTTTTATGTGGATTTATTTTTCACTAGTTAATTATTTTTTTGGAGCAGTATTCATTTTGTTTCCATATACTTATTTGAGAATTAATTTTAGATTTAAAGTTTTCATTTCATCAACTCATCCTGAATCAATACATGAATTGGATATCCTCCTGAAAATCAAATTACAAACAACCTAAAACCCCATCAATAAATCACATCAAATTAGGCCAATAAAACATTCAAAATTTAATAATAAAATGTCAAAATACAATAATAAAAAAATACGCAAATTTACTAACACGAACATAACTCAAGTGGGTTAGACACCCGCTCCATTCCCATAAGATCGAACTTCGAGTATTCACTCATCCAATTTGATGTAATATCTATAAAAAAAATCAAATAGTTAAAAAAAAAAAACTAACTCATAATCAAAGCACATAAATTCAATAAAAAAATAAAAAAGAAAATCCAACATATAAACATAACCTATAACAATACACAAATCTCCAAACCAGTAATTAAAGGGAAGTAAATAAATTTAATGAAATTAAAATATTAAAAATATTTTTGTACACATCATTTTATATAGATAATATATTAAATACATATAACAGATCTGAATGTAATAAAAATTATTAGACATCAATTAAAACATAGTTCAATTTGTAAAAAAAACACTTGCTCTGTTTTTATCGTAAATCCGAGTCTATTCTTTTATTTTATTCATAACATAATTATTTAAAAAAGAAAACATTTTTAACATACGTCCAAAATGTGATTATTCTCAAATCCCAACAATCAAAATGTCACAAATTTGCTATTATTCACCAATAAGATCTATTTTATTTTACATTCCCTTCCAATCATAGGCTACTCAAATCGCTCATCCTACGAATTCGGATACCTTCCTGTCACCACTAGAATTTCCATTTCTATAATTTTCCCTAAAAATTATTATTTTTTTTACTAAGAATTTCCATTATCAAGAGAGAGAAAAAGGAAAGAAGAAAGAGAGGAATTTATTTATATGTTTTTGTGTGTTTTTTTTGTTTGATGTCTTTTAGACTGTTTGCTTAGTTTTAGACATCATATAGACTTTGTTTTTTGTTTTAATCCCAATTTTCTCCTTCTAGAGAGAGAAAAATTAAAAAGAAGAAAGTCTCACAAGACAGAGAAGAGAAGAAAAGAGAAAGGAAAGGAAAGACTTTTAGAGAGAGAAAGTTCTGTGAGGCTTTTTTTCCCCAGTTCGCGATGGTTTGATTGAATCCCAATTTGGATTTTCTTTCTGGGTTTTTGTTAATCGTTGACGGGTTTTCAGTTTTTGAATCAAAGTTTCGATTTTTTTGTAAACCCAGATAGAGATCTTCGATGCATTGATTAGATTTTGTGGATTTAGATTTTTTTTTTCCCATCTGGGTAACTTTGGATTTGAGTTTTTTTTATTTAAGAAATGAACGGTGGTGATGAAGCTGTTATAGCTCCGGCTGGCCCTCCTCAGCCGCTGGAGTGGAAATTCTCTCAGGTTTTTGGTGAACGTACAGCCGGTGAGGAAGTTCAGGAAGGTATTGTTATTTCACTTTAATAGTAGATTGATTTTTTTTTTTTCCATTTGGGTTTTCTGGATCCAATTCAAATATGGTGCATCTATTGCAATTAGGGTTTTTTGTGTGTTTCTGATCTGTTCCAGATCATGGGTTGTTGTTTAAATTTAGTTTTGAGTTGTGGATCTTTATCTCATTTGTTTTTGGACCTGTCAGTTGTTTCAGAATTGTCTAGTGTCATTCTGTTGTTTTTTGTGTTGTTTTGGTGGGGATTTTTGTTTTGATTCTGAAATGAGAGTCAGTTGAGTTTGGTAGTTTGGATGTCTTCAGGGAGATTGTGCAGCATTATTTAATTCTTCTTTGCTGATGTGATTTGTGAGAAGTTTCCCTGTGTGTGAGTTGTTGAATGATTGGGTTTCTGGTTTGGTTTTACTACATGCATGATTCACTTCTCTTGTCTTAGATTTCCCTCATTTGGTTAATTAAGTGAATGCAAAGAGCATTGCTTACAAATCAAAAACAACAATCCCTCGTATGGAATGGTGAATTTCAAATTTTGCTTGAGCAATGACTGTGTGAATTGACTCACTTTCTACGTGTGCTCCCCTCCACCCTCATCTCTGACCATCCTCGAGACTTGGATCATTATAATCTATACAGTCCATCCATCCAGTTGCAAGGTAGCCTGACACACGTTTGGTTCCTCTTTATTTTGATTTTGAAATGCAAGTAAAATCTGATACAAGGGTATTGAACTCCTCTGATGAAAGAGAAAATGTGCCCTTCTACAGTTATATGCATGTAACTTGATTTGGATTATGATTTGTTGTGTGTCTCTATTATGTTTTTGATAACCATGAGTGTTCGTGCTATTTTACACACGGCTAATTTCACAACATTTGGCGTTGAGAAACTTATAGCTATAATGCTTTTGATAATTTTTCACAACATTTGGGGATTTCCGTGAGGGCTCAGAGAATTTGCTATGATCTTTTGGTGCGAGTATGTTCTCTCCTTTCCTTAGGGTGCTCTAGCCAAACCTTTTATATGACTACTACATTTGATTCAAGTCTGATGAAAGTCTTTTTTTTTTTTTTATAAAAAAAATCTCTCTTGGCTTTTGGGTTAGGAGGATGTCTTATCTCCTGTCACCTTTTTGCAAATGTTTCTCTCTTTCTACTGATATCATTTGTGCTCCTTTTGAAAAAAATTAAATATAGGCAGTAAAGTAGTCACCATGTATGACAAGGACTTTGTGAGAAGCATCTTTCTGCATCTTCAAGCTTCTCTTGTATTTCACTACTCAGCGTTTCTCTCCTTATTGACTTACTTCCTCTCCCCTTCCTAACTATGTCTCTCCTTAAATAACGGTCCCTTCTGCACGTCTCACCTCATGTATTAAGGTAGAATGAAAAGATGGAGCTTGTTGTACATCTCGTTTATATGTAGTGTTTTAAACTCTTCTCTTTCATCTATCTTTGTATTCTCTTTAACTATTCAATGATTATCAAATGCTTAGATACATGAGCGGAAAGGTTAAGAGGTTTTGAATATATGTAGTAACTCTGGGGTCTTTCTCTGTTTGCATCAACTGTGTTTATTTAGGTATTTTAAAAACCAGCATATTGATGCATGAATTTAAGTTTCACTATGTATGGATTTCTTAAGTTTCTTTTTTTTTTTTTACAGTGGATATTATATCAGCAATTGAATTTGATAAAAGTGGTGACCATCTTGCCACTGGTGACCGTGGTGGTCGAGTGGTACTCTTTGAGAGGACAGACGCAAAAGATGTTTGTTTCCTGAATGTGCCTGTTTTATTGATATTTGTATAAATTGTTATTGCTTCTTATGTAATTAAATATATTTCTTCATTTTTTCGGGCTATAATATATAGCATGGCGGATCCAGAAGGGAACTGGAGAGGATGGATAATTTAATTAGTAGGCATCCCGAGTTTCGTTATAAAACAGAATTTCAGAGCCATGAGCCTGAGGTATTCTCTCCACCAGCATTTCTTAGTTGATTATTAGTTTTGTATTTTATACGAAAGGGATTTTTAATGTTCATATATATTTACTTCGCTTTCCATCAGTTTGATTATCTCAAGAGCTTGGAAATAGAGGAGAAAATTAACAAAATCAGATGGTGCCAGCCGGCTAATGGGGCCCTGTTTCTGCTCTCTACTAATGATAAAACAATCAAGTATTGGAAGGTAGGCTAGTGGTTTTATCTCTTGGAATTATCAAAATTGGTAGCTGGTGATTTCTGTCTTTCTGGTTTGGATAACTGTTTCAGCAGTCCTCTCTGGTTTTTTTATTGCATTATTCTGGAAGTCATTCAGTGTAATTCTGACTTTTTTAGGGATGAACATGAAAGATTTATTTATTTTAGACTTTTAGTCTGCTAGAAGATGTCTATAGATTATTGTTTACAGCCCATTTCATTATTTATGAATTGCTAATGCAAGCCAGAGAAAAATTATTATAAACTTTGATTATAGTATAGTGCTTAAAGATACTAGTCCAATTTTATTTTTATTTTTTAAACGTGGGTTGGCTAGTGGTCAAGGGGTTGCTTTCCAACCTTGAGGTCCTGGGTTCAAATCATGTTGGCCACCTACCTAGAATTTATCCTACGATTGAACAGACGCTAAGTGTTGTAGGGTCATGAGGTTGTCCCGTGAGATTAGTCTTTTTCAAATTAGAATATTTTGATATTAGTCCAAAACATTTTCAAATAATGAGCATTTTCATTTATCTTTATCGTCTTGTAGCCTTTTTCGCTGGTGTGTATCTTGCACCATTTATTTCGTGCTTTTGTCTGAGGATTGACCAGGTACAAGAAAAGAAGGTCAAAAAAATTTCCACCATGAATGTGGATCCTTCAAAATCTGTGGGAAATGGTAGTATTGCTAGTTCCAGTACTTCGAGTAGCTCTGGACCATATCTTGCAAATGGAGGATCCCCAGATCGGTCCTACAATTTTCCCAACAATGACTTCTCATTTCCAACGGGGACTTGCAGTTGCAGTCACTACGCTTACCAGTGGTAATTATATTTTTTCCAATACACTATACTTCTTTGTTGTAGTGCTTTCAATTTGCAAGTAATACATGATCTGGTTGTTTGTCCCTTTTTCAGCCAGAAAACACATTTCCTCCCTGTTATTCTTCTCTTTGTCATAATCTCTCTCACCCTCTCTAATAATCTCATGAATGCTGAGATTTTCTTTTGTGGCATTCATGACTATGGCTATCCATATATGCCCTTAAGCTATGTTCACATTGACAGTATTTGCTTGTCAATACTTAAATAACACTTTTCGCAGGTAACCAGTCACGAGACTAGCCTTCTTGCTAGATGTCGAAGAGTGTATGCCCATGCCCATGATTATCATATTAACTCCATCTCCAATAACAGGTTTGGTGTTCTTAGAGTCCTAGTTTTCTTCTAAGTAATGTCTGTTGAATCTTTTTTTTATTCTTTCACCGTATATCTTAACTTCGGTTACCTTGGGACCTTGAGATGGTACATGCTAATCTTGTAGCAGCATTTTTCTATTTGATGTTATTGATGCTTTGTAATAAGCACCTAAGCATTCAATCCGGGATGTATTGAGAATTTTCTTGCTCTAGTTACAGAGTTGGAGAGGCAGGTTGCAAATTTGTGGAGCTTGAGTGGTTGTCTTCTCTACTGTAAATAACTGGGTAGAGGGTTAAGAATTCTGATAATCGATGCTTAAGAATGATTGTTAACCTACAACTACAAGTAATTTTTAACTAATTTCGCCAGCTTGGTATCTCCACCACTTCTCGCAAGTTGACATTGTTGTTTTGGTTGTGGGGACGTCTGTGATATGAGTATAACATAAAATTAAGCAATGTAAGTTATCTTTTGCATGGCAGGGAGTTTATTGAATTTTCTTTATTGTTTATGTAACTATACAACTACTCTTTTGCTTTGTCTTCAAAAGGGTTGTGTAATTTTTTTTTTGAAGTCATTGGTTTCCATTCTTAGTAGTCAGCTACCTACTCCTCAATAGCCCTTTCTTGTAATTATAATTTGGTGATTCCCTGTTCAGTCTTGGCCTGTCTTTTTTTTTTATGGCCATGGGTACTTTCATTCTTCTTAATGAAAGTGAGTTTCTTGGCAAAAAAAAAAAAAAAAAACTTCACCTCTTATTATGTTGCATACATATGCGTCTATGTTTATTTTATTTATTTATCTATGATATCTCACTAATACAAACTAGTATATCACAAAAAAAGACAAATGTATGTTTTATTTGCTAGCGATGGAGAATCTTTCATATCAGCTGATGATCTGTGCTTTACTGATGAACAATATGAGTCTTGCTTGTTTTTTCTGTGGTTTTAACTACCAACTATATTATCTTGCCTGTGTTTTTAGTGATGGAGAAACTTTCATATCGGCTGATGATCTGCGGATAAATCTTTGGAACTTGGAAATTAGCAATCAAAGTTTTAATATTGTTGATGTCAAGCCCGCTAACATGGAGGATCTGACTGGTAAGGTTATGAAAATGATCATTAGGATTGGGTCAGGAGTTTTCTTCTGTGGCTTATATCTAAGTTATCAGAATTTAACTTTTTAATATAATATTTAACCTGGATTCTGTACTTCCCTTGTATTTCTGTAGAGGTGATAACATCTGCAGAGTTTCATCCTACGCACTGCAACACGTTAGCATATAGCAGTTCAAAAGGATCCATCCGCTTAATTGATCTGCGGCAGTCAGCATTATGTGATTCTCATGCCAAATTGTAAGTGCTTCTGCTGGTGTTTTTCTCTGTAGTGATACCCAGTCTTACCTGCAGTAAGGTTGTTATGCTCAAAGGAACACAGTAAAGAAATTGAGTTTTTACTTCATACCCTAAACTAATAAACCTCATTGACTGTACAACTCACGGGATTTCATTTGAGTGCAGATTTGAGGAGCAGGAGGCACCTGGGTCTAGATCTTTTTCACCGAAATAATTGCTTCAATCTCTGATATTAAGTTCGGAAAGGATGGGAGATACATTCTTAGTCGTGATTACATGACTCTTAAGGTTTCCAATTTTTATTGACGTCATATTTTCTGATATTTGGCTGTGATGTTGCAATTTTCTCATTTAGATTCATGTTGCCTATGGGAAACTTTTAGTCCCTTATACCACCTAATCCCTAGAGTCAGAAAGTAATGGTGGGTTAATTTATTATGTAGCTTTTATTTCACTGCTAAGTCTTGTCATTGTATTACTTTTGTTTCGTGCATTGTTTGGCTGAATTATTGGTTTTCTGTATGTCAAAAAGTTTCCCATAGGCTAGAACTGCAGTGATGGTGCTTCGAGTAACAAGAAAGCATAAATTTGGAGATTACTTCTGTGGAGATCTTTTGTTTCATAATCTTGGAAAGAGAGATTGAAATATTTATTTCAACTTTTTTTTTTTTTTTTTGGGGGGGGTGGGGGGATTATGGTTGCTGTTCTCTAGATATTGGAATTTGGAGACATTGTGAAAAAGTAAATTCTCATTTCTGTTCTTTTTGTTGCTTCACAATGATTGGTACTTTAATTTCCCGTCTTTGCTATTTTTTTAATGTCAATTTGCACAGCTGTCTATGTTATTTAATCGGACTCATTTGAATGTTAGCCAGTTAAATTTTCTGGCTGTTGCATTGCAACTGCAAATGCTACACTCCATGCCATGGGATGTTTATGCCCCTTTCTTGAGGGTTTGGTGTATAGGAGAAAATGGGTGATTTTCACTCTAATGTTTAGTTTTGGTCTATTGGATTATCTCTACCTACACGATGGTTCTATAAGATCTCATAGAATTGGTATAAGACCTCCAATTCGCCGTGAGTAAATATTTTGTTTTGCTTTAGGGAAAGCTATTATCCATTTTTGGTCTGCTTGATCATCGTATGACTGCTATTAAAGTAGTGATATCTTTTCCTTGGAAGATGGTTCAGCTCTATGGAGTTGTCTTAGAGTAACTGTTAGTGGCGGATCCGTCTCTTTGTTTAATGGTCTTCTTTTAAGTTTTAAACAGAGATCATTAGCTACCTCCTCAGGTTTCTGGCCGAGATTTTGTACCTTCGCTACTCGTTTTTTGGTTTCATTCAGATTGTTTATACATTACTGAGCAATCCTAATTTTAAAGCTAGGGTGGGTCTTAAACATTTTACTTCCTTTTTTTCAAGTTTATAAAAATGTTGACAGCAAAAATTTGCTTGTTGTGCGGGTTTTATATTATAGTTTTTCTCTTATGAAGCTTGTTATGAGTTAGGTTGCTTACTTGTTTGCAGTTGTGGGACATCAATATGGATTCTGGTCCAGTTGCATCATTTCAGGTTCATGAGTATTTAAGACCTAAGGTTAGAATATCTGTCCCGATGAAGTAAATCTGAACCTTAAAACATGCTGCTATATTGATATAATTTGATCATATTTTTCTTTGAACTTTCATACAGCTTTGTGACTTGTATGAAAATGATTCAATCTTTGATAAGTTTGAGTGTTGCTTGAGTGGTGACGGATTGCGAGTAGCAACGGGTTCATACAGGTCTGTCTGTGTTTATGCACAGAAAACTCTATTCCTTTCACTTTCTGTGAGACAAATCTTATTTATACATTTGTGTTTCCAGTAATCTATTCCGCGTGTTTGGCTGTGCGACGGGAAGTGCAGAGACTACAACTTTAGAAGCCAGCAAAAATCCAATGAGGTAATTTGTGTAAAGTGCAGTATTCTGTTTAATTTATCATCTGTGTGATGCTTATGCTAGGTTCAATTGTATTACCCGCAGGCGTCAAGTTCAGACCCCGTCAAGGCCGGCCAGATCTCTGAGTAGTAGTATTACACGGGTTGTAAGACGTGGTCTGTGCTTTATTTCTTTTCTGTTTCATTTATCGACCAACCAAATTATTTGTGGAATTTTTTTGCATTCCATACAATTCATTTTATGGTCTATTTTTTTTTTGGTATTGTAACAGGAGCGGAGAGTCCTGGGATTGATGCAAATGGAAATTCCTTTGATTTCTCAACTAAGTTACTGCATTTAGCCTGGCACCCATCTGAAAACTCAATTGCTTGCGCTGCTGCTAACAGCTTATACATGTACTACGCGTAAACATGGTTTAGCAAGAAAACATATTTGCTCGGTTGACTTTCGCGAGTTGCTCTTGGAGAAGGTTCTTTCCCATTTCCTTCCAGCCACCTGATTCAGAAGCTTTGCAAGTACTCAAGACTTGAAACGACCTCGAGATTTCTTGAACATGCTTTTGGTATCGAGATGCAGAGGTGGCTGGTACACAATCCATGAGGTTTATGTTGATTTTTCTGCAGTTGCTGCATCTCATTTTCCTCCCTCACCCTCACCATCAACCCCAACTATTTAGTTTCCTCTTTTTCACTCTTCTTTTTGTATCTTCTTCTGAAAGAGAAGATGCAGTTATGTTTCAGATTGTTTTGGGTTGGAGCCATGAAGGAAAAAAAAAAGAATGTGATTGTAGCTCTCCTACAACAAATACTAAAAACAAATATTCAATATTTGCAATTAGGTTTAAGATTAAGAGAAGAAAAAGGAAGTGTAGTCTTTTATTCATAATCTTGGTTGGGATTAAACTTTTGAAAACTTACATAGCATCATTTTTTCATTGATTCTTTCTGTCACTAGTGGTAATTTCTTTGATGATATCTATATAAAAATTTACTATATTTTATGGTGTTTCCATTAGTATTGGTTATACTTATGAATGAAGTGAGCTAGTTGCTCAAAATTGTTTCTCATTTCCTAAAACTGCTTCCACACTAGTTAGTAAGAATTCCTGTTTTTATTTTTATCGATCAATTTATAATATATAGTCCATTAGGTTTTACAATCCAATAGAAATAAATTTCTTGATAAAAGTATGGGTTTACCTTACCGTCAAACTTCAAAGACTCAATTAGCCAATTGAAGCAATTTTCTGCCAAATATACTGTCCAAAAGTAGGTACAATAACATAACATATAATTTATGAAAAATGATAAATTATATGAAAGGTGATGTTTTTTTATTTATCCATGAAAAATGATGCTTCCATAACATATAATTTTTCACAAGGTCTTTAGATGTCGAGGACAGTCAGCCAAAGATGTCTTTATTATTCAAAACATGTTTTTTGAGGAATTTTGCTCTGGTTTTAAAAATAAAAGTACGTGTAGCAGCGTAAGTACGATGACATAAAAAGTTCGTGTTTATGTTGAGATTTTGCAACTTAAATGGAGATCTTAATACTTCATTTGAAAAATAGAATAGTTCATAAACCCATTTCATTGAAGAGATATTACAACTTATAATACTATTATTTTGATTAAAGATAGATTTGTCAAAAAACTATTTCAAAAAGTTTTTAGTATCACAAAATTAATATTGTATATTTCTATTATTCCCTAGAATCTCTTGGGTTGTTCTTGCTAAGTGCAAATTTGTAGTCTGAATTGTACTTTTCACTGGTCAATAAAAGTTCTCGATTTAAAAAAAATGAGATCGACTCAAGGTGATAAAATCAGGAATTTAAGTTAATACTATTGAAAATCTGCAATCCTCTTACTACAAAGTTCTACAAAAAAAAGGTAATAAATGAAAGTCACAAGGATCCCACATTTGAACATGGTATAATTGGGTCTTAAAAAGACCAAACCCAAAGACCAGCTTGTTTTCAATTTGCCAAGCTGCTACAGAACAAACCATTTAATAATTTCAAGCAAGGAAAAAAAAATCCAGAGATAAAAAATGCTAAGTTGCTGGCAAATCAATTTAGCTAAGCAAATATTTATCCAACCATGAAACCTTTGATATAATATTTGAAAGGTGTTTTTGTGATCAAATAGGGACAACTCGAGCCTTGTACATGCATATATATGCCATATGCCAGTCACCTGAAATAAACCAAGAAAAATAATATTTCTAATTTCTTGTGAGTGATGAAAATAATACTAACTGTTAACTGCTATGAAGAATTATTGTAGGACTACTAACCATCTGATAGCGAATTTCGTTTCTGCTTTAAAAATCAAGCTTGATTATAAACAGTTTCTTTGTTTGTAATCCACTTTTTAAAAACATTTATGCCATCTGAGCTAAATTTAAAAAACAACTTTTTAAAAAAAAAATATCGGTGGCGGTTCGGGTTCAGTTTGCGCGCACCTCGACAAATTTTATAGGATAACCACATGACCCTACAAAACCTCAAGGTTCAAAGAATCTTTTGACCACTAGGTTAACCCATGATTGGTTAAAAACAATTAAATTATTTTTAAAACAAGTTTAATTTTTAAAAATGTTATCGTTATCAAACGAGGCATAAAGTAAACCAATAAAATTCCATGTAAGCTTACCTCCACCAGACAGTTTTAAAATGTTTTCATCCCTCTGTGCAATAGGGTTATCATCATCGAATTCAATCCACTTCCCTGCAGCCAATTGAGAACCAGTTGATAGATCAACATTTGTGTTTAGAGAAAGCTAATACATAGTGATAAATGGGAAAAGTCTTTTCATTCTAAAAGACAAACCATTTTCTTGCTTGACCCAGGCAACATAATGTCCTGAATCTGCACTCCTGCCCTTGTGGGTCAGTACAGCTACCAAATCATAAATTCCAGTCATTTGTGTTTCCTTTTCAGAAGGGGTATCTGAGATTGATGAACACAAAATGTGTTATAGTCTGAGAAAGTAAGAATTAATCAAACACTAGGAGCAATTCCCACATTTAAAATTACCTTCTTCAGATGGAACACTTGCTTGTACCTCATTTCCAGTTGATGAACCCTGCATATATGAGAAATTGGTGGTAAAAAGAAGAATCCATAGTTCCATACCTAAGGATGCATGTAAATAGATTTTTGACTCACTTCTGCATCGGACATCTTCACATCCTTATCCCCCGATACCGAACTCTTGTCGTTGGTTTTGAGACCAAGTTTTCTACCCTCCTCATTCCTGAGAATCTACATTACAACCAACCAAGTATAAAGAGAGAGTAAATGAAATACCTTGGTGAAATTTCCTAATAAACCAAAGGTGAAACTATACCAGACGAGGAGCTTCTAATTGTTTGCGGAGATCTTCCGAACACAAATCAAACACATCCAACTCCAAAGGATAATCCACTTTCTGAGATGAGAGGAGAGATTAAAAAATGTGATAACTTTAAAGAATTTTTAAATAAAATAAGATGGTACTATTTCTATGTGCAGTCACATCACAGAAATTTTAGGTGTCATTACCCTCAAAATCTTGGCTTTTTGATTTGACTCTCTCTTCCAAAAAAAGCGTACAAATTGAACGGTCAAGTACCTTAAAGATTAAACGATATATTTTCCAGTGAGATTTGTTAGTTAGCTAGCAATGTATGAATTAAATCTAAAAATGTATGGAACGATCATTGTTACCTTGGTAAGCTATTAATTCGAGACTCCTTCAAAAAAACTGCACTACGCCCCAATGATGAAGAAACTTTTTCTATTTCTGATTTTAAACCCTATACAATTTAGCAAAAGGAAAAATGACATGAAGAAGATTTTAAAGAGATTAGAAAAATACTATGACTAGCTAAGAAGAATCTTAATAGAAAAAAAATGAAAGCTTTCATCATGGAAAATGCATAAAGCAAAGTAAGCAACAACTGACTAAAAGTCTTGAAGGAAGGTTTTAATAATTTAATACACAACACAAACTCTTGTACATATATGTATTATTATATTGTCAAAGCAACCATGCAAGAGGCTTTGGTTATACCAAACCGAAGCGTATGGAAAAGTTCAAATTTGATTAGTTAATAGTATTGATAAATTTCTCAAAGTTGATTTTCCAATGGAATGCCAAGATCCATAATTTGTGATACTACTGAAAGATACAAACTAGAAAAGTTTGGATGCACCACAACTTCAACCAAGATATTGATCACCACAACATCAACAACGTGAATGCAAACTCACAAAAGCATTAGTATCTTAAATGTACCACAGGTCCACAACCTTCAAGAGGAAAAACTCGGATCTCATCACGCTAAACTTAGAAATTTCTCACATTCATCAATCAGAATTATTAAAAAAATGATGGCCACAACTCCAACAAAAAAATTCAAGCAGGAAACCGTGAATTGCTCTTCAACCTAATTGGTGTGCCTTATGCCAGGAAGTTTCGGAGGATACTGCTGCTCCTTATCCCAAATTCTTTGGTACAATCTCTTGGCGCTTTTTGGTATGAATTGGGTTATGCATGCACAATGAATATACTGTAACGTTATCAACCTCTTGGGTGGTTCTTTGCTTTACGGCAACAAAGGAACCTTTAGGACAACATTGTGAGAGCCATTTGCTGGAATATTTGGGAGGAGAATTTTTGTGAATATTTCCAAATCTTGGAAGGAGATTTGGGAATATGCTGTTATTAATGCCCCCATCTAAAGTGCTAATTGTAATTTTTTTTGCAATTATTCCCCTTTTATTATTGCCACCAATTGGAAGACCATTTTATAATTTTCTGGGCCTTTTTGGTTTTTTCATTCATCAATGAAAAGTTATGTTTCTTATTAAAATATATATATATATGAATCATAATTACTAGAACCCATTCATATATTTTTTTTGGTTTTTGTTATCTTTTCCCCTTTCTCCTTTTGTTTCTTTGTCAGGCTGACGGGCAAGAAGAGATTTAGATTCAAAAAAACATATGGCATGCTGCATGCAAAAAGCACCCAAGTAAAGAACAAGCAATTGATGCAAGAGGCTGAAAGTAATAAAACTATTTCTCAAACATATTAACGTACAGCTACAGGGAAAAAAATTCCACAATAAATAACACTTACGTGCTTCAGTCCTTCATGCAAATGGTTCACTTCATGTGATATATGGCATTTAAGTGAATAAACTGATTCCGCTTCTGAACTTTCTTCTCCACTTTCTTGACAATGTACTCTAGCACCAAATAAACACCACCAATTATAAATTAAAACAAGGAATCCAAGTAACAGAACAAACTGGTGCTTATAAACCATGACATACAAAAAAATGCAGAGGGGAAATCATTACATAATTCTATTTGTGATAATACAAATACAAGTTCAAGAATATTAATTATTATCAAGGTCACTAAACAACTAAAAAGGCAAACAAGAGAGGAAGATGAATAATGATTTAGCTAGAAGTCTGTCTAAAGCCACAACTTCATAGTCTGAAATAGTTAGCTGATGCCTACCTGCTAACAAGATCAATTCCGAATAGGGCCTTTAGGGCATCAGGGTTTTCACTGCAAGTGAACATGACAACAATTTCTTATTAAACCGGGTACCAAAAATTAGAAAAGATTATTGAAAAACAGAAACATCAAGGATAGCAAAACACAGAGGTCAGACTGCTGCACAGCTTGAAAATAATATTAGATTAATCTGACAACGGTTCAATAACGATCAAGTTCAAGAAGAGTTTGAAAGAGTGGATATACAAATACTCTGTTTTACTAACACAAATTTAGTACCCCGATGAAATTCCAGGATATCACTTAAAAAAGCAATTACCTAGAACCTGCTGTCCTAAGGGACTGAGAAAGAGTGTATAGGAGTTGTGTCCAACATTCTTCAGCATCTTGTTGCATGTATGTGCCATTATGCAGCTGACCAAATTGAGGATATTTCTTCCGTAACACCTGTGAACATGGAAAAATAAACAAGTTATTTCCTAATTTATCCAAGAATACCATAATAAATCAAGAATTAGTCCTTCAAGAAACAAGTTATAAGGAAGTCTACAATTATGAAATAAAAATTACAACTAAACTCCAATATAGTATAATTATATATAAAGCAACCTGAAATGAGAGAAAATTTGATACATATAAGCAAACCCTTAACTTGAATATCTACATCACATGAAGAGACAGATGTGAATGTAACATACTGATGTCAATGTCTAGCTAGTGATATTTGTATTTTACGTTTTAAACCAATTAATTTAAGTTACTTATGGGGGGTTATTCGGTATTAATATGTTTTACTGCTGGTTAGGATTTATCTTTATCTTTTACTCCACTTAGTTACTGTTACTGTGGTATAAAAAGCCTATTTAAAGGCTGTTGCTTCTGTAATCAGTAATTGTTGGAAAATCAAACAAAATATCAGTACAATTCTCCTCTCTTTCAAACTTGTAGAGTATGTCAGTGTTGGTAAGTGAAATGACTCAATCCATAAAAATATTGCCAACTTGGTCTACTGATTAGCCTTAAAAAAAGTACCATACAATGATCATATATAAATTTACATAATTAACAACCACAATATGGACAGAAATATGATTTTTCACCCAATATATGAAGGGAAGAAGTGTTGAAATAAATTAGTTTGAAAAGCATTACAAGAACAACTAACCATCCAGAATTGCATAGGTGCCACTGGCTTGACACTTTTATCAAGCTCATTGAATAAATCCCGGGTTGCAACAGTTAACATGTGAGAAGTTTGATCAACATCATTACTTCTCCCAGCATTAGAATACCTGGTCAATGTGTCAATCCCATAATTAGCTTTGTTATATGCATGTGGATGCATAAAATTCCATACAGCCAGTTTAACTCACTTAATCAAAGCCGACTTCAGCTCAGGAACAGAATGCAGACACTGTACGGTTGAATTCATGTAACAGGTGTTTCCCAAATTAAACAGACCAGCACTGTGACCCTGCATCAATGCAGTTCTGGATGAGAATATAAATAAGAAAATGAAAAGAGATCAAAATCAAAATGTCCAATTGAACAAAGAAATATTATAATAAACACACAATCAGTTATAGCATAATCAGTATAAAAATATGAGAAAACTAGAAATATATTCCCATGTGGAATGATTGGGCTTTGAACCTTTTTATTAAAAAAACAAAAACAAATTACAACACATAAAAGAACATAATAAAACCTTACCACTGCAATCACTTGTTCTTCTTCAGGAAGATCTTCCATAAAAACAGGGCCCTTCTCTGGGGCCTTCACAATCTCATCCGCCGTGCCCATCATCATCAATTTTTGACCCTGGCAAAAAAATTGGTAATGTAAAAGGAAGAACTAAACTTGGAACACCCAGAGATCAAATATTAAGTTATATAATATTAACCTACCGCTTTTACTCCCAAAGCCGACCAATCTGCATCATCCTGTTCAGTACAGAAGCACAAGGATTAGATGTCATGAACCACTTCTAAAGTGTAGATCATCCAAAAATTGATCATAAATAAGAGAAATGACACTATTGTTGTCGATGAATGGGAATGGAGAAAGAAAAATTCGACAACAAATAATTGTGTTGGGCTCAGAGCAAATATAAAGAGATGTCAACTAACCTTCAGTATACCACCCTTAACCATAATCTTCTGCCTTTCAGGGGGTACCCCTGTGAGATCAAATAACTGGCACTTGAAGACATAAGGGGACAAAGTGGTGTCAATTTCAACATCTCGGAACAGCTCCTTCTGCCACTTTATACTCACTATAAAATATTAATTTCATTGTCAGGAGACAAATTTCAGCCATGGGTAGGATATGTTTTTAAAAATAATCTAAAGATGGAAAGAAAGAAAAAAAACTCTAGATAAAAATTTAACGAACTTAAATCAAGGATTATTTTCCAAGAATTCAAAATTAAAGCGCAACTCCAAAGAACATTTGAATAATTAAAAATAAAAACTATCAACAAGAGACTGATAGGACCAATATGCTCATTCAATTTATTTTATATGAAGACTTGAACAGACTATTATTTAAATGGCAATCAAAACAAAATGTTGTTTCATAGGACACTTTATCTTTGGGCAGTAAGAGGTCTGGCGCAACATAATATAAGCCATTTGTAACCTTTTACCATTTGCTTCCACTCCAAACCATGTCTATGAACTAGTTAGGTCAAATAATAGGCCTAACACTACTACAGTATGAAAATCAACGATAAAAATCTTGAGCACCTTGTTGTAAATATAGGAGTTATTTCACATTTCTTAGAGACCTCAGCAAAGTCCCGACTTAATAACCCCTTTCAAATGTTTTCATCGTGTATGTGAACTATAAAAAGTTTATCAATCATTCTCAAGAGAAAGTATAAATATAAAAAACAGACATATATGACAATTTAGATACCATGAACCAATCAAGCTTCGAGAGCAGACCCAGTCACCGTTGAACAAACGAAAAACAGGAAAAATAACACAATTAACAAAAAAAAAAACAACTTCAACAACAAACTTAAGTCATAATTTGATCTTTACCACTTTATAAATTCAAAATATTTATTGTTTTCATCACATTATAAGCCATGAAACTGAAACTAACAAGATAACCAGAGGATAAAGATTTCAAAATCAAATTTGTGAAACAAGTGATGTAATCGTGGTCATGGGCATTGATAAAATCGAATGCAAGAGTAATAATCTCAAAACCCAACGGGGCAACAATACAAAAAAATCACCCCAACAATAAAAAACATAATGAGACTGGGAAAAAAAATTAACAAAACCTAAATGTTAGAAATTGATGATAAAATCCAAAATTCTCCACAACCCAGATCATGAACTTAGATAAAAACAACAAATCGACGGATTTGAAATAGAAGTAAGGAAACAGAGCTAAAAACATAAAAGAACAAGTAAAATAAAAATCAAAGCTTCATCTAACCTTTAATCATGGTTACTGGATTTTGAGGAGAGAGAGGGAGGGGGAGGTTGAAGAGTTTGGCTTGAAGAAGCGGTAAAGCCGACTTCTGGATTCTTGGTGATTCAATAGGAATTTAGAACTTTGAGTAACTCCGAACCCGACTCCGTTTATGAATGGGTCACCATTTATCAAAACGGGTCCAACTCTAAACTCAAATTTTATTTTTTTATTTTTCTAATAGAAAAATGAGGAAAACAAATGTGCGAGAGAAGACTAGAGTTTTAAGTTCAATGTTGAGATAAATTAGACATTTTGATCTTCTTTTTTTTTTTGAGATATTACATCAAATTGGGGTAGGGAGACTCGAACCTTCGACCTCAAAGGAAGGGAATAGGTGTCTAACCGATTATCTGATTATTAATTGCTAAAAGAGGATGTATTAAATCATTGAACTATTTTGTTATTTTCAATGATTTTTTTGCTTTTTTCTAGTTCAATAAACTATTATCAATCTGTTTTTCATTGCTATTTTTCAATGAATTTATTCATTTTTTTCTTTTTTAGTTTAATAATTTATTGAACTGTTATTAAGTCATTTTTAAAAACATCTATAAATAGTATGGAAAAATATGTTATTTCAATAATTGTCGTTTGATAAAATGATATGTTGATCACTACCATCCGTAATTACTCAACACACGTGTTATATATATATATATATATATATATATATATATATATATATATATATTTTTTTTTTTTTTTAATTGACATGTTATGTTATGTTTTTTAATTAGAATAATGTTATTCTTTCTCTCTCTTTTCTATCTCTATCTCCATCAAATTAATGACAATATGTGGAGAGAGGATTTTTTTTATATACAAAGTGTCAGTGTGAAGATTGATAATTTTATTTTTGGAAAGAAATGACATATTTATTTAGGTGAAGAGCCTCCCTAGACATGTGAAGAAAGAGTTAACCCATAAATAATAATAAAAAAAATTGTAAGTAGTAACTTGGCTTTAAGACATCTTAATTTATTTATTTTTAAAAAAAACCCCTTGCATTTTTTTAATACATTAGATTGACGGGGCAAGACCACTTATGCTATGTTAAGATTGACAAAACTTTCATTAATTAATAATTCAATGAGAGAAAATATGAATGGAAGAAGTCACAGTAATTGGTAAACAAATATAAATTACCTTTAATCTCTAACGTGGATTTCAATTTAATCCCAATATTTTAAAAGTTTCAATTTTATCATCAATCTTTTAATTTACTTGAAAAATACCCTTCATTTGTAAGTTTTGTTAAGTTTGATGGAAATTAAAACGATAAGGACAAAATTAGAACTTTTAAAATATTAAAGATATAATTAAAATCATATTTTATAAACATTTTAAATTATGTGAAACATAACAGAAAATACAAACAAAGAGCATTTTTAAGGATTAATTATTCCAGTAGCCACTTTTTCTCTCATCTTTTAACCAATAGCTAGGGGTGTAAACGGGGCGGGGTCCCCCGTTTATCCCCGCCCCGTTTAAAGGAAAAATCCCCACCTCTGCCCCTGCCCCTGTTAACATTTCCCCCGCCTCTGTCCCTGCCCCATTTATGGAACAGGGGCAAGGCGGTGCAGGGCCAATATTTAAAAAAAAAATGCATGACTTTATTTTAAATTTTAATATTTTCAAATATAAATTTTATATAATATACACATTTTTATTTCTTTCCATTCTATATACAATGTATTTAACAATAAACTAAAAGTTTCAAACATAATATATATTTTCATTATAAAGTTTTAAATAACAATTCAAAGACAATTTTCGTAAACATACAATACATAATCAATTTTCATTTTATTCTAATATCATCAAATCAGTCCAAATTCAAATTTGGTATCTCAAAGTCACAATAAACATAATTAATCCAAGTTCAAACATATTGTATGTAATTTTTTTAAAAAAAACTTAGTGCTAAACAGGGTGGGGCGGGGCCCCGCGGGGCCATTCCCATTACCCCGCCCCGTTTAGTAAACGGGGGATTTTTTTCCCCCCCGCCCCGCCCCTACCCCTGCCTCATTTATGAAGCAGTTTTGGTGGGGAAGCGGGGCGGGGGGTTTTGCTTTCACCCCTATCAATAGTCATACATGTCAAAAGTTGATTTTTTTACCACCTTTTAATGTAAAAAGACAAAAAAAAAAAAAAACCCTTCAAGTCAAATCATCATCTCTCTTCTCTTTCCCCCCCTTCCCTCACCGTCCCTTCCTCTTCTTCTTTTTTTTTTTTAATATTAATATCTCCCTCTACATTTCATAATTATTTTCACAAAAAAATTCTCTCCCATTTTCCCTCCATTTTCTTCTATATATTAGATTATCTCCTTCCCACCCTCATTTTTTTTTTCTTTTTTTCTCTCATTTTTTCTTCCATTTCTCCCTAATTTCTTCATCCATTCCCTATCATTTTCTTTCAAACCTCCATTGATTCTCTCCTTCTTTCTCTTTCTTTTTTAAAAATCCACCATTTTTACCTTCTACAAATGTTCAACTCACAAAATTTCTACATTTTTAATTTACTATCTCACTCCTTAATTTCTTCTCATTCTCGTTTTTTTCATAAATATTTTTCACCATTTTTTGTTCTGAATCTCGAAGATCTAAACCAAAAATAGTATGGATTTGACGAAAGATATTATTTTTTTAGTTTTTTTATATTTTTTTATCATTTATGCCATTTGTTGTTTTATGTAATATACGTAATTTCTTAATAGTGTTTTCTGTGATACATGTAATATATGCAATATATGATCATTTTATTTATCTTTCAATATGGTATTTCTCTAAATGTAGCTTTTTTTGTAATATACGTAATATACATAACTGTTTTTGTTTCTCGTTATGTTTCTGTTTTGGTTAATATACAGTCTGTAATATATGTAATATACAATTTTTCTGTGGTCTGTTAAAATATTTTTTTTAATATATGTGATATACATAACTATGTGTTTTTTCTTCATACTAACTGTATATTTTGTAATACAAGCGATATACGAAATGACGAGTGGTTGTTGCACACTTCCTTTCTTTTTTATGTTCATTCTGTAATATACGTAATATAATATACATTTCTTTTTGTTTCGTTTGCATATTAAGTATTTTTTTTTTTACATTATGTATTATGTGATTAACACTATTTGGTTTTTTCATTTGCAGACTACATGACATATATATTATGCATATTACGTACATCCATACCCTTCTTTTATGTTCTGTTTTTTTGTTATCCATACATTATGTAAAATATACGTAATATAGATTTTGTTTTTGTTTGTTTGCATACTAAGTATTTTTTTTTTGTATATTAAGTATCTGTTTAATTAATATTTTTTTTGTTTTTCATTTGCAGATTAAATGACATGTTTATTATTATGTACATACATCCACACTTTTTTTTAAATGGACTTATGAAGCGGAAGACTATATACCTAATATACCAAATGAACAAAATATTTTACATGAGAGGGGAAACTATGAATAATATACTAAAATGAATCTAAAAAATTGAATTAAAATTGAAGTATGTAGTATAAAATCAAAACATAAAATAAAAAAAAATAAAAAATTTACAAAATATACTAAATCCACCAAAAAACTATGAACAATATACTAAATATACCATAAACTGAGAGAAGAAAGAATGCATCGGGAAAAAAAATTGCATTGGAAAAGGAAAAATGTCAGAAATATCAGACTATACGTACTATACAGACGTATCAGAATGTCAGAAGGTGTCAGACTATACCTGCTATACAAAAAGGGCAATTTTGGTATTTTAAAAAATTGAATAGTAAAATGTGTGACTACCATTAAATCTCTCAAAAGGTAGACATTTGTTAACTTTGACCTCAAAAAGTGGCTATTTTGATTTTTCACCCTATTTTTAAAACAAATTACAAGATTAGGGTATAATTGAAACCACCTTTTTGAAAGAAAAAAAAATTGAAACCACCTTTTTGAAAGAAAAAAAAATTGAAACCAAACTCATAGATTAGGGGTATTTTGTCCAACCTTAAAAAAATTAATTACCACATTGACTTTCTAAAACCGAAACAAGAAAAAGAGACCTAAGAGCATCAGTATCATTTTTCAACTGCTCTAAGCTTGCAGAATTAACACATTCATAAAACTGTTTTTTTCATATCCACGAGTGTCCGGATCAACTTGTGTGAAGCTCGAAAAAAAAGAATAAAAATGCAGCTTGGGTAACAAAATCATCCTCATTTAAACTAGATTACAAGCCAAAATTTGATATCAAATTCTTATAATGAAGCAAAGGCTAAGCCATTCTTGATGAGTGTGAGGATACATCTGACTTCTCAGCAAGATAATGCTCAAGCATGTCGTCTTCATCATCTGCCATTTAAAGCAATGGAAAAGGGTGATGTATTTGGTATGGAAATATTGCAAACAAAGCTAAAGGCTTGTCCATAAAAAGAGACATGGAAATTTCTAATAGCTGTTTTTGAAACAGTTATAAATTCAGTAAGTTGCCCGAGAGGGAGAGAAAAAGAGCACCTTCAAAATCATCGTCATCAAAGTCAATATCTTCATCGTCTTCCTCCTCGGATCCTTCAGTAACTGGAGCTGCACCTTTCTGCCAAAAAACAAAGGCCCAGTCAAGATTCTTAACAGCAACGAAGGGGTAACTACAAGGGAATTGTGTGTAAATTTATGTGTAAAACTATGAATATCGACAGAACAGTTAGTTCATGAAAAGGTAAAAAAAATGGTTAAAAGAACAAAATCAATCGCACAGGCTTCTCCTTAACAAGGGAGGAGGGCAAATGTGGTTGCAATGGAAGTTTATTCAACTGGCAAAATAAGTAGTACTGGAATTTCAAAGAAACTATCAATAAGAATCACTTTAATTTGATCTACCTAAGTATACAAAAATACAATCAGAAACAGATAAAGTATTGACCCAACCCCAACAGGATTGGATACATTAGTTGTTAGATATTGATCAACTAGTATAGTGAACATAAATTATAAAATATTACGCAACATGGAGCTTAAAAATACAACCAGGCGAAGGAAAAGATTACCGCAGAAGCTCTTCCACTCTCAAACCACTGTCTACCAGAAAGTTTCTTTTCCTTAGGTGCAGATAGAGCTGACTCGGGCATTATCCTGGAAATAATTCACATATAATTACCAAGACTAGAGAGTAAAAAAGTCGAATGTAAAATATTCATTTTCTTAGAAACTAATTATAATTCACATGTATAGGGGATTGTTTGAAGGCTTTAGAGTAGGAAAGGATAAAGTTCATCTCACTCATCACAATTCGTGAATGATACCATTTTATTTTGTTCGGGTAGGAAGGTTTCCTTTGTCAATTTATACAGGATTCTTAGGTTTTTTATCTTATTTTTTGTCTTAAAATCAATAACGCAAGTGTTCTGTGCCTGGCAACAATTGTGACTCTGCCGAGCTCAGTAGATGGGCTCACTTACAAGTTACAACCAACCATCACAAGACTGGTGTGGTTTAACTGTTCTATTCTTTTCTCTATATAAGCAAGATATCTTCACCTGTTAACTAAAATTTCGAGACTTAATGATATTTACAGTAGCTATAACTTGGAAGACCCTAATTATAGACATCTATTTCTAAAGAACTTAGATTGTGGCCCTTCGGTGTGGTTCTGGCGTATCTTACATGTCATTTTTTATTCCAAAAAGAAGAAGCAGAAATCTAACCGAACTACACGAGTACGATTACTTCAAAAGATAAGGATATGTGACTAGTAAGCAATGATATTCACACTCCTCAACCCTAAGAGGGGCATTGCGTGCCTTCAACTTCAAGCACATTGGATGAAATTTGCTAAGAGCACCACATTTAGATACTGCTAGCAATACTACACCTCAATCTATTCTATCCTGCAATACTACACCTCAATCTATTCTATCCTTCACAAGGATGACAATGGCAAAAATAGAAAAACAAACCAAAGCGGCAGAGCTTAAAAAGCATCAATACTGAAAATTACTTGGCTCGTTCTAGCGCCATCTCTGCTTCAAATCTTTCTCTCCATGCTAAAAATGTATCAACGGTAACAGGTTCTCCATGTGGTACAATAATCTGTCATTTTAAAGGGGAGCAAAATGTCGATGAGTTCATTCAAGTAATATTTAATCGTCAACTGAAATTACTGAAAGACAGAATTTCATCAAGTCCTGGATGTAACATAAATAAAACTAAAGGTACTCATCACAAATACAACATGAACAACACGATAAAAATCAAACATGTGAGAAATACTATTACCCGTATAAAGTTTATTATTGGTGATATACTATTAACTTAATTAACGACAAATGTCAGAATCCTGCGACAAGGAGATAATGACACCAGCCTTTCACATAACGTAGTGAGAACTTCTCAGTCGTTTAGGTAGATAACCAAAAGATAGTATAAAGCCCATTTCATCAAGCACATGTTCGGGCATCATATTAATTATCAGCCATCTGATAGTGAACAACGAGGATATAGACGGATTCTAATAGTAAATTCCACACGCCACAATGCCTATAATACAATGATCAAGAAGAATATATACATCCAACTAGGAAATAAGGAAAACTTAAAACAACATCCTCCAATCTGATGTTATATTGAAGGGTACGGCGCCAACACACCAAAAGGAGAGTAGCATAGAGATGGGCACAGATGATGTATGTGACAACTCAAATAGAAAGCTACAACATGCAGTTAATATTATAGTATAGCCTCACTCAAAATAGTTCCCAAGTATTTTTGGAGATAGAACTACATTTCCAACTCAATAGTAGGCCAAAAATTGATCACAACAGGAATTGAAAGTAAATAGAAGCTCTTACATCATCTTTTGCCTTCTCTTCTGCTTCAGCATTCTCAAGACTGTTATCTTCACCAAATCGCTCTGAAAGCCACTCTTTAGATGATGTGACGAGTGTGTAGATCATAGCCATACCAAGATTTTCAGATGCCTAAATTATACTAGGCGTAAGTATAAAGCAGAATTCAGATATATAGTTATTGATCATCGAAATATTTAGCAATTAATCATCAAGAGCACGATTGTGGTAAAAAAAAGGTAACTAGGAACTTGCTGGTTTTCTGATATCACTAATCACGTGCCACGTTAGTACATAAAGAGGCCAATTCTATTGAGAGGACACATGCACATGCGCCCATTACAAATTTTACTTTTTATAATTCATAACCAATTAAGCTTTTCTCCGTTCTTTATTAAAAAAAAACAATCACGCTTTCCCCTGCTTCTATTTTCTTTTCTTTTTCAAGAGGGGTGGAGAGGAGAAGTTGCATGAAATTGCTACATAGTCCACAAAAGAAAAATAAAATATGTAGTTATGTAATGGAGCGCAACCCCTTTTTTTTTATTAAAATGTGTCTAGATTTTTTGTGTATATATTTGTCATATTTCATTTTAATCTTTATATTTTTAGTTTGTTAGATTCGTGTATATAATCTATTTGATCATCCTTAGTTGATAACTAAAAATTTGACTACTCTCTTAGTCTTCTTCTTTGATAACAGTAGAGATAAGGTTGTCACCTTTCTATAGATTCACCGTGAGTTCAATATCAGAAAAGTCTGGAATTATTTTCCTAGAAACCTAGGAAATCACACTCACACATTTACCACAAATATTGAGCAAGAATAGAAGCATGCTACATGGATGATACATACCACACTTCAATTATTACAAATGTGATAGGAATTTAAATAGTATAGAAAGAACCTCTTGCTGAAGCTTTTCTTTCAAAATCTTTAGATCTTCTCCTGGGATTCCTCTTAAACTGAACAATAAAGAAATATACCACAGAAATCAATATAGTATTATATTAAAAAATAATATATTTTTGTACCGAACTAACTTGTCATTGCGCTGCCTAAATGAGTTGGCAAAGGTAAAAGAGATATTAAGCTAATTAGTCAACTTAAACAAAACCTTTCTGTTAAATTTAAGTCATTGAAGTAAGGAAAACTGGATATTCATCTGTGTTATTACTTGCATAATATAAACATACAACCTTCTCACATTCAAAAGAGGAGATTCATCAGGATATTTCTCCGTATGTGAGAAAATCAAAGCCAGCTGAACTGCACAGAAGTTTGGGGTAAGAGCTTACTATCACAGAAATTAAAGATCATATTAGGACAATAATAAAAAGTTAAGAAATCTAAAGTGAATCAATTAGCAAGGAAGCAACATATGTAAGAATAACCTGGGATGTTTGTTGATTCATCTGCCTCATCATCCTATGAACATGACAAAGGTAATAAATATAAGAAAATATAGTCCATTGCCTCATTGAGTGTACTTCCTCTGCTAGTAATCACGCAAATAAGCAATTATCTATAAGAAATAACTAGTACTAAGCTTTCATAATGACCATACCTCCTAATTAAAGAGCAAAATGGAAACTATAATATCTATCACAAACATAAAGGTAAAATCATTTCTATCTGTTTAAGCTGCAAGGGTAGTATGCATAATTGACTGAGACATGTATTAATTCATATTCTCATCAATAATCCTTTAAAGCAGATTCACCATAATACCTGAAAGTTTGGTTTAATAAGCACTTCAAAGGAATTTGAAATGCTCATTACAAAAGTTCTAACTTAAATAGAAGCCCAAAGATTTGAATAAGGAGAGCAGACTCAATTGATTCATACCCATACTAAAACTTGATTCTTCATAATAAGTAAATATATTCAACCATAATCCTCCTTATTTGTTTCTCCATTCTTCAAAGAGTAAATAATCATTTTAATATCCAGTATATTTTTGTTATGATTACATTAGGTTGCTTAATTACGACCTTACTTGAACAGGATCTGTTCTATAGGTTGTACATCTGTATCCTTAAGTTCTAAGGAAACATTAGGTTGCTTAATGTTAAATCCCCACTAAACTCAAAAGCTTAAGCTGATAGTCTATGGCAAATTTAACCTTTCAAGGTATTCTAAGTAACATGCAACAGAAGTAGATAAGTGGAAAACATAGACCATGTACCTGAGGAGACAATGTTATCTGGAAGCATCTACTAGAAGTGTTTAGGCCACTCTCACTTGAGTGAATTTCTGACATAAAACACAAAACAAGAATAGTACCCGATATCTTAGAAGGAAGGAGAAGAAGCACCAAGGCACTAGGAATTTCCGAATGCGTTATGTTCAAAGATAAATGACCACAAACCTTTGAATTCGTCCATAAGTATAGCTTCCAAAGCTTCGATTTCCATTTCTTGCTCCTGCACATGGTCTGCAACCAGAATAAGAGACGAATAGTTGAATTTAATGGGGGACATAATGAAAAACCAGGCAATATGATTCACCTCTACACATGTATGTACACACACATGCACATCAATTCAGTGGATATTACATCCAATCCCTCCCCCCATCTTTCCTTTCCTAATTTTGGCTAGGTTATTCAACACTACATTACCAAAATCCAAGAATACAACATGCATTAGTTGGAGTACATTAACAAGTTCATTCTGAATTCACCTTCTCCATTTTATTTATCCGAGAAAGAAATAACTTAGTCAAAGCAATATATGCCATTGATCATAGCTACTTCTAGTCTCTGCCTGCCGCTATGGAGGTCCACAGTCCTATGCTCTGTCAGCTCATTTCAAAACAACTTCATGAGGTCTACCAAACCTATGCAAGGAATGTAGGATTGTCCCGCAACACTAGAAGTGCGTATATGATTAATTAAAAATTATGATTACTTATTTCATTACAAAATGGTTCATTTAAATAAAGCCATGAAAATCAACAAGAATATTCAACCAATTAAATCAGAATTTAACAGTTTCACCCAAGATGCTATTCTAACAAGAAAAACATTTCTTTCTTGAAGCCCACATCACAAAACTTCCACTAAATTATATATGTACAAAACAAACTTGCAATCTGCAGCTGATCAAAATCGCCAACTTCCTTAAAAAACAGCAGCTCATTAGTTGTAGCTGCTATACTATACCAAGATCAGTAATTTTATCCTGAACCCAGATATAATTTTACAGGAAAATGGAAAAAAAAAAAAAAACTATCAAAATCAAAATATCGACAGAAAGAGTTTTGATTCTGAAAAAGGGCACAAAGATTGAAGAAAAAAAATCCAAATTTCCTTAACATTAAAGTGAGTCTGAAAGCTACTGGAGTAAGAAATTATATACCAGTCATGATTGATTGATGGGATTGGGCTTTCCTTACAATTCCTGATGATTATCGGTGGATGGAAGGAATCAAAGTCAGTGAGCTAATGAAGACCTAAAAATTTCCTACTCGAAAATGGAAGTCGTTTCTAACTCTTTTCCCAATAGAATTTGTGAATTTTTTTGCGATTGGAAAATTGGGGGAAAATGTTGAGAGGTAAATAATAATAATAATAATAATAAGATTTTAATTGTTTGCATTCATTTCTTTTACGTGATTTTTTTTATTTCATCCTTTTAACTTTTAAATGTTGTATTTAGTTTTTATTAAAACGTGATCGATTAATTTTTATTTTTTTTAGAACAATACTTGACTGCTTAAAATTAAGCATCTAAAGTTGTTTAGAACCAGTAAAAAACAACCACATGGATGAAATTTATAAATCTTTTCTTTTTTTTTTCAATTTTTGTCCATGCGGCAGTTTTTTATTAGTCATAAGTATTTTTGGCTGCTTAATTTTAAGCACCTAAATAATTTCATTTTTTTATTTTATAAATTTAAGGGCTAGATTATAAATAGAAGTAAACGTTATTAAAATTATGTTTAACTTGAATAATGAGAAAACCTAATTGCCATTGTTTTTCAAAGTTTTCATTTTAATCTTTAAAAAAAAATGAAATGGACTAAAATAAAATGCCCGATAAAATATTTTTTAAAAATTAAAATAGATATGTAAGTTTGGGTCAATTATATTTTGGGGCATTTGCAAATCTAGCAAATTTTATAGTAATATTTGTAAAAATAATAACTCAAAAAAATATTTATAAATATAGCAAATTTTAATCGAGTTTATCAGTGATAAACATTGAATTACATATTTTTACACTATGTTTATCACTGATAACACACATAAATTATTGTTAATTACTGATAAACATGATGAAAATTGCTATACTTGCAAATACTTTGTTGAGTTGATATTTTTACAAATATTGCATGAAAATCTGTCACCCAATGAAATTTCCCTTATATTTTTTATCTATGAGTTTTTGACATTGTATCTATTTAATTTATGAGATTTTCATTTTGTGTTTATTTTTTTAGCAAATTTTGTATTTACTAGTCTCTCAATTAATAAAAATAGGTCTATTTGGTTTTTGTCATTAATCTTTCGTCCGCTACAATAACAAAAAGTTGATTTTGTAATTTATTTTATTTTATCATATTATTAATACTCACATGGTAGAAAAAACAAGAAAAATTATCATATTTACACTAAATCAAGTATGTTTTTCAAAACTGCCGTAACTTAATTTTAAGTTGTTTTTTACTCTTTATTAGTTTTATCCTGTATTTTAGTTGTTGGTTACTAATTTTAGGGTCATGATGAATTTTTTATAACGTGAGAGTATTTTTAATAACTTGAATTTCTTAAAAGGTAATTAAGAAAAGAAAAATATTGGGCTCCTCACCGATTAGGAATAGCCCCTTCTGACTTTCATACATGTCTTATTTCTGTTGGTTAAAATAAATGTATAGGTCCCATATATTTAATAAAAAAATCATATATTTATAATCTCTTAATATTTTTATCTAATAAAAACATAACACATCATTAGGAGAATATCCTCCTAACTAGTCCAGAAGTAAGTATTTTCTGAAAAGAAAAATACCAAAAAATAATAACATTCTATTAACAGGTTGAGTTTTGAGACTTCCAAAATAAAAGAAAGAAGTTGAAGTGAAACTAAAAGGACCAAATTGAGGGGGTTTTTTTCAATTAAAATTCCACTAACCCACACACAAAGGAAAGTAAACCCTCTCTTCCTCTCTCTCTCAATCTTCCCTACCAAAACCCAAAAGTTTTGATTTTGATCCAAACTCACATCTCTTTCTCTCTCCCACACCTGGCTCAGACACCATTTACACCACATACAACAACCCCTTTCCAACAAAATCTCATTCTCTTCACTAAACCATATCAATGGAGGATATTAGCACAAAATCAAACCCAAAACCCTTAAATATTTAGAGGAAAAAAAAAAGAAGAAAATTTTTAAATCCCTGAGTTGATCTTAGATCTCTGATTTTCCTTAAACCCTTCAATCCCAGTTTCCCATTAACGCTTCTAAACCTCTTCCAACCTTAAATTTATGATTTTTCCACTGATTTCCGCATGCAAGATTTCATTTTTATCTCACCCCATGATTCCCATATATTCATTTTCGTTAGTTTTATAAGCATTTGTTGCTAAAAAAACGACTTTTTTCTGGGAAATGAATCGTTGAGGGTTGATTTGAGGGTTTTCCCCCTCTGGGTTTGTTGTTTTGGGGTTGAAATGGGGAGTTCCGGCGAGGCTAAAGGTATTGATTCATCGATCGGAGGTTTGGTTTGGGTTCGTCGGCGAAATGGGTCGTGGTGGCCGGGAAAAATTTTGGGTCTTGATGAGTTGTCGGAAAGTTGTTTGGTTTCTCCGAGATCCGGTACGCCGGTGAAGCTTTTGGGTCGTGAAGATGCAAGCATGTAATTGCTTATTTCTATTGATATTTATTATGTTTTTGAACTTCATTGACTTGATTTCTAGTTATTTGATTTTGTAATTTTGGTTCCATTTGTGTCCCCCGACCCCAAGTGTTGTAGGGTCGTGTGGTTCTTCCGTGAGATTTGTCTTGGTGCCTGGACACTCACAGATGTTAAAATAGTTGAATTCCATTTGCATTTGTTTTATTTAGAGTTTAATTTTGGTGATTCTTAGTTGGTTTTATGTGATGCAAATCACTGACATTTGTGGCTGTTTTTTTTTAAGAATGATGATGATTACCCTAAATCATTTTTGTTGGTTTATTGTTGCTGTTAAGTCTGGCCGTACCCACTTTTGTAGATTATTTCATTCCATCCATTTCCATATTTGAATTCAGCCCTCAGGTTGTTCATAATGCGAGTATTTTGACGTTTCATTTGACTGTTATATGTTTAAGGTTTTTGTTCATTCGTTTGTTTGTTTATTTGTTCATGTGAAATTTTTCTTGTTGGTTTAGTGACTGGTACAATCTTGAAAAATCGAAGAGGGTGAAGGCATTTCGATGTGGGGAGTATGATGAATGCATCGAGAAAGCGAAGGCTTCTGCTGCCAACTCATGTAAGAAAGCTGTGAAATATGCTCGTAGGGGAAGATGCGATTCTACATGCTCTTGAGCTTGAGAGTGCTCATCTAGGCAAGGAACAATTGGAGTTTAGCTACAGGGCTCGGAAAAGTACTTCGGATGATGAGCATGGCGTCTCTGCTAGTGAATCACCTCCTGTGTCTGACTCTAGTGAAGAAGATGGCATCATGTCTGACGATGTGAGTAATTCTGAAGACACTTGTCAAAAAGAGAGTAATTCCGAAGTGAGCTCTGATTCAGTTCGTGAATTGTCTCAATCTGATATTCCTTTGGAAGAGTCTAATCATGCTTGTTCTTCAAAGGTGCTATCTGGACAGAATAGGAGGAAAACGCCTAATGATTCAGAGGATGATGGAACAGAGGGTGTTAAGCGAATGAGAGGACTTGAAGATTTGGGTATGGGTTCATCGACGAATAGGAGAGTCCATACTGGAGAGCAACTTGAGGTCGTTCAACAAGAAGATACTTCACTTTCTGATGTTAATGCTGGGAATTGCACGACGAATGGAAATCCTCCGAATGCTAATATCTATTCATCATCCTTGAGAAGAAAGAGATCCCAAGTGGCAATTGTACATGAATTCTTGAAAAAGAAAAGTCGTCGTCGTCCATTGACAAAGGTTTTGGAGAGCACTGCAATGGTTTCTGTTCCAGTTATTTGTGATCAACTTCCTAATACATGTAGTTCACCTATTTGGGGATCATCTGATGGTAGACTCTCTGGATTAGATACTGAGTCAAAGAAAAGTAATTCTCTGGCAACTATCAATAATTCAGATGGCACTGCCGTTTCTTGTGACAATGAAGCTTCTGTAAGTGTTTCTGAAGTGACCCGAATTAATTGTACGGTGAAGGAAAATGAAGTCTCCAGTCTTTCTGGGCTCCCTGAGAATAATTCTTCTGACAAGTTATTTGATGTGCCGTTTGTTGGAGAGGAGAACTCTTCCGGTATGCTTGCAGTGAACATTTATTAATATTCTCTCCTGTAGGTTGTGCGTTTATGTTATATATTTATGTGGTCGAATTGATGATGTTAGTATCTTTTGGCTTATCCTCATTTTCACTTCACCTTGATTTTAGATTATTTTATCCGTCATGTCTCCTGTTTTTTCTTTGTATATAGCCAATATGTTGGTGACTGCATAATTTGCATGCAGACCTTGTATTTGTTTCAGGTTTTGAACTGTGTTTTGTTCACTTGACCTCGTTGCTGTTGATATCCATGATAGGTTTGAAATGAGATTGTTTAGTGACTGCATCTTTTATTCAAACCTTTTTCATGCATGTATTTGAATCTTTGATTCAGGTTTTGAACTGTTTTGAGATTGTTTGTTCTTTTCAAATTGCTCTCTGTTAACCTGTTCTAGTGCGGTACTAGGCGTGTGTCGTGGAAAGTTTTTAGTTTTTTTTATCTCTAAATGATATTTAATGATTTATATTTCAATTTTCAGGTTTTTCTCCAACAAACCTGTCTTCTTCATCTGGTAGGTCTACAGTTGGTGCTTCTGGGAGGCAGTCTAATCGAAGTACTCCAGTTGTATCTTTGGGAAATGAGGTAATTAAGGAACCTGGTTCTACAACTTCAGCTGCTACTGATAATGATAATATTAACCAAAGGATTGATAGAAGTACTTCAAAATGGCAGTTAAAAGGAAAGAGGAATTCAAGGCATACGGGTAATTTCAGAAAGCAAGATTCAAGAAATTATTTGGATGTGGATAATGCATCCAATGCTTGCTTAGTAGGTAAAGTAGATTGCAATAGCAATGATAGATCCCCATCTCCATATGATTGTAACCTCCTAGCTAAGTCCAAAAAATTTGCTGAAGGCCAAGTAGATGGGCTCTGTGATTGGAGTAAGAATGTATCATATAGGAAATCTCATACAAGTGAACAAAAAACCGAGGCAGAGCAATTACTTGATGGCTCTCCGGCACCTCAAAAATTGCTTCCTTATCGTCCCTCTCGCTTTACCGTTCATTCTAGATATCAGATGCCAGAATATTCTGTTAGAAATTCTCTCTCTAATTCCCGGTTATATGATGTTGAGCTTGAGGTGAAAGCCAGCTATAGGCCTCAGCACGTTCCATTGGTTTCTTTGATGAGTAAATTGAATGGTAAAGCCATTGTTGGTCATCCTCTCAGTGTTGAAATTCTGGATGATGGATTCTGCAATTCCTTGTTGAGCAGCATTGATTCTGACCTGGATGGTGATGAAAATGGTTATGTAGTCAAGCACACAACAGCTGCACGAAGTCAAGCCAAACAGACGGCATCCCAACAGTGTTTCTCACCAAGCAAATCGCCAAAAATGAAGAAGTCTGGGCATTTGTGTAAAAAGACCCGGAAACTATCTTCTCTGACAGGTCATAGTCGGCAATTAAACGAGCCAAACCAAACCGTACAGAAGTCTACTGGTCATGTTATATCCTGCATCCCACTTAAAGTAGTGTTCAGCCGGATAAATGAAGCGGTGAGTGGGTTAGCACGACCGTCACACCATGCTTTAACAAAAGCCGTCGTCCGATGAATTAGGTTTTTTCCCTTTGCAGTATCTTCCTGTCTGTTAATTTGTTCTTTGATAGCTTGCTTGAATTATACGAGATTCACAGCCTTGCCTCTGCTGATTAGACCGTGCTAAGCATACAGTAGCACTCTTATATAAAGTTAGATTGATAGAATCAACTGTAAAACTTCTTGACATTTTGATATTGTAGAGAGGAAGTGGTAGAAGTAGGATCCTGGTTTCTGTTAGCCTTGGCTCTGTATATATGTAAAATTAGCAGAAGAGTTGTAAAGATGGTGATTGGAATCATCTGGTATTTAGGCTTTCTTTATTTGGGGATTCAGTAGGAGTCCAAGACTCAATAACTTCCATTCCTAGTGAGTAATGCTTGTAAAAAACATTGTCACTAATTTATTCTCATAAACTTCTGAATTTGTTCTTCAGCTTGCAAATTTGTGATTATGCTACAAAGAAATACCATAATATGATTATATTATTGAGTTATATGTGCACTTTATTTATTCCTTTCAGGTAAAATATGTATAGTGTAGTAGTAAAGTTAATCGAGAGGGTAAGGGTTCGAATCTCCCTCGGATTCCCCATCTCCATCGGCGCATAAGAAATAGGTTTGAGAAACCTAGTTTTATGTAGTTTGGATTTGATGTATGTTTTATGAACGGGACAAATCTATGTATATAAAGAAGAGTTGAAAAGTTATTGCATTGTAGTAAATCCGAGTTTGAGGCATTAATGTGATATATTCTTAAACTTATATCCAATATTTTGTCATGAAATTTTACTACCTCAATTCCAATCTTTTTCTTTTCAAAAAAATAAATAAAAAACATTCCAATCCTTTTATTCACATGTAATCTGTATCGATTCATGATAAATGACATCACATCATATTTTCATTAACTCAGAAATAACATTTTCACGAAAAGGACTATTCTGAATAAATAATAAAAATTGGACTTACATTGAAATTTTAAAAATCTTAAAACCAAAATAAAAAACGAATGAGACACCAGAAATGGTAAGTTCTAAAAGTTCGGAGACCAAAATAACAATAAAAAAAAAAGATCCAAGGACTGAAACCGATAATTTATTATTATTATTTTTTTCCGTAGAAATGGTCAAAGTTGAATTTTCCAATCCAAGTAACCAAAAATACCACCAGAAAGAAACCAGTCTTTTGAAAAGGTGGTAACGGTAACTTCTTATCCCTTTTCACTTTTTTGATCAAAACCAGAAAGAAAACACAATGAGATAAGATAACAATGAAAACTGATTTCATTCAGCCAAAGCTTCTCAACAAAGAAAAACATTAAAAAACATGGAATGGAATATTTGAAAGGCTCAAAGTCAATGGACACGGATTTGTTTTTCTAACATCTATTACTTGTCCTACTTGCTTTCTCTTCCATATAAATACAACCCACATTGTGTTCCTCCATGTCGTCCACAATCCTCGGCTGCTCGAGCAGCCGAGAAGACATTACGAATCGATGTCGGTGAAGAAATCCTTGTCTTTAACGAAAGCCGATGATGTCAAACGTGATGCTGCCAGAAGGCACGACGGCGCGAGAAAGCGTCGGAGATCGTTTGATCTTTGTTTCACGTATCCAGATTTACCGATGGAGCGTGGAAAGTCATTGAAAGAAATGGATTCAGAGAAGTTGAAGACTGGAATCAGGAAATGGGCTAAAGCTGTTGTGGCTTATGCACGCCAAGTGAGTGGTAGACTTGGAAGCTGGAGTAGTAGAAGGTGAATTTGATTATGATATGAATCAATCAACCAAATTCTCTCTTTTTCTTCAATGGGATTTCTTGCTGTTTGAAAATGAGTTTTCAAACCTGGGAATAATTAGAGTGGTGATTGGTGTAAATTTCAATATTTGAGATTATTTGTTGTGGGAATTTGAGTGTTTTTTTTTTTTTGCAAAATTGATAGCTGAAGATCAAAGTAATGTACATAATCAATCTAGTTTATTTTTTCTTTGATCTGAAATAAAATGACCCTTTTGAGTTTTGATTTAGCTTTTCTTGGTGAATATATTTTGAGTAATGATGATCAAAGTTAGGTACATAATCAATCTACTTTCTTTTTTCCTTGATCTGAAATAAAATGACTTTTAAAAATAAGAAACTGAGACCTTTCATTAAAAAGTGAAAAGTACAAAAGAGGTCGAAGAGCCAACCAAGTCACAGAGATTAAAAAAACGCTCCAATTGACATACATGGAAGCGAAATGGCCCTTTTGATTTAGCTTTTCCTGGTGAATATTTTCGAGCGAAAGATTCACTTTTTGAGTTTTGAGTTATGAATGAGCACGTAAACTCAAACCATTAAAGTGATTCCCTTTGAGTAATGAATGAGCACGTAAACCAATGCTTTCTATCTATCAATCCATTCCTTTAAGAAATTGGCCTGATGGGTTCAGAGAATCAAACACAAAAAAGAATGCACCAAAAAGTGGAGAAAAATAAATTCATTACAAAATACAAACACCCCATGTAAATTAGGTACTTCTATCTCATCTGTAGATCTATATACTCTACAAACCCGAGTTTTGATTCTCGGCTGGTCTATCGCGACTGTTTGATCTCTCTTTATAACTATATCAGTGTTTCTAAGTTTGCTTAAAAAAAAAGATCTATATACTCTATTGCAGACTAAAGAGGATGAATGTGGGAAGAGCGTGTTCTATCGATATCTTACGCTTCTACTCAGTTTTCTTTACATAATTTAGAGCCCTCTCTCCACCTGATATGGTTCTTAGTAGTTGTTTTGAACAGATGTCCTGAGCTTGAGTAGCTTTCTTCTCACGGCTGGCTCGTACCCATGCAGGTTCCTGTCATAGAAACAAAAAGTTATCATCTTTTACTTAACCGGGTCAGGACTGCGAAAAGGTTCACAAATTCTTAAAAGAAAACTGTAATGGGTAAACCTTATTTGAGATGTATACTAGGAAACTATTGGTTTTGATAATTTGGTCTTTTAGGGAGGGGGGGGGGGGATTCTACCTCGGGTACGAAACGAGAGAAGCCGAACTTGACCAACAGAAGGATGTGTTCCATGATCAGAATGGCTGCAAGTCCAGGCTCAATCTTCCATTTCCCCTCTTGATCATATAACCATACTAGAAGAGCGCAGTTGGTGCATATGGACATCACTATCAGAAACTGAGATTTGTAGAGATTGCCACATTTGTTAGACATGGATATAATAACAAATTTAAGGGGAGAAAATGTATGAATCAGATTAGTAATTAGCATTAGCTCAAATGAAGTTGAAAACTGAAATATATTGCTCAAACAAGTATAAAATTCACTTAATCATATAACAACTTCATGGATTCTAACTTATTATAGAGCAAAATTCATCAAATTTTAAAAACTAAATGGGAGAAAAAGACTTGTTAATGTATAGATGTCATAGCAGATGGAAAAAATTTCTAAATTTGAAAAGAATACCTGAAAAATGTTTAGCCAGGCACCTATTGTCGTCGCAGCACGAGGATCGGGCCTTTTGAACATGACTAGTAGTTTCAGTGCATCTGTTCTGATTTCTGTGATGTTGTTCTGCATAGAGAAGAGAAGTCATATAGCCATTCTATTTATATAAGAAATAAAAACAGTTTTGGAAAAGAAAACCAAATACAAAGGAAGCATGACCGAAAGAATTTACCAGAGCAGCAAATGAAAATGCAAGAGGGAAGGCACATGCAAACATCATGATCATTCCAAACTGCAATGCCAACTCCAAAAAATCTGCATTTGGAGTTCTTGTCAGAGAGAAATAAAATAGTCGGAGGCATTTTCGTCATCATCGCTTCCTAAACTACATTATTTACCTCCAAATAACAATACCCAAATATTTACAAAGGCTAACCCCAGGTTTATATAATGTGCGTTATTTGAACAAAGAATAACAGATTTTTTTTTTTTATAATGAAAATCAATCCACCCGAACCCAGATAGGCTAAATCCAACTAGTCCTTGACCTCTCCACATTTTCAAATAGAAGATTCAATAATTCCTTTTTAATCAAAGTTTTCCACAAAAAGCTCTTCGCTTTGCCACCTAGGGAAAATCCAGTCAATAATCGAGCCCGGAAAACATTTAGCAACAAGAAAAGCACCAAAATATCCCAAAAATCTGGAACAAGAACTACCAGAGACAAAAGTTTAGAGTCAAATGAGTTAAAGAATCCAGCTCAGGAATTCCATTAACATCCTCTGTCAACGAAGCAGATAATTATAACCTCAAAAGTTTAAAAATTCCAAAGGAACTGAACATATTTCGGATGTGGCCAGGAATGAATCTAACAGTTCTACTGTTTCAAAGATCTATATTTAGCTTATTACCATCAAAGAGCCCATCTTCTAGCTCAACGCCAATACTTGCAGAATAAGAAGGTTTCAGGTATTCTTTCTCTGCCCGAGAAGTGAACTGGATCTTCCCTCGAGACCATCCTTTTTCACGTCTTTTCTTGCTTCTTTACACCGGAAAGATGATGAGTCAAGTCCAGGTAAAAGAGTAAGTATACTTGGCATACCGAAAAATGTACAGTCCAGAAATTGTTGACAAAAATGGAGTTGCTTACCTAACTTTGTATTTTCTATAGCTGTACTTGAGATAAGGTACAGAATTTTCCAACAAGTTTTCCAGCACCTGAATAACAATTACCAATTCAAAGTATGTTACAGTTGGGAATAGTGAAGAACAAAGCTCAATAGTTAAGAATTCATTCTTCCACCTCAGATACAAGGAGGCGCTGTATTAAAACTTGGCGAAGAGTCATAAAGTTTCGATGCAAAAGGGCGTGGTAGAAGACTCCAATATAGGATTGCATAAAGTAAAGACCAAAAATCTGCAAGAAAGTTGATTTGTTCAAGTGAAACAAAGACCTAACGACAAAAAAGACAAAAGGCCAATAACTACTTTCTACCATTTACCTTGTAGACCAAACTGTCAGCCTTTTTTTCATTGTTCTCATAGTTTTCATGATTAATAAGCTTCACAGATATCTTAGCCCCCAACTGTGTGAAATATTGAATGGCAAAGAGGTACACAACAGTCAGCCCAAACCTGAAACCAAAAAAAATTACTGAAAGGCTTGTTCCAAATTCTGTCATATTTAGTTAATGTGAAAGAAAAAGAGTATGTACAATACTGAACTAATGCTAGAAAGAATAACAATGGAATAGGAAGAAAAATATTAGCTATCAAAGCATATATCACTGATAGTTGATTCAGTTTTTCTTAAGCTAGACACATGGGAACTGTTTTAAGACTTATGTCAGAACCGTGGTATGAACTGCAAAAAATGACAGGTGATACAACTAATTGAATTTTATTCCAAGAATAAAGATTAAAAAAAAATACTATGGTGGCATTTTAACAGAGAGGGTATGACCAGGAACAAAGATTAAGAATGTTGAGAGCCTTGAAATTGTATTTGGTTTGCATCAACAGTAAAAGGGAGAGAATGTTATGACTGACTGTTCAAGGCTTCTTTCAAACGTGCATATTCATTATAGTACAACCAAACACAGAGTTCACAGAAATAGAGATCATTCCTACATCATGAACCTAAAAAACTATAAATAGTGTGAATTATAAATCTAATGTACTTACTTCATAAAATCCGACCCAATAACCTCATAACAATGAGCATATGCCAACTCAAATGGCAACTGGAGGCATATGATGCTCAAGATGATGATAGCATCATTCCTGAATCGTGTAAGGCGGCCAAACCACTCAATTCTTTGAAATGCTTCTTTCTCTTTTACTTTGTCCATTCCCCCCTTTCTTATGAGCTCTGAAGGTGATTGTGGAGGGCTATGCTCCATGCCCAAAGGTCTATAACTCGGATCACCTCCAAAGGAATAATTAACCTGCCATCTATACAGCAGGTGTTGAGACAGATGGATGAGAAATAATCAATCATAAAAAAGATAGAAAAGGAAAAAAAAACGTAACAGTGGAGTGGATGCAAATTCACTAACATAATCCTGTTTAAGTCAAGGTACCTGGCTAAAAGAGCAGAGTTTTTACGTTTCCAGAACTGGGAAAACATGATAGCCCATAAAATAATGCTTATAAAGAAAATAGGGAGAACCAGCAATCTCCACGACCTGTAGAAGACATAATCAACATGCCGCTTATTTCTATGTAATTCAGAAGTGCAAGCACCAAGTTGAAAAGCATGACCAGCACGGCAGCTAATGGATAAAATGGCTCACCCAAATTCAACTAACTGCAGTATAAGGCCAAGTGCTGCTGGAAATAGCATCCATCGTGTATACATTCCAAGGAATGCAAAGTAGATTGCAATCTTCAAACGGTGAATTCTCTAAAATTTCAGTCAAAGTGGATAGCTGATTAGATGCTACAAACTAAAATTCTAGTTGAGTACCTTTGCACCAAAATATGAATAAATCTCATCAATAGGCTGGCTGCTGAAGTCCCACCAATTAAGTGCCCAATTTCCAAGGAGCTTCTTCCTCCTTATTTCATCTATAATGTAGCTCTCTTATCTCTTTAGAGTTTAAAACACAGAGCTACAGAAACTTAAGAAAGCCAAGGCAAACATACCATGCAGGGGAAATATTTGTTTGACAATTTTCTGAGATTCCAATGTACTGAGTAAATTCTCCCCAGCGTTCCATTGAAATTCGCTTCCATCAAATTTAAGAGTTACAGCTGACTGGCTCTCATTCACCTATAAAATTTTAGAGCTCAAAAAAATACAGTATATGCTAAGAAATGACAAAAGTCAGTGCTTATAAGAAATATCAGATGCTGCGTTACGGGTAAAACTGAAGAACTTTGTGCATTCACATTTTTTAATAACATATTATAATAGGAAACAGATTCTAATTTCAGTTTTTTGCCAAGAAACCAAAGGGCAGGCTAATGAAATTATCCATCCATCAAAGCGGCTTTTTAAGAAACGTTCAACATCAAAATTTACGAATGTGGATTACCATGTGAAAAACATTAAGATAAAGTTTAGTTATTAGAGAATTTAAGGCTGGAAAACAAGAAGAAAAATCTTCTGCCATATCAGAAGTCACTCACGATTCTATATATCAAATGATGGTAGCAACGAAATCGCTCAAACCAACTGAAGAGTGAACCATCAGGCTGTCTCACAAAAGCATCAACCTCATCCAACTCAAACTGCAAATCCATCCCTGTGATACAAATAGCACCATAAGTAACACAGACAAACAAATTCACTACCTTCTAAAAACAAATAGATTTGGCCCAAAGAAATAGTAAATAAAGTAGCTAGTACTAGAATTTAGAAGAAGGCCAACAGAAAAGGAAATACATGAGTGGGACAAGAGTTCACTAAAGATAGCTGATCTTACCGATATGAGTTCTCTTCTTCATTTCGAGACGGGAAGCAGCCTTTCCCAATGTCTGCAAAGGAGCTGCAAGCTAGATTTTAAAGCCATAGTTCATTAAATCACAATAAATGGATATATCAGATAAAAAAATGGGGAAAAGCCTTACATAAATTGAGTAGAAGATTCCAATACAATCTTGATAAGAACAAAAATACAATAGATGAAGAAATACCAAAGTGAATTAATAGGAAAATACAAAGGTTATTAAGAGAGACTTTAGGGCCCGTTTGGAATAACTTTTAGGAGGGTCTAAAAATGTTTTTGATCTAAAAAAACCCTAAAGATTATTGGCTCAAAAACAATTGACCCACCTAAAAGTTATTCTAAACAAGCATTTAGTCACTGATCCCAAAATATGGATACCTCTCACTTCAAACCCACTCTTATTTATTACTCTTCCCTAACAAACTTCTCACCTTGCCAGCCAAATTTTCCAAAAGGAAGCAAGCACAGCACTGTGGAAAAACAAAGCTAGCACTATGGACACTTAGAACAACATTAGAATTATTAGCGGTGTTCTCAATCACATTCTTCTTGTAATTACAGTTTCTCTTCTCTTTTGTAATCTCTTCAGCCAGGTTGTCATTTCAACCACTTTTGTACTTTTCACTTATCAATGAAAAGTTTTGTTTCTTATAATAATAATAATTTAAGAAAGAAAAAAAAAATCACTTGATAACTTATATGCCCCTCTTATAATACCACATGACAATCCTAACAAATATACTTGGTCTCTCCAGCAAGATTGAATGAACTCATAGAAATTCACAATTCTACATAAAGATTGAATGAAAAATCTTCTCCATAAGAGAAATTATTGGAGAAGGCTGCCTCATTGAGACTATCTCTTGCATGTGTGACACTTGGCATTTTAAAAATAAACCATACTACTCTCTAATAACCATTATTCAAATTAACATCAAGAGAAATACTTCCTATTTCCTACAAGAAATGAACTCTAATGGAAATATAAAACACTTAATAAGGAATCAATTAAATACCTTTATAAACTCATCGGTGACACCATCAACTCTCTCAACAATTAAACCAACCTTTCTCAACCCATTTTCTAAAACCTCCACACAATCACCAGAGGCATCTTCTTCTTCTTCTTTCATTCTCCTTTTTGGAACCACCAAACATATCTCAAACACAGTTTCTTCATCCAAATGAACTTGCATTTTCCCACTCTAACTTTGAGCATAACAATAAGACAAAAAAATCAACACCACTAGCTCAAAAAACAGTACCTGGGTTTTCAAACACTAAATTAGGGAAAGCTATAATCAATCAAGAAGATAAAGAAAAAGACCCATTTTCAAAAAACCCATATGGGAAATGGAAGTTATTCTCTTAAATTTGAGGAAATGGCCAAATAAAATGATGAAAGGGAATGGGATTTACATAAAAGCAACAAATCTAGAGAGAGAGAGAGAGAGAGAGAGAGAGAGACCCATATGGGTTGAAAGAAAACACACTTGGGAAAAAAATAGAATGAGAGAGACACGTACTAAAGCCCCATCTGCCTCTCTCTCTCTCTCTTTCTCCGTCCAAAACAAAAAAGGAATCACTTTTGGAAGGTTTTTGAAGTAAAAAAATTGAATTTTGAATACTAACTAATCAATCAGATCTTCTTCTTCTTCCCGCTGTCGGGTAATAAATTTTGAGTAAAAAACAACGTACGAGGAAGAAAAAAATAACTCTTTTTTCTTTTTTTTTTTAATAAATTTGTTATGCGTTTAATGGATTGATTGTCAGTTTTAGCTATGATTATTCATATGATCACGTAATTAAATTAGACGACAAAACAATGAAGACCCAATTGTCGGTTTCAAAAAACTCAGTTGATTTGCTCTTAAAGTTTCCATTTTTGTTTCAAACATTCCTTACATGGGAAATCCTTTGTAATTGTATACATGAACTGTTCATGTGATGCCTATATACAATCACAAGGGATTTCTCATAAAAGGGAGAAAAAAAAAAGTTAAATAAAAAGACTATAAAATAGAGATTTTTTAATGGAAAACATATTTTTTTCATAGTGATTAATGTTAATTTGTTTAAATGATTAATGTTGATCATAGTTAATTGCTAATTCACACGTTCAAAATCTATTATATTTATAAATAATTTTTAAACTATATAGGGGAAAAATATTTGAAATGATACGTAGTTGCATTGATCGATTTCTTTACATTATTGTGTTAAAAGATTTACATTGAAGTATGAAAACTTAATTTTAATTGAATAATTATAATTTCATGCGATAAAAATATGCAAGAATTTGTTAAGACAAAATATGCTCCAAAATCTTAGATTGTTATATATATATATATATATATATATATATAAAGTGTTGGGTGGGGATTGAATTATTCCTTTTAAATCATAAAACTTTTGTAAGATTGAAAGTTCAGTCTCATTCTTCTTTTATTTGATGTGATATATCTAAAAAAGTATACATAATATCAATAATATTTAACTAAAAATATCGATTAAAATAAAGTGAATTGAATTGAACATTAAAACTAAATTGATTTAAGAGAAAAAAAAAACAAAAACTCAAATAAAACTCTCTGGTAATTATAAATATGTCAAAAGACTCTAATATTTATAATTCTATTAACCCCAAAAAATATTTTAAAAAATGTCAAAATCCTAGAGGCGTGGTTACTGTTCGTTGAAGAATACGTAAATATCTTAATTTCGAGAAAACATATCATTTAGATATCACTGATATATTATGATATACTATCGGTGATCATTGATATACAATCACTGAAGTGTAGTTAACTGATATACTTGCATGAAATTAAATTATTTATAACATTTTTTCAATAAATATATTCACGCCTCTAGGTTTTAATATTTTTATAATTTTTTTTTAAGATAATAAATATGTAAATATTAACACTTACGAACATTCCCCTAAAACTTTGAAAATATATAAACATCAAATTAATATAAGAGATTATTCACCTAGACGAAACATATAATTGAACCAATTCAAAACAATTGAATAATCACGTCAAAAAATGAATAATTGATAATACGAGGACCAAGACGAAATAAGTTTTTTAAAAAAAAAGTAGGAGTAAAAAGAAAAAACCTATGATTTTATTGATCGACAAATCAGCACCGTTCATTTCCTTTTCCACCAATTCAACGAAATTCGAAGAAATTTCATCAAACTCCATTTTCAAAGACTTTCAAATTCCTCTGTATTAGAATCATTCTCAAACCCTTGCTTTTCAAATTCCATCAAATCTTCATCCCCTCTTCAAGCTCTGATCATGGGGAACACCGAAAAATTGTTGAATCAAATCATGGACTTGAAATTCACCTCCAAATCGCTTCAACGCCAAGCCAGAAAATGCGAGAAGGAAGAAAAAGCTGAAAAACTCAAGATCAAGAAGGCTATGGAGAAAGGAAACGTTGACGGAGCTCGAATCTACGCCGAAAACGCGATCCGTAAACGTACGGAACAGATGAATTATCTCCGCCTTTCATCGCGTCTCGATGCTGTTGTTGCTCGGCTCGATACTCAGGCGAAGATGACTACGATTAATAAATCAATGTCGTCGATCGTCAAATCGTTGGAGTCTTCTTTGACGACTGGAAATTTGCAGAAGATGTCGGAGACGATGGATCAGTTTGAGAAGCAGTTTGTGAATATGGAAGTTCAGGCTGAGTTTATGGAGAATGCGATGGCTGGATCGACGTCGCTTTCGACTCCGGAAGGAGAGGTTAATAGCTTGATGCAGCAGGTGGCGGATGATTACGGTTTGGAGGTTTCTGTTGGGCTGCCGCAGCCGGCGTCACATGCGGTTCCGACGAAGGAAACCGAGAAAGTCGACGAGGACGATTTGACGAGGCGTCTTGCGGAGCTTAAGGCGAGAGGGTAATTGAAGAATGGTATGAGGATAAGATTACTGTGATTGTGTGTTGTGTATGAAATTTACGCATTTAGAAGTTATATCTTGTCATTGAGGTTGTTACTGATAACTGAAAGATGATGCTTTATTATGTCTATATTTGAGTGAATTTGCTTTTGATGGTCATTTTGTTGATTGTGCATTTGATTTGTTGCATCTTTGATGATGACTTTATGGTGTTAAATCTAGTTTTACTTAGAAACCAATGCCACTGATTATGTGTTGCAAGAAATTGTAGCTCGAGGCTCGAGTGAATCCGCTAACGTGCTAGCATTGAAAACGAACAGATAGTGTTGAATTTCTGAGTACATAACTAAACAAATGTTTCTAAATTCTGAACCTGTTGCTAAACACATATATCCATCTACTTATCATTTATGTTGCAGCAATTTCCCCTTGCTCAATATTGTTTTTCATGTTACATTTGTTTAGTAGAATGAGTGTGAAGCTTTTTTTGAGTTGATGTGTTCATCTGTCTTCCATCGTGGTTTTAACATTGAATTTTGTAGTCGTGTGACTGATTGCCTGTAACTTTTGGAAGTGTTAAAAAGTGTTTATGAATAAAGAAACTGTTTTCGATAACCATTAAATAACAGTTTCAAAAGCTATCTCAAACGGGTCCGGAGTATAGGTCAAAGAATCAAGTTTTGTCATCTGTTCTGATAGAGATATCTGAAAAGTTTGTTAGATTTTTCATTTTTCTTACTTTTTAGTGGTAGATTAACACAAGAATAAATATTTCTCATCAAAATATAGGGTATGTTTTTAGTCTGACTCTGCTATCTAATTTTTCGGATAGATTTTCTTGTTATATCAAAGTGGCATTATAACATCTGGTCGGTTAAATTCGAACTCAAATATAGTAGGATTATGCGAGATGACAATTTGATAGCATTGTACCAATTACCGTAGTTGATGTTAAAACAAACTAATATTGATGTCGAATTTGAAAAAGACAAAGGTTGATAACCATTGGAGAGAGTTATCTCTCCAAGAGTCCAAAGATTCACTAATTACATAGTATGTGTAGGAAAATACTTGCCAACTGATTGAGGGGTAGGAGCTTCGTCTGACTTAAGTGAACTAGAATTGTGCATGTTTCTCCTTAAAAAATTATTTGATGGCCGGTTTAAATTTGAAAATTGCATCCGAGGATTTAAAACTCATATCAAAACAAAATTGATTTTTTATATTTATATTCGAGAGGAAAAAAAAACGACCAGTTGCACCCTCGATTCTATTTGATCTTAGCTGCTTTGGCTTGCACCCCGAGTTTATATAGACATGTTTATCTTGATATCATTCTTATTGTGATACGTTTAGGATTGTTGAATTAAAAAAAAAAAAAAAGTGAATTTATTAATCAACTTAAGTCGGGCAAATCTAGCCGTCCAAAATACAATGATCTTCCACCCAACAGGGAGGAAGAAGAACAAAAACAAAAGTTGGAATGAACATAAAATTAAGTTACCTATGGGCATAACATGATATTAAAATATCAAAGAACCTACAAAAATAATGAACGTTCAACATCTGAAAGAATGGGTTCAAAAACATAATTGAGAATCATGTAGACACCTATTTTCGTTCGATGTTATTTTAATTTAATTTTAAGTACTAAAAAAAAAGAAGAAAAAAGAAGTAGATTTTTTTATTTTATTTTTATTTTATGTTTTTTTTAAATTTAGTAAATAGATTTTTAGGATAAATGTAATTGCATTTTTTTTATTGTTCTAGTGTTTTATTAGCAAGAATAAAAAAATAAATGATAAAAATAATAATATGCCAAATTTGTTTAATATTATTTGAATTAATTTTTGTTTAGAAATAAAAAGATTTGAAAAATAAGTTTTAAATGAGAATCAATTTAAACATGGAAAGATGAGAAGGGAATAATTTTTTCATTAGTTGTCAAATAAAATAAAATAAAATCTATGCATGATTTTAGGGTGAATTAAAAAAATTGATTTGATTTGATTTTATTCTCATTTATTGCTTTCCTAATTTATATTCTCCATTTGGTTATAAAAAGAGCCCCCTTCAACCCTAAATGACACACAAAAAAAGTATACACTCGTTTTTATTAGCCAAATTTTCTCCATAGTGAAGCCATTCATTTTTTTTACGAGAAATCAAAGTTGTTTCTCCATCTCTTTTTCACGGCAAAACCCTTCCTCCTTACCATCACAATTACCTCAGCCCACATAATTTTGATTAAAAAGCATTTTAATTGGTTAAAGCTTTTGACCGCGTCAAATTGCAAGCCAAGAAGGAGATCCGATTTTGTTTTTCATTCTTTGGTATGAAGACTCGTTTCCCTTTTTATCTTTTTTCTTTTTATTTTGAAACAAACTTTTATTTAAAATAGATTGAGCATGCCTTATTAAATGTGCCGATATGACATATTGGATGTTGATACAAATAATATGGAATAATAGTTTCTTAATCAGCTTGATAATTTATTATTATTTTTTTCATCACTACTTAGTTAATATTAGCAGGGCCGTTCCTGAACAAATAAGGGCCTAATGCGATATATAAATTTGGGCTCTCGATCATATAATCCTAATATGAAAAACCATAAATATATACAAAAAAAAAATATTAAAACAATATCAATAACTTAATATAATAAAAGAATAGTATAAAATTAGTAAAGTAGTATAAAAAAAATATAAAAATTGAACTTTAAACTTATGTTGGGATTGAACTCAACTCATAATGGTGGAGAACATATAAGGGCGAAGGTCAGCCAACGCCACTTATAATAAATTTTCATTTATATATTATTAATACTAAATTCTAATTTAATACTTGGGCCCCCAAAATTCGGGGGCCCTGTTCGGTCGCACCAATTGCACCATGCCAACGACGGCCCTGAATATTAGCAGCTTTTGTCTTTTTTTTTTTACATCAATTTAAGCCATAGAATTTATCATTTTGCTCTTTTTTTTTAAGTTTTTTTTTATAACAACAGGATGAGTAATTAATTTGTTTTTTTGTTGTTGTTTTGTTTTAGTTTACATCTTTTTAATCAACATGTCTTATTTGCATAGGTCATTGCCATAATTACTTTGAACCCTTTTAATAATTAGCATGATTATATTGATTTTTATATTAAATTTGAAATCATATTAATAAATTTCTCATAATTTTGATGATCTGTCTTCCATGTGAATTAAAGCCTAATTTAAGTAACTTACGATGCCAATTTGATTTTTACTATAATAATATATTTGATATATTTGGTTTGTTTTATCTTTCCATTGTAAATATGATTTTCATTATTCTTATAGTAAATATTGACCCTTTTTCAACATGGTAATATATTAGTAATTGGAATTAATTAGGATACTAATTTTCCAAAGCATAAAAATTAACAATTAAATTTAAAAACAAAATTGGAATTAATTAGGATACTAATTTTCCAAATCATAAAAATTAACAATTTAAATATAGTAATTGGAATTAATTAGGATACTAATTTTCCAAATCATAAAATTAAAAATTTAAATATAGTAATTGGAATTAATTAGGATACTAATTTTTCCAAAGCATAAAAATTAATAATTTAAATATAGAAATTGGAATTAATTAGGATACTAATTTTCCAAATCATAAATATTAACAATGAAATTTTAAATATTAATTAGAATTTACTAGGATATAAACCTACCAACTTCCAAAAATATAAAGATTAATAATATAAGTCTTAAATAAAAATTAAAATTTATTCGGATAATAATTGTCCATTTATACCATAAATAAAAGATTTGTAAAATAAAACCTAGGGGCTAAAGTGAAACTACCCTAAACCTAATATTTGAACTAAATAATTTTAATAACAAAGATGAAATTCATAATTAAAATATCCATTTTTAAAACTTAAACACAAAAACAAACAAACAAATCGTTTTCAAAAACTCCGATGACGGAATATAGAGCATTGGAATACCATGCTCCTAAATATTCTTGAGGTAAGGAATTTTTCTCGGAATACTGAGTTAAAATTCCCGACAATATTTTTCTAATGGCTTTATGTCACTCATACTTATTTAATCATGCTTTATTACTAAAGTATTGATTAATAAAACATGAGACATTTAAAAATAACCAAAAAATATTTTTTGTTTTTTATAGATAAAGGCTTTAATTAATAATACACCAAATAAAATAAAAAAAACAACAATCGTTTTAAAACGAACATAATAGGGTGCTAATACCTTCCCTATGTGTGAATGAACTCCCGAACCCATAGTCAAAAGTTAGTAGACCATCCTTAGTTAATGACTAGGTGACTAATCACACCTAATTTAGAAAACCAATGATTAGTGGCGACTCCCTTTTTATTTTTCCGCGTCGCTATTACGTAGCGACAGCATGGCGACTCTGCTGGGGACTTTTTGAGAGTCTTGTTTTTTTTTTTTTGGTGTAATATTGTTTGAGCCTTACTTGTTTGTTTATAATTGATGTATTGCATGATTGCACACACTTTCACGACCTCTACCCGGGCTTCACCCTTTAGAAATAGTTTGGGATGGTAGTGTTGCCTTCGTGGAGTTTACTCCCATGCAGCCCACGAATCTCCAGCCCAAGTCAACCTGGACGGAATCCTGGAAGGGCTACTTTGTTATGATTGGTTTAATTTTATCGAATCCTGATAAATAAATAAAAAACCTATCATGACAAAGAAATATTGGGGCCTTTAAACCTTATATAGAGCTTAATACCACACCGGAACCTCTGCATGCTTGTGATAATCCTTTGTTGTTAATTCCCAATTTTGTTTGAACTTTCCTTTTCGTTAAATTCGCACCTTACATAACTTTCTTCATTTTTTTTTCCCAAAAATCATGACATAGAAAACCAGTTTTCAACTCATTGTGCAATAAAAATTGAAAAAAATCCAACCATCATTTAAATCACGTGGCAGGCCTTTAGACATGGCTGAAATACAGACTTTGGTAGAGATCATTGAACAGAGGGAGGTTCGTCTTTGGTCTAAGAAGATCCAGGATACTTATGGGAACCCTCCTAAGATAGAGTTTGCATCAACGTTACCGCTGAAGGATGTGTTCAGTGCAAACCTACACGAAAAAGAAGACTTGAAGAGGATATGGATCGAATATACTGAGGCTCAACAGAAAGAATTCAGAATTAGATATGGGCAATTGGCAGACTTGCTTTATATTCCAATCAATGTGCATGCTTTGAATGGTGCAGTTACATTCTGGGATCCTACTTATCGATGCTTCTCTTTTAATACCATTGAATTGACTCCTACTATCGAAGAATACACTGAGCTGTTGAGGGTACCAATTAGAGCAGAGGGAAAAATTTATAATTATGAGGGAAGGCATACTGGGAAAAGAGCATTGGCAAAAATCCTGGGAGTTCAGGCATCAAGTTTAGATGAGGTTTTCGAGAAGTATACCAAATCTAAAGGGAAGAATGAAGCATTATCTACAAATTATCTCTTCCATTTTGTTAAGCAGAAAATGAAGAAAGACAAAGGGTTGGCATTATTTGCACTTTGCATGTACGACTTAATCGTGTTTCCAAACGTGCAAGGCTATGTGGATGTTAAAGTCATAAAATTATTCTTGCAAATTCAAAATGGTGCGAATCCCATCATTTCGATTCTAGCTGAAACATATCGCTCTTTAGACTTCTGTAGAACTCAAGGAAAGGGGAAGTTTATCGGATGTGCACCACTACTTCATATATGGTTACAGAGTCATCTGAAATGTCCAACAAAATATCGAGTTCCTCAGGTCACTTTCACAAAGTCTTACTTGTCATATAGAAATCCGATTTCCGATTACTGTAGAGCAAAGGGAAATTTTGAGTTTCCAAAGCAAGATGTGTGGGAGTCTTTCTTCGCAACCATGGATACAAATGATGTGATTTGGAAAGCAATATGGATACCATCGAATAATATGATCTATCGTTGTGGAAATTATAATTGTGTTCCGCTTCTTGGCCCTTGGGGAAGTACCAGTTATGCTCCTCTCGTTGCTTTACGACAGTTTTTGATCGAGCAGTTTCCTCCTGCTGTAAATGGTACGAAAGAATTGGAGTTTGATTATGATCAAGAAAATTCTGGGAAGAAAATTGCAAAATTATTGGGAGCTTGGAAGTCAATCAAGAAGATAAAAATGGAGAAAGGTTGTGATGCAGCTATCAAGGAGTATGATACATGGCTGATGAACAAAAAGAAGTTAGAGCTTACAAATAAAGGAAAAAGAAAAGTAGTTGAGCCAGAAAAAATCTTTGAAGTTGGAGAGACATCATTCGCTGAATTACAAAAGAAGATGATCTTGTCAGATGCCCGTGCTTCAGAAGCAGAAAGTGATTTGTTGGAAGCCCGAAAACTATTGAAGAGTCAGGCGAAGCAGTTGGAGAGTCAAATAAAGGAGAATCAAGAACTAGATCGAGAGAATCGTCGATTAAGTAAAGTGGCAAGAAGATGGAAAGAGAATAGTGACTATCTGCAAAAGAGAATGAAGGCTAGCGAAGAACATATCAAAGATTTGGAGGGTAGCATTGATGCCCTTCAGCGAGTAATATCTGAGTTGAATGCTGCAGTTGAGGAAAAAATGGGACAAATCGTAGAAGCTGAGGAAATTAATGAGTCATTGCGGTTAGTGTTGTGTGAAATTGTGATACGCAAGTGCACGCAGTCTAACAAGTAATAAAGTGATAAGAAAGATATCGTTCCCACGAGGATTAGTAGATTAAGTAAGTGTTTAACAAATTATTTAAAGAAAATAAAGACAATGATAAATTGGGATAATGTGATTTATGAAACTAAATAATTAAAATTGTGAAATTATGCAAAACTAAATAAATAAATTCTAAATTAATTAAGGAAAATAAATACGATGGTCTAAGGTGGCTTAAATTACTCCTAAAATATGCAAGAATAATAAAGTGATGAAACTATGTAGAGATGAATGGTTGGAAAATCAAGAATCCTCCTAAAAAGTCTTAGAATTCACAAATGCTGCAGCAGTGCTGTGGCTGTGCTGCAGCATTCTGCAATAATAAACACACTTTATAGGATAATAAATTAAAGAGAAATTAAGTGAATAAGCAAGTGAAGAAGCTGACAAAGAAGATTGAGGTAAATCTCATAAATTCGATGCATTGTACTAAAGATTAAGAATCAACGTATTGTTTCCCAAGGTAAATCTCATTTGATACAATTACAATAAAATTGGACAAAATTGAAATACAAATTTTAAATAGGGGTTTTTTAGGGATGTAAAGTTGCACACACGTGTTTAAGTACTTTTTTTATGAGAAATTTCAACCTATGACAATTTTATATTTTGAAATAAGTGTAGAAGAGTGGATAATCATTTCTTTCCCACTTTATCTCTATTCTTTGAGAATATTTTCAATTACCATTATTTATTTTTCTTCCCTAATTTCCATTATTGCTATAAGTAGATTAATTTAATCTTTTTTCAACCCTCGAAACATGTATAAAGCTTTAATTAAACCAATTAAATTCATTTAAAAAAAATCATCTGGATGATGTGAATCAAGACGTTGGTCTAATCTCATATTGAAATTGGTGAAATGGCATTTATTAAATATTTCTAAATATTTTCTATTTTTGAAATTACTAAAAAAATATAGGACTTTCTCTAAAATTTACCTCAAATTTGAATTTGATTAAGTTTTGTTATTACAATCTCTCACGTTTTAATCAATTTTTAATATAAATACTATCGTTAAAACTCAAATTGAAAATCAATGAGATAAATAATATGATATCTCTTAATTGTAAATATAAATGTAAAGTCTTAATCACCAGCGTATCAAGTAGTTATAAATAATCTTCGATGAATTGAAATGAGAAAAGTCATTTTTGAAAAAAAATTAATTTTTTGCTATTTAAAAAAAAATTATATCAATTCTTAAAATATCATTTCCAACCTAGTCTGTTTAAAAATCAAATTGAAAAAAAATGCACAAGACTCTAATATGGGAATCGAAGAAGATCACAATCTGTCATAAACAAAAACATGTAATTTACACTATGTTACAGCTAAAGCAATAATACTATCACATATAAAAAGAATGATTTTTTTCCACCTCTATATAATTATTTTGTTTCTCTCATTATTCCATTTCACATAAGTACTAATTAAGATTAACAATTTTCTTAAAAAAAAATTAAGCCCAATAATATATATATATATATATTTTAAGAGTTAGATTAGTTGTAGATTATAATGAAAAGATTCAAAAAGATTGAAAAGATTAACAATTGTTTGTATCTACGAGAAATTATTCAGGGAGGCGGCCACAATGTGGCGGCCTCCCCAATGAGTGACACGTGTTCACCATAATAAATGCTCTTTTATTCGTTCCGTCTAAGAAACTGAGAGAAAACGCCAGGCTCGCTGAAGGTTTTTTTTTCTTTTTTAATTTACTTTTGCCCTACACAGTCAAATTCCAAAAATGGAAGAAGGTTAGCCAGATTTTTGTTTTAATTTAACCAATAGAAGTCGGAATGAATAACTATTTTGTGATGGTAATAATATTTAGGAGATGAACGAACATTTTTTTTTGTTATCTAACAAAAATGTCTTTCAAATTAACAAGAGTAAAATATAAAAAATTAGGGAAATTTCATTGGGTGGCAATTTTTTATGCAATATTTGTAAAAATATCAACTTAAAAAAGTATTTGTAAATATAACAATTTTTATCATGTTTAATATAAACACTGATTTATGTGTTTATCAGTGATAAACACAATGTAATAATATGTAATTCGTTGTTTATCAGTGATAAACCCCGTCAAAATTTACTATATTTGCAAATATTTTTTTTAGCTTTTATTTTTACAAATATTATTAAAAAAGATTGTTAGATGTGCAAATGACCCAAAAAATTATCCATTTCAAAAAAATGTATGTAATTTTTTTAAACGATGCAGGGTGTGATGTGATTTTTTTTAACTTAAAAAAGTATCAATTTTTTTAATTAAAAAAAAAAGTCTGTTGAATACAATTTTTTTTATCAAAATTTAAATACTATTTCAATAGATAAAATCTAGCTAATGATTTTTGTTAGGGCGAGTTTGAGATACATTTTGAGAAAAAATGTTTTTAGCAAAATATTTTTTTTATAAATATTTTTTAGATAAACATTAATTAAAAACACTTTTAAGTATTTTCAAGTGTTTTTAGAAATTTCAAAAACGTTTTCATGATGTAATCAAACATCATTAAAAAATCAAGCAGTGTTTTTAATGGATGAAAAATACTTAAAAAAACAACCCAAACTCACCCTTAATTCAAAGTTCAGATATTTTCAATTTAAAATTCCTTCCCCCTCAAATATAATTATCATATATAAAATAGTTTTTATTTTATTACAAAATTTAAATAATTTTTAATTTTTTTTCTATCAAATCTATCCTCTTTTAGTCTTTGACGTTGTAGGCTGATAGGGAAAAGGGTTAATTTCATTAATATTCAAAAACTCAACTATAATTACATAAATGTAGGGATGTACAATTTATTTACATTTTTAGACAACCACCACCACAGGATTAAGGGAATTGACGATTTTATCCTTTTTTGACATCTAAAATAATTATCGTCGTCTGCAATTTATGTGCATTAAAAAGGAAGTTACAAAGAAACAGATGGCGTGAAAAGTGGGATTCAAAAACGAAAAATATGGAGAGAAACAAGGGATTCAAATAAAAAATTTCACAAAATCAAAAATTCACAAGACACCAAAATAGGAAACTCAGATTTTTGAAAACCATATCAACTCTAGAGAGAAGTTTTTGAAGAAACTGAACGAGAAGAAGAAACAATGTTTACGAAAAAAACATATTTTAATGGAGGGGCAGAAAGTTGGTCATGCAATCAATAGATCAAGAAAAGTTTCTATCAAAGGATCTACATGAAAGGGTTGAAGAAGGCGTTTAAGAAGAGAAAATCGAAGAGGTAATTACTTTTCACCCATTATTGATTTCTGAAAAAGCTTCATCTTTTTGGTTGGTAAATTGTTATTTCAAGATTTCGTTCATAAAAATAATTACATAATTATACCAAAATTGCGAAAACGAAGCGGATAAATATGAAGAATTTAGAAAAGTGAATCAGAGAGTATGAAAGAACAAGAGAAGGCAACTTTTGGAGAGAAATCATCGAGGATTTCGACGGGGATGATGAAATTTATGAAGAAAAAAGACATACGAAGATGAAGATGAAGGGATGATTTACTAAACTAGCGGAAATTTATTTAGTAAACTTATTAACATTTAATAACGGATCTATTAACATCATGCAATTTGTGATAAAAACATGTAGATTCATGCTTAATTTCGAAAATTAAAACCAGGAACTTACATTGAGTAAAATATGGAGAATCGGTTGGAGGTTTCTTTCAAACATCAATCCTCAGGCAACACGGATCTTCTATGCTATATCCCGATCGAAAGCAAAACCGACTTGTGGGAATCGAACCCAGGAAGAACAAAAGAAGAAGAAATTTCTTCTAATATTTTTCCCTAAGGAAAATCGGCAATTGGGCAAAAACTTAAGAGAGAATTTTCACTTTTCTAATTAAAGTGAGAAGTGTATTAAATATGAATCCCAATGGTCATATTTATAGGAAAATATGATATCTAATCTAATTAGATATGCTTATCTCCTAATTATTAAATAATAGAAAAGATAAATAATAAACATAATTATATATATAAATTATTTAGTCTTCGTGCGTTGCGCCCACCATGAATTATCTATACATATATATTATTTGTAAAGATTGAATGCAGACGTGAAGACAAAATAAATTTATATTTATATATATATATTTACTTTTCTTTATATAATAATATATATTTATATATTTAAAATTATAAAATTTCAAAAATTAATTTCTAATTTAAACATATTTAGCCAAAAATTAATATATTAATTATCATTGAATCTTATTCAATTAATTAATTATTTTGGCCAAAACCAATTTGTTTCTTAAACAAATTATATTTAATTCTCTCTAATATTTATTATTAAATTAAATAAACTCATTATTTAATTAATAATACTAATTATTAATTTCCATTTAAATAAACTCATTATTTAAATAATTAATAATATTAACATTAATTCCGTTTAAATAATTTATTTATTTAAACAATTAATTTTACCATAAAATATTATAATTGATAATGTTATATTAATTTCCATTTAAATAAACTCTTTATTTAAACAATTAATATTGTATCAATATTAATAATATTAATATTAATTTTCATTGAAATAATCTCATTATTCAAATAATTAATATTGCCTAATTTTAAGTAAAATCAATTACTTAAATTGTTTGTTCTTCCTAAGCTAAATTAATAACTTAGTTTTGCTACAACGATATTTGGGCTAGCATAGGGACCCGATGGACCTATAGATCATGGGCTTAATAATTAGTCAATTAAGTGATTAACTCATAATCGAGTTAATTACTTATTATTTAACTATGAATAATTCCACTATAGATTCATAAGTTGAACTCCCCTCACTATAGATGAGTTATGTCCATTTAGTTTATCTTTATTTATATTGTGATATATCCTTCACGTGGAACCCTCATAATTACAGGCGGATAAATTTACCGTTTTGCCCCTGTAATTACCGCTTTATCCTTGTGTTCCCGCTGATTCTCCAATGAACTTTATCTTTAGTCCAACTAGAGATAAGATACTCGTGATCAATAGAAGTCGTGGCGCCACTTGTTCATGTCTCGAATCAGGACATCAAGGAGTTTCCTAAAGTTCCTAAAATGTTTAGGTATCGACCGATACCTGTTAATTTATAGGAAAGTTATGAATTCCATCTTGTGAAAATGAGTTCCCATACTACTTATCTAGCCATGTTCCCAAAACAGGAGTGTATTGAGCGTTCTTACGGATCGCTTCTCAACCATGTGAATCAAAGAACATAACTCCATAAATAGGAGTCCGCATTTCACTCAGGATTGAGATCTATCACCGGTTGATAAACTTAGTTTGATATTCAATCATTTCTCGTAAAAAGCGTACTAATGAGAAATTTAATCGAACATCGTGGTCCGTCTTATACAATCAACATTGCATATGATACTTCCATTTCATGTCTCCCACATGAATGATCGGGGATTAGATCATTTGTCTATAAACAAAATGCGAAGCTATCAACGGTGTTACCAGGATAAGGTTCCCAAATGTTATCCATTTCTCGTAGACACTTTTAAGTTACTCATCTCGACTTTAATCCTCTCGTATGACTCACATACTAAGTCGTGATTTCATAAGAGTAACTTAGGGTTTACTATTTGAATGTTTGATATTTATATATTTCCATATATTCCTAATATCGTTAATTGAATCAATCTAGATAATATAAAGAACTTATGTTTATTTATTTAATTTATTCTTAATAAATTATTATTATTAAATAATTACAAGTTCTAGGACACCATTCCTAACAGAAGAAGATGGTGCAATGGAGGTAAACAACATAATTAAACATAAATATTTAAATTATATAAATGTTTATATAAGTTGAACAGTGCCAAAATTCTTATTACAGTTTACTGTCCTGTTAATTTGTTAAATATTTAATGTAATATAACATTGAAAAACAATGAATTGTAATTATTTTTGTTAATTTGTTTAATAAATATCTTATAACAGGATTGTGATGAACTAGAGTGCAGTGCTAGAAAAAATCTGGGGAAAAATAAGAAAAATGGAAATGAAAAAGGATAAGATGACTATGAGAAAAGAGATCAAACATAAGGTACGACGAATTGTAAATATTGTAATATTAATGAATGCTTGAATTAGAAAATATGATTATGTAGATTAATGTATTTAACCTTTTCAGGGACCAGCATATATTGTGCAATTGGATAACCAGTATAGTGACAAGAAAACTCAGTCTTACTTGAAACCTGGTGTATTGAAGGTTTCCGGACTGATATAATAGACTACCAGCATCACGAAGGAATAAAATATTGAAATATTTTGTTTACACATAATTGTGTGCTTTGTTTGTACTTTTGTTGGTTTTAATATTAAAACTGTATTTTGCTTTGTTGTGGATGAAAATACATATAAATTGACTTATTTTGGAAGAAATTTGAGATGGTTATTTTCATGTCTGGTAACGTAGTTCAATAATGTTTATCATTATTCAATATTTAAGAAGAGTAAACGATATAAGAACGTTTATGTTAATAAATGTTTAAGAACGTTTATTTTCATAAATGTTTAAATCAGTGTTCCTAAAATAAATAATAAATTGAAAAATCATTTAGATTACTTGTTCTACCTTTAACATAGTTTATTTAATTAAATGTTTATATATCTTGATTAAAATATTTATTAGAAGAACATTAATCATTTAAAACACTTATATAAAAAAAATACACATTTAACCTGTATAATTAGTACTACCCTATTAGTCTTATAAAATAATGAAACGAATTGTTAAAGACTATTTAAAGAAGTGAGTCCTTTAAAACTATATACGTTTACCAACATCCTTTAAAACTATACACGTTTAACAACATTATGTCTATTAAATATTTATATTATATACAGATAAACAATAAAAAACTGTTAACACAAAACATCCACGAATCACGTAGTCAAAACCATGAGGGGTGTCATAGAAGATATCATCATCGACAGTTTCATGAATCACGTAGTCAAATGAATAAGGATTATTTGAACAACGTTTATTTAATTAAATGTTTATATATCTTGATTAAAATATTTATTAGAAGAACATTAATCATAAAAAAAAAATACATGTTTAACTTGTACAATTAGTATACTACCTTATTAGTCCTATAAAATAATGAAACGAATTGTTAAAGACTATTTAAAAAAGTGAGTCCCTTAAAACTAAACACGTTTAACAAAATCCTTTAAAACTATACACGTTTAATAACATTTATGTCTATTAAATATTTATATTATACACAGATAAACAATACAAAATTGTTAACACAAAACATCCACGTCGCACGTACTCTAATCCATCAAGGGTTTCATAGAAGAGATCATCATAGGCAGTTTCATGAATCATGTTGTCAAATGAATAAGGATTGTTTGAACAGAGATCTGAATCACTATGGATTTTTTTCTGTATAACAACGTCCCTGACCAATGAAATCGACACAAACGAAGGATCACCAACTGAGAAACAAAAATAAGAAACCAAATCGTCCGAATCAATCGAAACCTACTGTTTTTTCCCTGAATGGTGACAAGTCTCCATAAAAAAAATTTGGTTATTCATATAGAACCCATATTCATTGGATAATTTTTTCAAAAAACTTTCGAGTGTTGGCCCCATTTCAAAAACATTCGATCACACGATCCATAACAAAAAAAAAATTGATGGAGAACTGGAGATGAAGAGAACGAAATGAAAAAAAATGGAAGATGAACCTCGTAAATTTTGAAAAATCAATTGAGAATGGATGAAGATTTAGATAGTTTGAAATTTAAAAAAAATACAAAAAGGAAACTGCAAAAACGTGGGACTAGGGGAGTATTTCGTGGCATGTCAAATGGAATACATAATTAATTAAGATTTATTTACAATAAATAACATTTTTATCTAAAAAGGAAAGTAATGTATTTAATTGAATAAAGGGTAAAACGGTAAACAAAAATCGGCACAACCACCACCTACGGCCTTGATTGTCTAATTTTGTAATTAAATTGGTTTTGCAAATATTCTTGTAATTAGTATCTCAGATTTGATTATTGATGTAAATATCTCTAGGGAAAAAGTAAATTAAAAAGAAAAGAAAAATCCTTCGAACGAGCCTAGCGTTTTTGTCTCCGTTTCTTAGACGGAAGGAATAAAAGAACATTTATTATAGTGACATGACAAGTGTCACTCATTAGGAACCACAATGGCCGCCTCCCTGAATAATTTCTCTTGTAACTTCTTGTCTCTCATTTTTCTTCTCAATTTATAATCCTTTTCCAAAATGGCAATAAAGTGAAAATTCATTGTATCTGGATGGCCATGTATTTATGAAAAATCAATTTGCATCAGATGAATGGATCTTGTATCAATGAAATTAAATTGACCATTCATAATGAAATTATGCGTTTAAAGTTGAAAGGTCAAGGATGATAAGAGCAAAAAGGAATACAATACAGATAAAACTGGAACGTAAATATTCTCCCTTTATCCCCACTCTTTTTGAGTTTATTTAAAGTTGAGTAAAAAATGGAGTTAAAGGTCAAGGATGATATGGGTAAAAAAGAATACAATATGAGTAAAAATGAAACGTAAAGATCCTCCCCTTATCCCCACTTTTAATATATTATTATTATTATTATTAAGATTATAGATAGATAGATAGATGAACAAATTTGAAATCATATTTTATATACAAACGTTTTAACGATGAAGTCAAGGGGTATCAAATCTTATGAATTTGATTTATAAACTCTCATTCATGATTTTTTAAACTAATAATCCGGTCTTGCCATTTTATTTTTTCCGTTTCATCATCTCATTACAAATAGAAGTAATCTCTACACAATTTAGGAGTTAAAACTATTTAAAATTTATTCTTTTCTCGTAAGATTCTTGTTTTAATAATAATAATAATAATTTGTATACATTATGAGAAAAACAACCAGGTTAAAAACATTAAAATATAAGAACATATAAATAATAATTTGAAATAATAAGCATTTAAAATTTGAAAATAAAATGAATGAAATATTTTTTTCCGAAATAAAAAATAATTATATTATTTGAAAAAATTACATAATAAAAGAAAGAAATAAAGCAGAATATTGGTAATGGAATATCAAACTTATATAGGAAATTTAAAAAAAATAAATAAATAAAGGAGGCACTTTAATTTTAGGTTAGAGATTGAGTTAGAAGTTAGAAAACAAAAACGCCGTTGGTTGGGTTCCCCTTATATATATATATATATTAACGAAACATACGCGCGAGAGTGTTTTTTTCCCCTTCTTTTCCATCTCGTCATTCCTCCATTCTAATACTCCATAATCTTTCTCATTTTCCATTGCGCTTCGTTGAATGTAAGTTCTTGACCTAAATCTTTACTTTTTTCCCCCTTTTCTGTTTTACTTTCAGATTTAGATTATTGCTGTTTCATTTCGAATACCTGGATCTAAAGCCATATATTTCTCCATGATTTTTTTTTTCATTTTGATTGTTATCCATCATTGTTCATGGAAAATTTAATTGAGTTAATTTTACGAGTTTTTTTTTTTAGAAATATTTGAATTTGTGATTTTTGTTCATTTTGATTCTTCCATGCAACCGCTAATTACTCAGATCAATTTTTTTTTATTAAAAAGAAATCCGTATCTATTGTTTTGTTTTCATATTCAAATATCTCACCATATCTATTCGTTTTTTCAGGAATGATGCTATTTATTTTTTGTTGGCTTAGAATTTTACTTTGTGTAAACTATGGCTGGAGAAGCAGGATTATTACCGGTTCATCGAACCGTAGGCAGTGTGTTATGTTGCAAGTGTGGCATTCCCATGCTTCCGAATGCTGCCAATATGTGTGTCAGGTGTTTGCACTCAGAAGTTGATATCACTGAAGGATTAGAGAGGTGGTTGACAATCACATATTGCCCCGAATGTGAAAGTTACTTAAACCCACCCGGGGCGAGGATTAAAGCAGATTTAGAATCCAATGTGCTTTTAACATTCTGCCTCAGAAGGCTCAGGAACTTGAACAAGGTTAAACTGGTTCATGCTCAGTTTGTGAGGACCGAACCCCATTCAAAGAGGATCTGGGTCAAGTTGACTGTTCAGAAGGAGGTCCTTAATGGAGCAATTTTGGAGCAGGCCTATGAAGTTGAGTATGTTGTACATCATCATGTGTGTCACTCTTGCTCTAGGGTCCAGGCCAACCCTCACCAGTGGGTGGCTTCCGTTAAAATCAGACACCATGTCCCTCACCGCCGTACATTCTTTTACTTAGAGCAACTGATTTTAAAGCACCGTGCTGCTGCCAAGGCCATGGGGATTAAACAGATGGATCAAGGTGTTGACTTCTTCTTTTCTAATAGGAGACATGGTGTCGAGTTTGTGGAATTTATCGGTAAGGTTTCTCCGATCAAGAGTCGCCATGACAAAGAACTTGTTTCTCATGATACCAGGAACAACACTCCCAATTACAGGCACACTTTCTCTGTTGAAATATGCCCTATATGCTGTGACGATTTGATATGTCTGCCCCCCAAAGTTGCTGTTAGTTTGGGCAATCTTGGTCCACTTGTAATTTGCACCAAAGTTACAAATTTTATGGTTTTTCTTGATCCACTCACCTTAAGGCGTTGTTTATTGTATGCTGATCAGTTTTGGAGGTCGTCCTTTAGGTCTCTACTTACAAGCAGACAACTTGTGGAATATATCATATTGAAAATAGAGAAAGTTTCTTCCGAAATTTGTTCGGAGTATGTTTTGGCTGATGCTGAAGTAGCTCGTGTATCAGATTTCAGAAAGAATGATGCACGTTTCTCCATAAGAACACATCTGGGTCATATTTTAAAGCCTGGGGATTATGCCCTTGGTTATGATCTGTACGGAGCCAATAGTAATGACATTGGGCTAGAGAAATATGAGGGTCGTGATCTCCCAGAAGCAATTTTAATAAAGAAGAGCTATGAAGAAATGCATCAGAGAAAGCGTGGAAAGCCTCGATCCTGGAAGCTTAAATCACTTGAGATGGATGTCGATGATAGAGGTAGAAGTGATCAAGATAAGATACAGTCAGAGTATGAACTGTTTTTGAGAGATTTGGAGGAGAATCGAGATTTAAGGTTGAACATATCACTGTATAGAAACAAAGAATACCAACCATCAGAAATGACAAATGGGGAAGAGGGACCTTCCGTGCCACTAGAAGAGTTGCTTGCTGATCTTGATTTAAGTGAAGATGAGGAGTAAGTTGCTCGTTGTCTTGTCTTTCTAGATGAAGTTGTGTTTATTTTTCTTTTTAAAGGAATTAAAAGTTGTTACTACTGCTTATTCATATATTTATAGCCTTAAATTTTGTTTCGGTTTGTAGTCAAGGAGATGGATTATTTAACTTCATTAGGAAAAATTGTTGTTGCACCATCTCTCTCTATGAAACCTGGATTTTCTCGATCGTTTAATGTCTAATATGAAGTTATATTTGCTTCTTCTGAGTTTGAATTGATTCAATATGTCAATATCTTCAGATTCAGTCATTGTTTTAAGTAAATATATATGTTTAGTTTGAAACCTGAATTTTCACTACTTTCTAGCTTTACTTGTTACTTTTCTCCATGTCCACAATTATATTATATGTGTAAACATTAATTTTTTTCTTTGTTTCTTGATCATCCCAAGCTTGTTTTGCATCGTGCTTTGACTGATCTAGAGTTTCAATTATGATGTGAGACGGAAAAAATAGATTTCCAATACATAATTCTTATAATTCTCACAAGTTATTTTAGATTTTGTTCGAAATTTTTGACAATCTGGTTGTTTGTTTTGACTACAAAAATATTTTTTGTTTTACAAATAACTTTTAAACTCAATTCTCAAATATGATTATATAAAGAAAAATCGTCAACGATTTTTAAAGAAGAGTATTAGGGATACTTTGAGGACTTGACATTGGGTAGTAGATTTTGATACAATACTTTTAAAGATAATATCATTTAAAACTATTTATAAATATAATAATGTTTACTGTGTTGATCAATGATTAATAATTATTAATTTGTGAATCAATGATTCAATTATTGTATTAATATGTAATTTAATGTTAATCACTGATTTATTATCGTAATTAATATAAGGGTAAAATGCAAGAATGACTCTTGTAGTTTCACCCAATTTCAAGTATGACCCCTCTACACTTTATTATTTCAAAGCACAGCCATTATAAAACTTATCAACACGTCAACACGTCATCATCTATTATAAAACTTATCCATTTTATCATTGAGATGTTATTTTAAGGTTAAGGTTATCATCTTGGTCTAAGATGGATGAAGAAGATAGACCGAGATGAGAACCATTCTCGGTTTATTTTGTGAGATAGACTGGATGTTCGTTGTAGAGTATGTTCTGTTTGAGTTTTGCTAGTGTGAACATTTTTGTTGCTACTCATTCCCTACGTCGTCTTATCTACGTTGAAAAAACAAACAAAAATATTTGAATAAAAATAGCAGTTTGTTTTTTAAACAAAAATGCTAAAAAAACAATAACGGTGGAAAGAAAATAAAAAAAAATATTGGGAGAATGATGATTAAAAGTATAAGTTTATTTTCAACAAGCGTTAAGGAAAAAAAACACTTACACGATTGAAAGTAATTTTTTTTTACTAAAGAAAACATGAAGAAGAAGAAGAACCAGAACAAAATAAGATTTGAGAAAACTAAATATAAAAAAAAAGGCAAATACTTGATATTAAAAAAAAAAATTTGAACAAAGCTAATTCATAAATTTTGACATAAAAAACGAAATCAAAAGTAAAGATTTTAAATCAACTAAATGGGAGAGAATGAGATAAAAGGATGGTAACAACCCGATTTTCCAGATAAAATTAAATTATTTTCTATATTAGAACTGAGTAATTAAAATTAAAATGAGTTAGTTATTACAATAACTTGAACTAAAATTAATATTTGTTTCAAAAAATTTCATTTTTCAAATTAAAGGGAGGGAGATTCAAACGAGTTGATTTCAATTTTTATCCTAATGTTTTAAAAGTTTTAATTCCACTTTCAATCATTGTATTTATTTAAAAATTCCCCTCTTTATAATTTGTGTTGAGTTTGATGACAATTGAAATTGTAAGAATAAAATTGAAACTTTTAAAAGAAATTAACTCCATAAATAGCCATAAACTTTTTTATTCAGAATTAACTGCTAGATTTATTAAAATTCTTTACTCATTTTATCCCTACATTATATTATTTTATCCTTTTAATTCTGATTTTTTTAAAATCTTTTAGTTTTATTAAATCTTATTTATTATTATTATTTTTTTTTAAATCTTCACGTTTTGTTGTTTTGTTTTTTTAATTTTATGTATTTTTTTCATTGGATAAAATCTTTTTTATTTGGTTTTTTAAAATTTAACCTATTCACTGTAACATTTTTTTCTTCTTCTTCTAATTATTAATTTCATGGGTAAAATGCAAAATATGCCCCTGCATTTTACATACCCCTGCACTAACTAAATAGCAAAATATACCCTTTCACTTTACAATTGCCAATTTTATATGCCCATTTGATGAATGAAAGTTAAAATTAACGTTTTGGATGATTTTTTTTTTCAAACTTGGAAATTTGGTTTCCTCCATCTATTATTAGTTTTTTTTTTTTTTTTTTATTTGTGGTCATGTGCTTTCTCATGGAAACTTACCTGTGAGAAGTTCACGAAGTTGGATATTTATACAAACCAAAAGTCCTAGATTATTTATTTGCACAAACTAGAACCAGAGGTAGACGAATGAATGTAATATTTATCTTTGAAACACCACATACATATGAATTTTGAATAGAAAAAATAAAATAAAAACTATGAAAAGCCCTAAAAACAGATGATAAAAAAATCTTAACAGAAGAATCAGTTTTAAACCATATTTTTTTAATAAAAAAAATGCTTTAAATCCCAATTTTCTTAACCAAACGCTTGAGAAATTTGTTTGAGCAAAAGCTTGATTTTCTAGATAAAGAAGATTCTACCATTTTTTGTGAAAAGCCCTCTGAACGAGCACCTCTACGTCTAAACACTTGCTTTAGAAAAAAAAATCTCAGCCAAAATGTTAAGTTTTAACTTCCATTTAACAGATGGGCATAAAAAATTGGAAATGGTAAAGTGCAGGGATATATCTTGTTATTTTGTTAGTGTAGGGGTATGTTTTGAAAAAAGTTGAAAGTGCAGGGGTATGTTTTGCATTTTACCCTAATTTCATTCATTCGTTTTTGTTCGTGATTATGTTATTGAATTCCAGATCATGTAAGTTTTTTTTGAACTTTTTTTTAAATACTCATCTTCATGTTGAATGATTAATGGGAAAAATTAAAATATTTATTAAAAAAAATGAACAATTAGGATTTAACTATTTTTCTCCCCTTACTAAAAAATAATAATTCTCCCGATAAATAATTCATATAATATCATTTTCAGATATCAACATCCATGTCCATGTTAATTTTTACATTTTGAGAATTTTAACAGAAACTATAATTGAACTTAATCAGAACATAGCTCAATTCGATGTAATATTTTTTAAAAAAAAAACTTAATCAGGACTTGAATATTTGAATTAATACTCTTCAAAGGTTAAAGTATTAAATCATAAACTAGATCAAACATTAAAGACTAAATAAACGTTGCCAATCAGGGCATAGCCCAATGGTTAAATCATTATATTTCCGCTCTCAAGAGAATGGTTCAATCTCCATCCCCAACCTTTCGTAAAAATAAAAACAGACTCAATAAACGTTCAAAATTTAAAAAAATAATGATAATTTAAAAAATTCTAATAAGCAAATTAGAAACAGTGATAAACTTTAGGTATTAATACTAAACTTTAACCCTAAAAAAATTATAAGGAAACAAAACATCTCTGCATCCTCTGCAAATGCTTCCACTTTCCCTAAATCTTGATCCAAACCCTAGATTTTACTAATCTAATAATAAATTTAGTCTAAAACTTTGAATCACATCATATTTATTTCTGTCAAATTAAATGTGATTCAAACTTTGGATCTGAATCTCTCCAGTAGCTGGTCCAGTATTCAACCACAAGTTTGGAGAAATAGGAATTTGTTTCCATAAGCTTTGATGGCTCATCATACTAAACCAAATTCCCTACATAAATTTTTTTAAAAAAAAGGAAATTTAAGTGAGCATTTACAAATATATCATTAATCATAGTAAATCACTGATTGACCCGTTAAAATATATAATTTATTTATAAATACAAAAATAATTGCTTAGGTTGTTATAAAAGCTTCAATATGGAGGAATAATGGAAGATGTTGGTAAAGGGAGTGAAAGGAATTGATATACAAATTTACGTGGAAAATTCATCGAAAAAAAATTGATAAAAGATAATCAAAGTAGTGGTGGTGGTGGTGATGACAACAAATTATAAAACGAAAATCATAAACCATATCGAAAAAGGCCTTAGTTGTTCTCACTATTAAATATGTTAAATCACCCATTGAACCAAAAGCTTAAGCCAATGATTCAAGGTAAATTTAATCATATATGTCAACACTCCCCCTCACATGTGGGCTTGGATATTTGCACAAGACCCAAACACGTGAAATATTTAAATGGGGAGGAAATTAGAAGCAAATGACATAATGGAGGTTTGATCCAGGGGACCTCCGCTTCTGATACCATATTAAATATGTTAAATCACCCATTGAACCAAAAGCTTAAGCCAATGATTCAAGGTAAATTTAATCATATATGCCAACACTCACGTGAACAAATGAACATCGAGTCGAAAAAGAGTGAGAAAGCTAGATAAATAGCTTTCACACTCTTTGTCTCTTGTGGTCCTGAATTTTGGCTTTTGTGACTGAAAATCCAATCCACATTTGATTTTTTATTTTCTTTCAATAGAAAAGTTTTTCAGCTTTTAGTTTTAGATAGGACAGGAGAGAACCATGACTTTATCACACTGTCAATGACTGTAAGAACTTTATGAGCTACAGTTATGACAGTGCATTATGAGAATTCCTCTCTTATAACTCTTTGTAAAATGACATCAGTTACTGAATCAATAGAAGCAGTAGCTTCATCTAGAACTAAAATTCTATTTCTTTTTAGTAATACGCTTCCAAGGCAGAAAAGTTGGCGCTGACCGACACTCCAGTTCCCTCCTTCATCACTCACTGTTTCATCGAATCCAAACCAAAATCATTCCATCATAAGTGAATGATAGCAAATAAAGAACACAGATTCTATTCATGAATCATGTAAGAGTGAAATGAAATCCACTATATGAAATTTCGGTGCATCGGGGAAATCCTTTTGTCAACTAGAAAAGGAGAAAACTGAGTGCACCTAAAGACTGCTTCTCTAAATGTTTTTGGGCTATGTTACTGCACCCTATTGGTGAAATGTAGGCATGACTGCATTCGCTACAAAATACCGTAAAAAATCTCTTCGTTAGTTGTACTGTGAGTTTTTTCAGATTGGAATTGAAATAAATTTGGATAATCATATTCAAAATTAACAAGAAATAACATGTATGCAAGCTTGACAAGAGCATATCATGCCAGTGGGATTTTTTTTAATATGTGGGGAGGGGATCCGAACCCCCACCCTTTTAGTTACAAATAAAGACAATCACTACCAATGTGTTATGCGTGTGTCGGTGGATTTTTTTAATACACGGGAGGGGGGAGGGGGGATTTGAACGACTGCCCTCTTGATTACAAAATAATAACCTTGTCACTCTACCAATACACTATGCTAGTGGAATATTTGAAACTTACCAGATGAGTCTAGCAGATTTAGCAGGCAGCTGATAGTTTCATTGAGTTGACACTTCTCCAAAGCCTGCAAATAGTCAAGGTTATTAGGAAGATATGATTATTGTACTCTTTAAAGAAAAGCAGAAAAAACAAAAACAGAAGAAACAATAATTGAAGATTGAAATCAGGCTGAGTGATAATTCACCTTCCATATCTCATCATCAGAGTAAAGGCCAAGAGGGTCTAAATTAGTCCTAATGCTGCCCTTGAAAAGAGTTGGCTCTTGTGGGATGATGCTGAGCTTCATTCTTAAATCCTTTAGACCAATGGAACATATATCAAGCCCATCAATGATGGCTCTCCGGCTCCACCAAACGAAACAAATCACTTATCAATGTGGTTTTTCCACTTGATCCTGTTCTTCCTACAACTCCTACTCTAGTCCCTTCTTTGAAAGTGCATGTAATTCCTTTGAGAACTAGCGGCATATTCGGATGATATTTTATCTAAAACCAACGAGGAAAAAAAGAAGCATAACTTCAGCATTTGAAATGCAGTTCGAGTATGGTTTGAGATGTTGAAGAGAGTCTGCAAATGATTTGAACTTCATTTGCAGCTTCCTTACCTTCAAACATTCCAACTCTATCCTGCCCATACTAGGCCATGAAAATGGAGGCCTCCTTTCCTCTACAATTTCTGGAGGCTCTGATGGTAAATTCATGTATTGCTTGATTCTTTCAACAGAGATGATGTAGTTTGAAAGATTACAATACCATCTTGCCATAAAACTGTAAGTAGAAGCCATGGACAGGGCATAGGAAAGAGAGAGCCCCACAAGCCCTGCAGGATGGATTAAATGATCAAGTAATATGGAACAACAGTTTGAATTCTTATGTTCTTTGTTTAATTTGCTTTACCTGGACCCGTTTGACTCTTGGGAACCAATACAAGGAGAAAAGCAGCTGTTATGAGTGTTAGATTTTGCAGTGTTTCTATTCTCAACAACAACCATTCCATGGTTGCATTAGAATGGAAAAGAAGACTTGCATCTGTGTCGACGAGCTTTAGGAACTTCCGAAAGAACCTGTATGTCATGTCAAAAGCTCTGATCGTGGTAGCACCGACTGATGTCTCTGCTGCATAGTTCATCACAGGCGCTTTTGTCGTTCCATTGATTCTCATAAGCTCCCTAGCAGAGGCAAGATAATACCTCTTCCAAATATTAAAAACCAAACGAGTAGAAGTTAGCTCCAGTACTATTTAATGGGGAAGAACAATAGAGATTGGAGATATGGAAAAATGTGTACACCTGAAGTTGAACATAACTTGAAGCTATCAGAGCAGGAATGGCAACAAGGAGAACTTCCCAAGGGACGGAAGCCACAATTGCAATCACTGAAATAAGTTCAATAGCACCAGATACTACAAAGATGGCGGAAAACGGTATGTCAAAATCCAAAATACTCAAATCTGATGAAGCCTGAATATATTTGTGATATTTAGTACTATCGGTATTGGAGCAATGCAACAAGTAGCTAAGTTGAATGTAACATAAACTTCATGATGCATAAGAAGGCAAAAAAAGAGATGAACTTAAAAGTGATCTTATTCGGGTTAGAATCTTTCCAACTGGGGTTGCATCAAAGAACACCATGGGAGCTTTGAAAATCCAGAAAAGAAGGCTTTTGAAGCTTTTAGACCAATATAAGCAGTAAGAAGCGATCTGATAAGCACAAATACTGCACTAAGAAGTGAAATAGCTGAATAGATTCCAATTATCAAGCCATTACTGATGTTAGGGAACTGAATGGCAATGGCTAGCCAATATGTTGAAGCTGTTTGAAAAGCAATGAAACCACATAGACTAATTAGACTTAAAAATAGAAGAAGCCACCCCTTCGAGACGCCTTTTCTTCTTCTTGTGTTAGCTGTACTCCATGTGAGCTTTTGGCAGTTAAGTCCTTTTGAACATTTTTGTCTGGTTTCACCATGTCTAAATGTTTCCGTTTCTTTCAGGTTTTCGCTCCCTGAAGTGCCGGATGTAATTCCAGTATCTCTGTGAGCATTCACAAGCTTTTCAAAAGGTGTCCCTGCCGTCAAGAGGTCTTCATTATTTTCCCTCCCTCAATCACCTGAAAAATGGCAAAACATGTTAATGAGAGATTGATGAGCATTTACAAGACTTGAACTACAAAACTTTTAGTTATTTTACCAGAATCTTATCAACTTCAGAAAGAAATTCCACTTGGTGGGTCACAAGAATCACAGTTTTATTATCTAGAGCAGCCATGACACATTCCTTTAAGTTGAATAATTTCTATTAAATTTGATTTTTTTTATGCACACCAAAAAACCTTTAAAAGGATCATCAGCATCATTATACACAGCTCTTGCATTGCAAGTCGAATCCTTTGTTTTTGTCCTCCACTCAAGTTAAGGCCTCTCTGTCCTATTTCTGTAAGGTCTCCATAGTCGAAACTATTAATGTCTTCATCCAAAGCACATGCTTTTATTGCATTCTCATACCTATCCTTACCCATTGGCTTTCCATTGAGAATGTTATCTTGGATTGTGCCACTTTGAATCCAAGAAATCTGTGAAACATGCCAGGCTATTGATCCATTAACCTGAACCTGTAATATCAAACAGATGGAAGAAATTACTTCAACTTTATTAATAAATGCTATACACACATATTTTCGTCCGATGTTATTTTAATTTAATTTTAAGTATTAAAAAAAAGAAGTAGATTTTTTTTTTTTTTTTTTTTTTATGTTTTTTTTAAATTTAGTAAATAGATTTTTAGGATAAATGTAATTGCATTTTTTTTATTGTTCTAGTGTTTTATTAGCAAGAATAAAAAAATAAATGATAAAAATAATAATATGCCAAATTTGTTTAATATTATTTGAATTAATTTTTTCATTAGTTGTCAAATAAAATAAAATAAAATCTATGCATGATTTTAGGGTGAATTAAAAAAATTGATTTGATTTTATTTTATTCTCATTTATTTCTTTCCTAATTTCTATTCTCCATTTGGCTATAAAAAGAGCCCCCTTCAACCCTAAATGACACACAAAAAAAGTATACACTCGTTTTTATTAGCCAAATTTTCTCCATAGTGAAGCCATTCATTTTTTTTACGAGAAATCAAAGTTGTTTCTCCATCTCTTTTTCACGGCAAAACCCTTCCTCCTTACCATCACAATTACCTCAGCCCACATAATTTTGATTAACAACATTTTAATTGGTTAAAGCTTTTGACCGCGTCAAATTGCAAGCCAAGAAGGAGATCAGATTTTGTTTTTCATTCTTTGGTATGAAGACTCGTTTCCCTTTTTATCTTTTTTTCTTTTTATTTTGAAACAAACTTTTATTTAAAATAGATTGAGCATGCCTTATTAAATGTGCCGATATGACATATTGGATGTTGATACAAATAATATGGAATAATAGTTTCTTAATCAGCTTCTGATAATTTATTATTATTTTTTTTCATTACTACTTAGTTAATATTAGCAGCTTTTGTCTTTTTTTTTTTACATCAATTTAAGCCATAGAATTTATCATTTTGTCTTTTTTTTTAAGTTTTTTTTTTTTTATAACAACAGGATGAGTAATTAATTTGTTTTTTTGTTGTTGTTTTGTTTTAGTTTACATCCTTTTAATCAACATGTCTTATTTGCATAGGTCATTGCCATAATTACTTTGAACCCTTTTAATAATTAGCATGATTATATTGATTTTTATATTATATTTGAAATCATATTAATAAATTTCTCATAATTTTGATGATCTGTCTTCCATGTGAATTAAAGCCTAATTTAAGTAACTTACGATGCCAATTTGATTTTTACTATAATAATATATTTGATATATTTGGTTTGTTTTATCTTTGCATTGTAAATATGATTTTCATTATTCTTATAGTAAATATTGACCCTTTTTCAACATGGTAATATATTAGTAATTGGAATTAACTAGGATACTAATTTTCCAAAGCATAAAAATTAACAATTAAATTTAAAAACAAAATTGGAATTAATTAGGATACTAATTTTCCAAATCATAAAAATTAACAATTTAAATATAGTAATTGGAATTAATTAGGATACTAATTTTCCAAATCATAAAATTAAAAATTTAAATATAGTAATTGGAATTAATTAGGATACTAATTTTTCTAAAGCATAAAAATTAATAATTTAAATATAGAAATTGGAATTAATTAGGATACTAATTTTCCAAATCATAAATATTAACAATGAAATTTTAAATATTAATTCGAATTTACTAGGATATAAACCTATGTACCAACTTCCAAAAATATAAAGATTAATAATATAAGCCTTAAATAAAAATTAAAATTTATTCGGATAATAATTGTCCATTTATACCATAAATAAAAGATTTGTAAAATAAAACCTAGGGGCTAAAGTGAAACTACCCTAAACCTAATATTTGAACTAAATAATTTTAATAACAAAGATAAAATTCATAATTAAAATATCCATTTTTAAAACTTAAACACAAAAACAAACAAACAAATCGTTTTCAAAAACTCCGACGACGGAATATAGAGCGTTGGAATACCATGCTCCTAAATATTCTTGAGGTAAGGAATTTTTCTCGGAATACTGAGTTAAAATTCCCGACAATATTTTTCTAATGGCTTTATGTCACTCATACTTATTTAATCATGCTTTATTACTAAAGTATTGATTAATAAAACATGAGACATTTAAAAATAACCAAAAAATAATTTTTGTTTTTTATAGATAAAGGCTTTAATTAATAATACACCAAATAAAATAAAAAAAACAACAATCGTTTTAAAACGAACATAATAGGGTGCTAATACCTTCCCTATGTGTGAATGAACTCCCGAACCCATAGTCAAAAGTTAGTAGACCATCCTTAGTTAATGACTAGGTGACTAATCACACCTAATTTAGAAAACCAAAGATTAGTGGCGACTCCTTTTTATTTTTCGCGTCGGCGTTTACGTAGCGACAAATCAGATTAAAGCTTTATATCAAGGAAGGTCATTTTCGAAGCCAACTAAAGACCAACTCTAAGTGCGAGAGCTTCAATGATCCGAGCACCACAAACTTTGCCGTTTTCCTTTATCCACGATACATCAAAGTTACACTTAACATCTATGTTAAATGTAACTTTGATGTTTCAAAATTCTGTGTAAAAACTAGTGAAAAATGAAGTAGACTTAATATGAGTTAACATCATTGGCAATTCTGTCAAGCTGTTATCAAAATCCCAGTATTTCGGATGATATTTCTAACAAACGATCCAAAGCGTTAGGAGCAAACTTCCGAGCAAAAAGGAAACAAAGTGTTAATGGTTGGTTATTGTATAAGCATGTCTCACTTGCAAGAAGTTTTCTAAGGAATTCTCCCTCAATATCTTCCTTCCCGAACGTTGCAGGATGAGCGCCGCCCCTCGACCAGTCAACGTAGGTAAGACTCCTGTTTGCAAGAAGATGAGGCATTTCAATGTTCAACATGGTTTGGAAGTAATGTTCATCAACATAACATGCTGGTTGGCAAAACTCTTTAAATTTAGGGTAGTAAATTGTGTCTTCAACCATCTTCACTGCAAGTTCCCTATTAACTTCAAACCATTGAGATCCCTTCCGCCAATCGCTAAGCTTAATCTCTGGTTCCATATTGTAGTCATAGCGTCCTCTACCAAGGGGTCCCGGATCATCAAACGAACCCACAAAACTGTAATGGGATCGGGATATGTAGTTATAAATGATGCTGAAGTTGTGGAGAGGAATGCAAGACTCAGAAAGGAGAATGAACCATTCATTTGCAATATCAAGTAATGCATTGGCAAGCAGCCTCCTCTCAGCATCACACATACTCATCTTTCCCCACTCTGCCACCTACATAGGTAAAAAACCGAAGGACATGAACCGCTGTTTTCCATGAGAAGGCATTGTAAAAATAGGTGCAGTTGCAAGTTGAAAACGGGATATGGCAGCTCGATAAGCCGGCTCAATTTTGCACACTTTACAAGTTTACACATAGTCAACCTCAGAAACACAATAATTAACATATCAAAAGATACAGAAGCTTCATAGTACACCAGCTTTCAACCTAACTAACTTTCAAAAACATAGGCTCACAATTATGACAGAAAATGCCCCAAAAAACTTGCAATTGTAATGTTAATAGAAATCCAATTTGCCATTGACCGATAGTCATCGATCGAGTTTCAACGGGATAGACTTGTTTGCGTCTTCATTTGAAAAATTGAGAGTTTTAAAACACAAAAAAAGAAAAGAAAAGTGAAGTCCCAGAAATCCTTAATGCATCTAACAGAGTAGGCATGAATGATAGAGGAAAACCTCATTATCAGTCTAAAAAATTTACAGAAAAAGAAATGAAAAGAGAGAGATTACTAGCCAAAAAAAAAAAAAAACTTATCTCTGTCGTTCTTTATAAGTAAAAAGAATGGCTGTCTGAAACATTACTTGCACACAAAAAAAAAAAAATTATCTAACAAGAAGAAATATTACCTGACTGGGAATTTGTCTTTTGTAAAATGCTGATGAAGGTGGAAAATCGGCAATATAAGACGGCACAGGGTGAAAGTAAATAGAATACAATCCCTCATGTCCCTTAAAAAATCTCTCCCAGAGAGGAACCATGGGCAGTGACCCCATGGTCAAGAACATGAAAGCGATTTTGGGAACTCTCTTAAATGGATAATTCTTCACATGAGGAACAAAAGAAGCCGTCCAAAGAAGCTCCGTGTCGTTCATGGTGTGCAGAAGATTTGATGGAGGTCTGATCCATCTTTCTATACTGTTTTCTGGCTCTTCAAGACAAGGTTGAATCATCGATTGTGCTACAGGTGCGACAATTGGGTGTCCGAAATACTTGATAGTGTGCAAACTAACAAGTGAAATTCCAAGAATGAAAAGCAAAAACAGGAAGAACATATGAAGAAACCTCAATGGCAGGGCCTTTATGGGGCTGTTGGTTCTAATGCTTGTGGCAGTGGCAGAAACCTTGCCTTCTTCCATTCCCACCAGTCTTGTATTCATCTTTTGCCTCAATTCCCAACCTAATTCAGATTCACTGCCCGGCATCAAATTTCCAAGGAAACAAAATCTGAAACCATTTCACAACCAAAACTAAATCCCAAAAACGATGTCATATTAACAAGAACACATGTCGAAAAGATTAAAATCGTCTTATCTCAACAGTTTAAGTTTTTAAGTCTAGTATTGATATGACATAGTATCAGAACAAGAACAAGACAACCCGAGTTCAAACTCTGGATTATTATTTTCTCCCACATATTAGCAATTCATATAGTTGAGCCTCGTGCTAATATCTGAGCCTACATGTGAATTAAGCGTGGGGTGCCCTCTATATGCAATTCCCAATTTCATGCAAACAATCCAAAACAAGACAAGATCTCCACAAATTCCAATAAAAACAAGTTATTTACCAACTGGGTACTTGAAAAGCAACAATCTTTTTTGGAATTTCCATCCAAACACCACATACTTTCCAATCTTCTTGGAGCAAATATAATTTATAAACAACAAATAAGATAAACGGCACTATGAAATGACAAGAAAAAAAAAAGAGAGAAAATGGAAATCATATTACCATATGGGAAAGTGGCATATGGGTAATATCTAGAGCCATTTCAAACATGAAAACGATGAAGGGAATGAACCAGATCGGTTAAGGAATCATTAAAAAAACAGAGGAGGAATCAAAAGGGTGTCTGGTTTTATCAGTTTATAGAGTTCATGAGGCTAGAGAAGGGAGATGGCAAAATTCGAGAAAGAAAAAATAATAGAGCGAGAGGAAGTTTGAGGGTTTCTTCATTGATAGTAAAGAATTCATGATTATTTATAAATTAAACAAAAAAAGTGAATATTTGTTTTATGTCTTGTTTTGGATTTTGGGCTTTTTAATATTCTGACGTGATGAGATGTTTGTTATTGTTCTTGCACGTGTTATATTTGTGGCCCTTTGAATTGTCTTTTTGATTTCTTGGATTTTAAATTAAATGCTATTTTTGTATTGGTTTGAACTTGAAGTATGTGATGGTAAGTTTTTTTTTTCCCTGTTATTTAATTAAAAATATGTCATAGGGGTAAATAATGTAAAAAAAATAAGTTTACAAGTTTTTCTGATGTGACATTTTTTTATTGAACCGTCAAGCATATCACATTTGATATTTTAACAAAAATAAAAAATTTGGCGGCACCTAAGACAACATTCTATGTCATTATGTTACTTGTATCTTGGTAATTTTTAGTTTACTGTATAATAAAATATGTGGGTAGACATAATTTTTTAGAAGAAATATTTTTAAAAACTAAATTTTATTGGTTCGTTTGGGTTTTTATACTATTTTAGTTTTGAACTATTATAAAAGTTTGTTATAGTTTTTATCGTCAATTTTTTCATATAACGGTTAATATAAATATTAGGTTATCTATGTTGAAACTTGATACAACACTTAATATAGAGGAACACAAGTCTATGGTGGTCGATAAAATTTTTTCGATGATAAAACACATTTTTATACCAAGTTTAGATCTAAAATATAATATTTAAAAAGAAAAAAGAAAGCAAACCTCATTTTATTTAGTTATTGTATTCTATCCTTGGATAAAAATAACCTTAAGTCACACCACAAACATAAGTTATGAAATTGTAGGATGAAATTTATATAATAATTAGTGAAACTTTTATAAATATGAATTTCAATAATTGATATTAATTATAATTTCTTTTTTTTTTTTATGATCATAAAGTCTACACTCAATTAAAAATATTATCAAATTGAAGAGTCCAAACTTTTAGATTAGACCGTATGGGTAGATTGTTCATAGTCAATTAACTTTAAATGTTCAACTTGACCAATAAATGTAAGCAACATTTTAACAACAAAGTCATTAAAAAAAACTACTCTTTATTAATGAAACTATCTAAATTGTTTATTCCTCTATTCATATAGATTGTCATTATCAACTCTTGAAAATGAAATGGAAAAAAAAAAACCACTTTTTTATAAATATAAATAAGATTAGAGAATTCATACTTATGACTATCAAACAAGTTTTTTTTTAGATGTTCTTATTAGATATCAAATATCTTCTTTTTTAAGATTGTTTTATATTATAGGGAATTAAAAGCATTTCATGATCTATATTTGTTTAAAATAATAAATCGGGCTATTTTAAAAATAATTGTAGTTTTTAAAACATATTAATAAAATATTGTGTATTTGAAATATTTTAGGAAACCATGATAGTATGTTGATGTGGCGCAAACGTGGCATTCACATGATCCTTTTCTTCTTCACCACATCAGCACACTATCATGGTTTTCTAAATTGTTTCAAATGTAAAACGGTTTTATAATTTGTTTTTAAAACTACAATGATCTAAACATCTAACATTAAAGTTAATATTATGATTATATTAAATATTATACATACAAACAATGAAAATTAGTTCAATTCTCATATTACGTGAAATCGAATCAAATTGATCAAATTGAATCATGTAGTTCGATTGAATATGAAAGTCATCGATTTGAGACTTCTATATTGATTTTTTTTTATTATCAGTTATTCTTTATCTATTGGTTTTGTGATTTATACATTTTTGTATTCTTAAATGTATTAATTATGAAATTTATTCTCGGAACTCTTATAATTACAAACTATTTTAAAATATAAAAAATATAAAAAATATTATTAAAAAATGTGTTGAACTACCTGATCGAATCATTAGATAATTTTTACAATAAGTGTAGTTTTTAAACATATTTGAAAAATGTTGTATATTTGGGACACTTTAGAAAACCATTGATGTGACACTCATGTGGCTGTGACCTTACCTAATCCCTTTATTTTTCGCCACATCAACACATTATCATAGTATCCTAAAATGTTTCAAATATATAATGTTTTACTAATATGTTTTAAAAACTACAATTATTTTAAAAATAACCTTGATAAATCATCCTTCCTATTCATAGAACCTATATCGATCTATCATTAGAAAGTTCACATTCTCCATATCCCTAAATATGTATATATCTAAAGGGAGAAAATGCATAAATAATTCTTGAATAATATAAGCTGTAATAGTGAAACCTTCATACTTTCAATTTAAACCATTGAAGTTTGACAAAAGAAAATTGTTAGGTTTATTATATGACTAAAAATTAAATAATATGCCTCCTCAAAATTAATATAGCCAAGCATTTAAAGTTTTGTAAAGTGACTCCAAAACATCTCAAGATTTATGTCTAATTAAAAATTTATTTTCAACCGAGTGAGATAAGTCACTTTTAAATGCCAACTTGTATACCTTTAATGAGTTTTTTAAGACAGTTTAATGATCTAATTAATAATTATCATTAAATGAGTTAAAGTTCGGTGTAAAACACTTGTATATCATATATTAATATCTTCTTTTTTAAGATTGTTTTATATTAAAAAATATGTTAAAATTATTTTTCCGTCTAAAATCGTAAATTTATGATCATATTTTTATCAATTTCAAATAACTTAAAATTAAAAGGAAAACAAAAGCTAAAATTTTATATTTAGAGTAGTTCACAAATAATAACTCACTCTGAATAAAGGCTCTCGATTCTTTAAAATAAAAATAAAGGCTCTCGATTCTTTAAAAAAATAAAGGCTCTCTTTTTTTCCTCAAGTCTCATCAAATCCATACGACTTCTATAGAATTTATGGTATAAACGTTTTTGTGATGTCAAAATACTTCGACTTTACAAAATAGGGAAATTTCATTGGTTAACGGGTTTTTTTTGTTGTATTTATAAATATAGCATTTTTAAAAAGTATTTGTAAATATAACACTTTTTAAAAATCCTCATTCATGTGAATCAAAAAAATCAGTGATATATGCACAAAATATCAACTGATATTAATATCAGTCAAATCAATGATTATTTGTGTGGATTTTAGTGATTAATTAATGTCAATTTTGTAATATTTTAAACGTGAATTTAAATTTTTTACTATTTTTACAAATAAATTTGTGGGCTGCTTATTATTATAAATATTGGATCTAATTCCGCTATTTGCGCAAGAGCCCCAACAAAATATGTTGTTTAAATTCTTCTAATTTATCACCGCCAAACAAAAGTTATTTAAAGTATTGAAGCGTAGAAAAGTCAAATTTTAAATTTGATTTGAATGTTGAAAACCTAATGAATTAGTTTTAGCCTACTTTAACTAATTTCCAAAGTTTTATTTTGTAAAAATAGAAAAATCACTTATCACAATTTTAAAGTTTTCAAAGATATATTTTTTTTTTCAAATCTTAATATATTAAAAGTGACAAAGAATGGAGAATCTTTCCATTCCAATTTTACCCTTATTATTTCACTAAATACCATTTTAGACCAATTTTGCCAACACTTTTTTGATTAATTTTGCCATATCCTACGTATTTTTTAAATATTAAATTGATTTGAATCTATCATTTAATTCATGGGAAAAAATTTATTACCAATTTTGCCATATCCTACGTATTTTTTAGATATTAAATTGACTTGAACATATACATTTAGTTCATGGGAAAAACGATGAGTTTTTGTTTATTCCAATGAGAGCATTCATGAATCCGGTCCATGAATTCCAATGATCGAGTGAGAGATTATAAGAATCAAATGTTGCATACAAATTATAAATAATTTTTCCTCTTATTTTCTAGACCGGTTGTTAATACAGGGAAAATTAGAACCAAGTATAAAACTGAAACAAGAGGAACTTCATGAAGCTGCTTTCGATTGAGATGTAAGCCAGTCCAAAGGAGATACCAAAATGTCAAGGGGGAAGAAGGAGATTTTTCTGGTGGTGATGGGTAAAGAAGTTCACCATCAACTATATTAATACTTTTTTATTTTACTTTATAGGATAGAAAACTGATCCAACAAAAAAATATTTCATTTTATCAATTATTATTTTTCATTCTTCTGTTCACTTATTGGATGCTCTTTAAAATTTACAATAAATTATATGTCATGATTCTTCTATTTGGTTTCAGATGTGTTGAAAATCAACTGGTTTTCGAAGCAACGTAAATGGTAGAATTATAGAAAATTATCATTAATTTTTTTAAGTGGTAATATTTTAAAAATATGATCTTTTTTTACCTTCAAATTTATGAGAATTCTTTTTAAGTTTTCGTCCTTTTTATACTATTATCCCTCATGTTTTCCATTTGTTTTTTACGTTCCCATTTTTAGTGATTTGGTCGTATTATTCTTTTGTATCAACCATAAACACAAACCAAGGTGATTATGATAGTTCCATTACATACTTATTGTGTTTATGGTTTATAAACTATATTCATTTTTCTTGAATCTTCTCTTAATCATTTGTACGAAAAAAGTATCTAAGCTTGTGCATATGAAAATTTGAAGATTATGAGGACTATTTTTATTGATGAAGAGGTAAGAATAGTAAAAAAAATGTTAATTTTCTTTTCATATAGTTTTGAAAGTAGTCATCTAATAATTTTAATTTTATGGAAGTACTTATTCTTTTGTTAGAAATAAATCTTTTTCTAAACAATGGAGAATAATTTTTTTCTTATTTGGGTGATCTATCCATGACCAAGATGAAGCTTGGGTGAAACTAAGTGGAGGTCCGAACCGACTATTCGTCCTATTCAGATATTCACGACCAAGAAACATAGAAAAAGATTCAAGCTTGGGACGAGAATTTGAAGCGAGTATATTTATATTGATGAAAAGGTGATTATCTTAAAATAAAATTCAATATTATTTATCTTTTCTTATAATTTAGAAAGTGGTCATCTAATACTTTTATTTTTAGAGGGAACTAAGATTGAAGGTGAGAAAACAGAAGATACATTGAAAAATATAACAAACCAAACTATATCCAAAGTGGAAATGTGAAACCTGTCAACAAAAACTACAACAACGACAATGATGGGATAAAACTGGTTCTATCTCCAAGTATTAACATTAAATAAATGTAAAATCCTCTTTCTTTATATATAATAAACGTTACACTTTCATGATTTTTAATGTCTTTTATAAGACTTAATTTAAGAATTCTCGGCCGACATGAATCTTTTTTACAAAACAACCCTTTTAAAAACGTTACTAAATATAACATAAAAACGATGCATGATCACGTGCAACGCACGTTATTTCAACTAGTGTTAAGAAAACGACTTCAATATTTTTAGTGATGAATATTTTAAACCAGTGATCTTATCACTATATCATTTTATCGATGTTGAAATATTTAAATTCACAAATTTAAAGATAAATTCACAAGTCGTTAATCATTTAAGCTACCTCCTTCTAAATACTTATATGTATATGTAAAATGTATACATCAAATATGATTTATAATCAAAATTAAATGAAAAGGAATATAATTTCATATACTATAATTAAGGATTATCTTATTTTAGTTTTTTTACTAGACACCACGATTTAATATTACTAGGCATGGTTTATTAGTATAAGAGTTGTTACATTCACGAAATTGCTTTTTGACATCATATGAATAATAACTGGCCAAGATTTCAAAAAGTATTTTTACAACAAATTGCCGGTAATTATATATTATCTGAAAAACAGAAAAATAAAAAGGCTAATTTAAGTTAAGATGGAAATATACATTGATGTATAACTGCTAATTTTTTTAATGTATAAAAAAATTAGAGAAATTCCATTGGGTGACAAATTTTTATGTTTGTAAAAATATCAACTCAAAAAAGTATTTGTAAATATAGCAATTTTTACAATGTTTATCAATGATAAACAGTGATTTATGTGTTTATAAGTGATAAACTTATTGTAAAAATATGTAATTCAATGTTTATCAGTGATAAACCAAATAAAAATTGTTATATTTGTAAATATTTTTTTGAGCTTTTATTTTTATAAATATTACTATAAAAATTGCTAGATTTGCAAATACCTCAAAAAATTATAATTTACATTTACCTAATTACTTATATATCACAATTAAAAAAAAAAAGTATCAAAATCATACGTTACAATCTAGTTCAATAAATTATTTGTAACTGTTTGCTTTCGATATTTGTTATTTTATTTCGGGTTGAATAATTATCATCTAAATGATTTTTTATGAATTAAAATTCTTATTCTATTACTAGTTCAATATGAAATTTAATTTGTTTATCTATTTCTTGTTTAATAATTTTGTTGCTTTAATTTCAATACACTATCTATCTATCTATAACATATATAAATGTGGGAATGTTGGGAGAAACATTAGGTTCCAATTTTATCCTTACATTTTAAGTTATTGCCTATTGTATCCCTTTTCACCATACACCAATCGAGAGAAGGAGATTTCAATCCGTTAATTATTTGGTCATCATTTAAGATTCTTTGAATTTGTCCAAGATCGATATTTGTGCAAGCATGCATCCTGGTGTAATTGCTACATTTCAATGAAATCAATATGTGTTTTAACTTTTGTTCACTCTTCTCGAAAAAAAATAAGAATATAAATTGAAATTGTATTTTCACAAATTCATAGTTAGAAAAATATATCAAAGAACACTGAGTCTTAAGGTTTGTTCATCTTCCTCAACTCATTTGAATGGATGGGTATACGGGGCCATATGAGATAGATGTGGATATTATTTTCTTTGTCAAATGATGATTGATGTTGATTGCTTTCTTTCTAACTCTTTTTTTTTCTTATGATATATGCAGGAAGTGGTTATAGTTGGTGTGAAGACTGTGAGAGATAGATGTGGATATTATTTACAAAGAGATACGAAAAATCTCTGGAGGTAGTGGTAGTGTGACAATTGTAAGATAACGTTATTAATTAGTCAATCCAATATGTATGAGACTTGATACAAATAAATTTTAGATTTAAATTTTTTAATGAATATATACAGTCGAACATGTATATGACTTTTTGGGAATGATTAATTATGAGGGAGAATTTGGATTTTATTTATTTAAAACAATGATACAATTTGAAGTATTTCGTTTTCGAAAGAAAAAAGGGTCAAATCATATTATAAAATTTTCAATTTTATGTACCAATTTATTGGAATTGATTATACAAATAAATTTTATACTTATATATTGATGATATGAATAAATTTTTTATTTATATATTGATTATACAAATAAATTTTATATTTATATTTATGAATGAATATATAGTCGAATATTTCAAAACCAATGTACCAATCTATTGAAAATAGTAATGATTTTTCAAAATTAATATTTCTGGGAAAATATATGTCGGATGATCTTTCATATTTATGCACCAATTTTAGTAATGAAAATGTAAGATTTATGTTAAATAAATAAATTTTAAACAATTTCTTATTATAGACAAAAATTCAATATTGTTCATTAATTCATCAAAAAAATATATTTATTATACATGGTTTTAAATATTAATTTTGCTAATAAGAAATTGTTTAAAATGAGCATATTTAATTTTATAATAAAACAATCACAAGATACGTGCAATGCACGTGTTCTCTAACTAGTTGAACAATAAATATGCCAATTCGGAAGAAAAAAAATCAAAAGTAACGACATAAATGAAAATACATATTTAAAATATACTATTTGAGTCAAATTCTAAAATTACTCAATTTAAGCATAGCTCGATAAATTATTGACTAATTTTCATGGGTATTTAATTAATTTTTATGTTTTTTTTACTTTTTTGAATGTGAGTTCAATAATTTATCGAGCTATAGATTATCTTTTATTAATATTTTCAATGAATTTATTAATTATTTTTACTTCAATAAACTATTGAACTATAATTATGTTATTTTAATAATATTTAAAAAATCATAACATCTTAATAATTAGTACGTAAAAATATGTTAATTCAATAATTGACCCAAAAATAAAACGCTATATTATATAGAGATAATAAGGAAAACAGCCACTTTTTGACTTCATGAATCAAAAAATAGCAACCACTCTTATAATTACAATTTTTAGCCACTTTTTAATTTTTTATACCATATTTACCCTTAAAAGTTGAATGAGACCGCGTTGCCAGGATCTCATGTTATCGTAGTTGATTTGACAAAACTACTTTTTACTTTTTCAATGTAGGCATTTTTTTGGCACGATTTACTATACATGTACCTATTATACGGATAATACCTACTATACATATTGTACGCTTTATACCGTTTATACATATTATACATATTGTAACGTTAATACGCTTATACATACTCATGATTTATGAACTTTTATATTAATTTTTATGTTTTTCTTTTTTAGTTATTTTTCGGATGCATTTTTTATATAATATACGTAATATGTCATTTGTTTTGGTACTATATTGAAGAAGAAAAATGGTTCATGTCCTTTGTACAATTATGGTACTTATTGTACGCATTATACTAATTTGTCATAAATTTTATAGTTTTCAAATTCATGAGTTGATAGTTTGCGTCAAATTCGATAGTTGATTTTCGATTCTTTTTGCAAACCCAACGCCTGGACGCAAACAAGATAAGTTGATGAGGTGTCAAATCCAATCGGTCATAGTACATATCATGTGCGGATTTCGAAACCCTTTTTAGTTCCTTCTCTTGGAAGATTGATCACATCCTTCCTCCATATCCCCTCCAACGTAACCCAATTTCAATTTCCCTATCTTTTTCTAAAGTTTTTTTTTTCTTTCTAATTACATTAAATGATGTAAGATACAAGACATACAATTGTATAATTGGTACTACGTATACTTTCTGGTTATACATAAAAGCATGATTGTACCCCTGTTTGATACATTTCTCTTTTCTAAAAAAATTGTACAAAATACCTGTAATTTGTAAGCGGAGCCATTAACCCATATTTGAAAAAAAGAAAAAAAAAGAAAGATCACCTGGATTTTCATATTTGAAAAAAGGTCAAAAAACAAGATCTTTAAAAAACCCATCTTCAATAATGATAATAAATAAGAAAAACCAAAATCTTGAGTGATTGGAAACTTCAAATCTACCAGATCTGAGAAATAGGGAGAATGAATCAGAAAAAATTGAGATTAAAAAAAACCAAACTTATTAGCTAGATCTAAGTTTTTCCATGGATTAAAAAAAACATACGTTTCTTCAATTTTAGTCACATTTTGCTTTGAATCTTCAAGCCACTTTTCGAAAAAATGGAGAGAGAGAGAGAGGGAGAGTGTTATGGTTGGGGTGAAAGAGAGGGAGAAAAAATGAAAAAATGGAGAGAAAATAAAGTGAGAGATTGGAAGCTTCAAATCTACCAGATCTGATAAACAAAGAGAGAATGAATCGGCTATAATTGAGATTTAAAAAAAAAACCCATACTTGTTACTTACAGGATATGAGAAATCGGAAAAAAAAAAACCGAACTTGTAACTAGATCTATGTTTTTTCATGAATTAAAAAAAAAACATACCTTTCATCAATTTTAGTCACATTTTGCTTTGAATCTTCAAGCCATTTTTCAGAAAAATGGAAGAGAGAGTTAGAGAGAGAGAGAGCCACGGTTGTGGTGAAGGAGAGGGAGAAGAAAATGAAAAATGGGAGAGAAAATAAAGAATAAATTAAATGTGAGGAGAGATTTTTTTGAAAACAAAAATCTGATTTGATAAGACGTAAATTTGTGAGAGGGCTTTTTGGTAAATCAATTGACTCTTGATGGCTATTTATTGTCATTTTCATACATGTGGCTATAAAGTGTTATTTCATTGAAAATTTGGCTAGTTTGTTAGTTAACCCTATTATATAACCCAGAAAGGCTAAACCTCCCAGTCAATCATCACCTTTGGAAAAAAAAAAAAAACTCACTGACGGCGATAATGGCGTCCATGCCGAGCCATGGATTCCGTCAATTCTCAACCTCAACCTCCCCTTTCCCATTGTTTCACTTTTACAAGCTCCGCTTCCTCAGCTCAACTTCTTTTGCTGCTTCCATTTCATCCCCGCTTTCTCAAGAAGATTCTGAGAAAACCCAGAACCTTAACAATCTTAATTCTGATAGTTTAAGCAAAAAGTCTCAATCTTTTTTCCCCAAACGAGGCCAAACTTTGGAATTGGTTTGTGAATCACTTGCTTTTAAAGGGAAGGGTTTATGTAAAGTGGAGGAAACTGGGTTTGTTGTTATGTGTGATCGAGCTCTTCCCGGTGAGCGATTTGTCGGTCGAATTACTCGAAGAAAAGATAACTATGCTGAGGTTGGTTGGTTTTATTTATTGATTTTGAATTGAGTCAAGGAAATGTGAAGATTGATTTGAGTTCTGACTCTATGTTTTTATGCTCTAATTTTGAATTTCGCCTCCTAGTTGATGTAGTGTAGGTTATAAATGGTAGTGGTAAAGTTTGGAATGTAGATGTTAAACCCCAAAGTTTAAGTTATTGAAATAAACACATTCTCAATATTCTCTGCACGTGTAGGCTCAGGTATTTGCACGAGTCCTAATCATGTGTGTTATTAATAAATGAGGAGGAAATAGTAATGTAGAGGATTGAATTGAGAACATTGAGTTCAGACCCAAAAACTTAAGCTATTGAGCTAAAGTAAATTTTGTCTTTTTAACCAATTCTCAGAGGTGGTGACAAATGATACAAGAATAATTAGCACTGCATTTGTGATTGTGGCATTGAATTTTGGCACCACATTGATCAAATGCAATATTAGCACTTGTTCTTGACCTACTTCTGGTTTTGGGTCCAAATGGTGAAGTCCATGCTGGTTCAATGGTTAATGACCATTACACTTTCCACCAGCAAGTCAACTTTTCTCGCCAAGCATTACTTAACTTTCTGCCTGGCACGTCATTTTTACAAGAAATTGGATCTGGCTTATTGTAAATGCTTTTCATGGACAAACAAGTGAATATGATTAGTTGTGTTTCTCAACTGATATTGCTGGAAAATTACTTAGTATGGTATAGGTACTCCTATCAGTGACTTATTCCTTTGGTTTTCCTTCTAGTTTAAAGTCGTAGACACTCTGTTGCTACTTTGACATGCCTTTATTAGTATTATTTTTATCATTTGTCTTTTGTTTCTGCAGGCGACTAAGCTGGAGACATTGTCTCCTCATTGGGACTCGGTTGACGCCCCTTGTGAGTATGCTTCTTATTGTGGAGGATGTAAAACCCAAAATTTATCTTATGAAGCTCAACTTAGATCTAAGGAACAGCAAGTTCACGAGTTGTTGACGCATGTTGGAAAGTTTTCTCAGAAAGAACTAGAATCCAGTAATGTCATGAAGCCTATTGTTCCTTGTGATATCCAGTTTCATTATAGGAATAAGGTTAGTAAGCAAGAGATTAATTGGGTTGCTTGTGTTAATTGTGATCACATTTGATGGAACTTTTCTATTTACGTCTATATCTTTTGTGGAGCCTGTAAGAATATAATTTAGATCTCTTCTCAATCTTCAGAGAACTCTTTAATCAATCATACACAAACGCATTCATATAATTCCATGATATCCCAAGTAAAGAAATGTTTTCTTTGTCATAGAAAGATGAGTACGCTACCAAATGATATTAATTATTGACAACTTAGTTCAAACACTTTTTTTATGTTCCCAGGTACGGGAAGCCTTAGTTATTTTAATCTGTATTTTCTCTCGGTGCCCTAGTAAGTGAAATAAGTGTGTACCTTGCTTCATTTTCTTATCGTTTATATGATTCCAACAATTTATATATCTGCTGTTTTAAGTTCAATTTATCACAGAGTACTTTTGTTAAGATTTGGTATGTCAATAGTCAGTCGATTAAAAAGGACGATTTTTACAGATGGAGTTCTCATTTGGTTCTAAAAGATGGCTACCGAGGGATTCATTGATAGAAAAACAGGTTGGCGACGATATCAATGCTCTGGGACTGCATGCTCCTGGCTACTTTGATAAGGTTCTAAATGTTGACAAATGTTTGTTGCAAAGTGGACCTGCCAATCAGGTATTTAACGTTTGAAATACATTGGGATAATCTAACAATGGTTGTGGGCAGCATATATTCATCTAGAACTAAAAGATTAATCATACATCCATGGACATTTCACTCGCCTCCAATTATAATGTTGGCAGAGTCATGGAGAGCAGAAAGCCAACGACTCTTGCTTCTTGCTTTTGATTCTGTAAAAATGGACAACCAAATCAACTACTCCTCTCCATGAACTGTTTACTGCTCCTTTATAAGTGTTGGCAAATTGAAATCCTAGAAATTGTCTGACCAGGTAAATTGAATTAGTATACTTTACTACAGAGTTAAAAACCTTTCCCATCTTTGAAAAAAACCATTATAGGAAATAGTTTGAGATGTGCTTACATCCCTAAAGTGATTTCTCAAGCATTTTATTCCTAAAAATAATTTCCCAGGTATTCATAATTAAGTGACAAGCACTTTGAGAACACTGAAATCGAAAAAATAGAAACTTACAGATAGGAAATTGCCATGTTTCATTCATACACGCAAGGTAAAATTTCTGTCAATACTAATTTTAAAAGACTCAAAGTTCTTTGACTAAATTAGTTCAAAGATTAGCATCATTGAGTTTGCTTCCTATTTGTTGACTTTTGCACGATTTTGAACTTTTCTTTTTTGGTCTTTTTAGTGAGTGCTGTAAATTTAGGTTGTGCGTGGTAGCACATTAGATTGGCGGGTGGACATTACTCTAATTCTTCCTTGTTTACTCAACTTTTTCAATTAGGTTCTGATGTCAATACAAGAATGTTGGAGGGACCCACAACTAGGTTTATCTCCATATGATGTGTATTCTCATAATGGATTCCTTAAGCATCTAATGCTAAGGACTGGAAGGTATTAAGACTAGTACAAAAAAATTGTCATCGTATTTTTTCATAGATACCAGTATGTTGTTATTGTAATTTTTTCAATTAGAGCTTATCCACACGATTACAATCTTGCCGTGAGTCTATGGAAGATGAAAAATAGAAGTTGTAATACAAATACTGATAAGATCGTAGCCAAATTGCATGTTTTATACTTGTATAAAGAATACATGCATCTATTAGAGTGAGTGATCAAAGGTTGTTTTTATATTCTTGTAATTTTTTTTATTTCTTATAATTCTTTTAAATATTTTTCTTTTTATGGTTTTGTATCTTTTACATATCTGTGATGAACACTCCATGACTTCTAGTACTTGCAAATTCTTGAATACTATGATACCTTAAGCAATTAGCGCTAGATGAAATTGATGGATCTCAAAATTGTAACTTGTAGATGTCCTCTTAAATTTATTTAAATTGTCTCACAGTGATGTGAAGACTGGTTTGCCTGAACTTATGGTTAATTTTGTGACCTCATCTTACAAGCCTGAGCTGCTGATGCCCCTAGTCGAGAAAATTTCAGTGATTCCTGAAGTGGTTAGATTACTGATTTATGGAATGGTTGACACCCCCCTCCATCCATTTCATTTTTAACTTTTTTATTTTTATGGTGATGTAGGTCAGCATTGTGAATAATGTAAATTCCTCTGTTGGTAACACTTCTGTTGGAGAGGAGGAACATGTTTTGTATGGGAAATCCACCATCTCGGAGATCCTACGGGGTCTTACATTCCAAATATCGGCCAACTCTTTCTTTCAAACAAACACTCGTCAGGTATAAAAATTGAGAGATTTAAGCTCATCTTGATTTCTCACTAGGTCACCATTAGATCTTAAGTTGAAATTGGCTTCATAATCGATAATCCTCCAAGACTAACAAAAAATTTGTTTAGGCAGAGGTTTTGTATAAAGTAATAGAAGAATGTGCTGGCCTTAAAGGAGATGGTTCAGAAGTTGTTCTTGACTTGTTTTGTGGGACTGGTACTATTGGTCTGGCTCTTGCTAGAAGGTAGTTTTTTTATTCATTCCTTTGGAATCAGGACCTGTGTGATAGCATGTTTTGCCTTTCTTGGTTTTCAGGGTTAAGCATGTTTATGGCTATGAAGTGGTTGCTCAGGCCATTAAAGATGCTCATTTAAATGCCGAACTAAACAGCATCTGTAATGCCACATTTGTTCAAGGGGATCTTAATAAAATTGACGAAACTTTTGGCAGCAATTTTCCCAAGCCTGATATCGTCATTTCGGGTCAGACTTTCCATTCCTCGTATTTTCAAATTAGTTTTCATTTCCTCTCTTCTTTAGGTCCATGATTATGGACCAGATAAGGAATTCTCTCATATAGTTCTTTTAAGCATTCAAGGAATTATGAACATTTCAGTTTCTGATATATATGGTCTGTAATAGAGTCTCTGTTTTTAGTCTTCCATCTGACCTGAACTACAAGTTTACAAATGATGCAGATCCGAACCGTCCAGGTATGCACATGAAGTTGATCAAATTTCTTCTCCAGATCAAAGTACCTCGCATAGTTTATGTATCATGCAATCCGGCAACTTGTGCTCGCGATCTCGATTATCTCTGTCATGGCGTGGTAAGTCTAAGCTTTTTTTCTTTCTACCAGCTCAAAACTTTCCTTCCTAGTCAGGCATTTGAGCTGATGAAATATCTCCTGTGCAGGTAGAGAAAGACATAAACGGTTGTTACAAACTGAAGAGCTTACAGCCAGTAGACATGTTCCCCCACACTCCCCATATTGAATGTGTTTGCTTACTTGAGCTCACAACTGATTTCTAGCTGGGCCATGGTTTTGATTTTTGAATGAAATTCAAGCCTTCTCTTTTCATGTGTTCATCAAAGGAGAGGGGATTCTTGTATATGTATTTGGTTTTTTATTAATCAAATCTCAAGCAGAGCAATGTGAGATTTCTGAGTTTATGGTTAGTTTTGGATGGAATTTTAGCCAATAGACTCATAAATTAAAGTGATTTGTATTATCTTGTATTGCCCATCTTAAAAGTGAACTAAAGTTAATCATTTTTTTATGATAGTAATTCTTGGGCTGTACTGAATGTAATTCTTCAACAGTTTACAAATGTGTTTGTTAAAAACAATGATTATATGGTAGAACACCAATAAATTAACTGGATATTAGTAATTGTTTCTACATGTTTAGAAAATTAATGGTATTTTCATAAAGAAATATGGGTTTTGGTAATCCTTTATTTTCGAGTGGTAGAGAAAAAAGGATACCGAGGAAAATATCAAGTTTAGAATCTTATATTAGAAGTAGAAGGTTTCAAATCAAACCAAGAAAATTTGTAATGGATAATCTTTTCATGATTATTTAATAAGCTAATAACAATTTTTATAAGTATTTAAGTTAACGACTTTTTTCCCCTTATTTATTGACTATAAAAATAACAATCTGATATTAATTAGAAGACTAATTTCTGTTAATCAAACGTTCTTTAAAAAATAAGTAATTTTTAGAATTTAGTGACTGAACATATTATTTTCTTGGCTTGAGGCTTACCAGTTTGTTCTGAAATTGCTAATGCTCTCTCATGCACTTGAACATTGATGCAAATAAAAACGTCAAGAATTATGATTTGTGGAAAAAAGATTCATTTGACTGCTTAATATCTAAAATTTTCATCATCATTTCTTACTAAGAAATAAACAATTATTTCTTCAATCTCAACACAAAAGGAAGATTTATTATAATTTACCACCCAAAGAAAAAGGTTTCCTTTTGAATCTTTCAGAAAAATATTCACATTTTGATCAAACCAGCAAAACGTGATTAAAGATACAAAATTTTCTTACATCTCAATAAGAATATGGACAACACTACTAATGTCTTCTCAGATAAACTTTGTCAACTCTGAGGAGCTGAACTTCTCTGTTGCCAAGGAAGAGGGGGAAAAAAATGCAGTCACAGTTTCAATTTTTACAGATACATCACAGTTGTTTTCTTTCTTCTTGTATTAGCTGAAATATCCGAGCAACTGATTCAGTGGCGGATGTAGGATTGTGAGGAACAACCTTTATTGCTCGTGACTTGAGCTCACTGCTTTCAGCATTTTGATTTGATTCCTCGGCTGTCGGCTCGGTAGGAAAAAGAGGAAGCATGTCTCTGTTACCTCTTGCAGAGGGGCTGCTAGCTGTACTTCCCTGTAACTCACTTCCCTTTGATCCATGAATTTTGCGAACACGAAAGGGCAACACATGGCTCACTTGGCTTGACATGTCACACAAATTCTGCATCTGTGCCGAGTAGTTAACATCCCCAGTCGATGACACGTTTTCTTGCCCATTCGACTTAACTCGGACAAAAAGGCTCATTTGATCTGTCGCTGACCCAGACATGGATTGATTAGTTACTGGTAGGCTAAAAGGTGGAAAGCATGTCGGGTTCAATGGAATGGCGCCAGGAAAAAATCCAGCCCCTTGGTGGTGAGAAGTAGGAACAGCATAAGCTGCAGTGTAAAAGTCTCCCCTACCAGTATTTAGGCCTGCAGATCCATAGTTGCCATATATCGGTGCCGGGAATCCTGCATTTGGAGGGCATGGCCCTGTATATGGTTTATAAATAAGCCCTTCAGAAGGGGACATCATAGGAATCATCCATTGATTTCCTGGTATAGGGTTCAAGCAGCACGATTCTGCTTTTGTAGCCGTTGCCACGGGAGTTTTCGATATGTTTTTCAAATAAAGCTCGTAATCGGTTTGCTGAGTACTGAGAAGTTTGCTGCTAGCCTTATTGAAAGAAGGTAAAGGAAGCTTGCCAAGTTGGTTCTTATCTGCACATTCATGGTAGAGATTTAGTCGTTGATAACTGTCTTTCGGTGTAGCACTCGGAAATTGCGGTTGAGCATACGCACTTGGCTTATTCTTAACAGCAGATACAGGTGGTGGTTTATCCAAATAATCTTCAAGTAACATATGTGGTGATTCAGCAATCAGTCTTTGTACCTATGAGAAATTCAACCAGTAAACACATCTATACAAAAGGAGTATGGAACAGAATGAAAAATGTTCAAATAATGAGGGGAGCAAAATAATTTGTACCTTTAACAGTCTATGCAACTCAAACACTTGCACTGCAAAAATTCTTTGTTGACTGAAAACAGTTAAACAAACGAGGTCCTTTTAGGGATCCGATAATTTATCAGTAAAAACAAACCACAGAAATATTACAGGTCTTATCTACTGAGATCTCCTAGTAGACAACAAAATATATCAAGAGGGGTTTACCCCAAAAAGATTGTACCTGAATGAGAAGAAGAGCAAGCTAGATTTAAAAGGAATGTAATCACAATTAGAATATGAAGAATGAGGGAAAAAAACAGATAGACGTGTTAGTTTTTGGTCTTTGATGTCTTTCTACTCGATAATTTCTATCACTGCTTTCATGTATGTATCAGCCAGAACACTGCTGCTCACATCTTGTTATAGCTACAAGTATGTATTCATACACATTTAACTACCTGGCATTAGAAACCTATCACTTTTCCATATTCAAAATTTGCGGCCTGTCCCATTAAAGATTCGTTCAACGATAATACATGCAGATTGATAAGAGAGGTTTACTTGACAATTAAAAATGTATCAAGGAATGAATAATACCAATTTTGAGGCAAATAGTTTGCATCAATATTAGTGTTCAGAGTATTCCATGGAGCATCGGAAAAAAAACACAGAAGAAACAACTAAAGGAGATCATATAAGCTGGTAAAAATGGCATATGCATCAATAAATTCATTTACAGTATCAAATAGACTGCGAACAAAATTTACAGTATCGAATGAAAAAGAAAATGAGCTGACAGAGTGCACATGATTTTGGTGCAAAGAAGTATAATGGTCAAGTCTCCTCAATAGTGAGGGCTTCAATCTATTAGATGATGTTTCTATTATCAAATTTCACAAAGAACATTACTTAGCAGCAGGAGTTCTGCAATATGTCAACAAGGTAAAAAAAAAAATTACTCACTGAACAATAGCCTTTCTAGCTTTCCAGAACTGTTTCTCGCCTATCGCTCCCACAACAACATCCGGGGAGATATTTAAAGCGGAGACTGAGTCTACCATCGAGGCATTTGAAGCGTTATCATGTCTGTCTGCATCTCTTAAATGCACAGTAGAGCACTTCTTCGACTCACTAAGCCTACTGCAGTTATCGAGGTTCTCAAAATTTCTTTCACGAGACAACACTGAACATGATTCTCTTAACACAGTGGAAGTTTTTTCCAAACCAGGAACTTGGGTGCATCCCACCTTTTCTTTGAGAGCTTCATTATTCTGCTCAGCCTGACATTCTTGATATGTTCTCACGTTAGCACCATACAATTTTTCTTTAGCCAAAGATGAATGATGTTGCATTGCTTTTTCAGAGTCCCTAAACTTTGTTGAAGGGCAAGCATTTGGCTCCACCACAGCTTCATCTCTTGCTGAAGGGAAAAATGTCGGTCTTTCCACAGGATCCCGAATAGCTTTCGTCAATTTTGGATTCTCCTCAGCTTCATTCCCCACATACTTTCTCGATTTCATATCTCTAACAGCTATATAGGTCTGTGGTTCTGATTCACAAGCAATTCGACATTGTGCTGAAGATATTGGACTGCTTGACATTCTTTCCCTATCATAGTTGTGCACATCATTTTTAGTTTGCTCAGTAATTTCTTGGTCGGAAGCAGAAACACTGAAGTCATCCTTTTGTCTAATACTCTTTGACGGAAATTTCTTCATATTAGCGAACTTATTTTTTCCAAAAGAATTGCACTGAGGACTTGATGACGACAATGTTTTCACTGACGTCTTCTCATTACTTGATGTCGTGTTATTTTGTATCCTATTAGAAGCATTAGGATGAAGCTTATCAACTTGATGAGATTGTACAGAAGACTTGGAAAACAAAGAGAAGGCATCCCTTTTTGGCCAACAATCTGCAGAACAAGCCAGTTCATCTAATCAATACTGCAAAATGTATGGGATACAGGTAGAGAGAACTCATGCAAATAATGACAACTTTTTGGTCGCTTAAGTACAGAGCCGTGAATTTTATGGGCGCCTCTGTCTTGAGAGACAATCATGTTTCATAATGGATTTAGATGAATCAAACAACACTCCTACTTTCTGATATAGATTCTAACAAGTATTTTCATCGTTTTTTTTTATTTTGTAATTTAAAAACTATCAATTGCAGCTTGCTGTAAAGATAGCATCAAGGGTTTTACCAACAAACCAAATAGCAGAACAAAGATGCATTGATAAACACATAAACAGGAAGAGTTGCACTTGTCTATGAAACTTACATGGCTCGAGGATCTCGAAGGAACCGAACTTCCGCTTGGTACCGGAGTCACTGAAGCTGATCCAGAGGAAGAAAACCTTTGAGTAGGAATACTGAGCTGCTCATAGAGAGCCATTTTATTCCTTGGAGGTGCTCTTGGACCTCCTTTCTCTGTGTCATTGACATGAAGCCTAGGGAACATGGGACATGATAATTTTTCCTCATCCTTTCCCCCTCTCATCCTCTTATCCTCACACCAAATTTCCTAATGAAGGGAACTTGTTATTTTCAAAATTCACTAGATGATCCCATACAGAGATTTCTTTAATTCGAAATCAGAAAACTCATCAATTTTCATCACCTGTTTGCAAGAATCAAATGCTTTAGTTGCAACTTTTGAGGGAAAATCTCTTAAAGTTCTACTGATATTCATATAATCATCATTCATTTTTGCTTAATTATTTTTTTTAAAAAAATTGCCAACCCAGAAAAAAAAACAGAAATTTTTGTGAAGAATTTAACTATTATCAAATACCCATCATCAGCCCACTCCCAAAAAAAAACAAAATTTTCTGGCTAAAAATTATGAAAAAAACAGGAAGAACACGTGAAAGAGCAAAATTTACTGCCACCCAGAATCAATAAACTACAAAAAAAACCTGAAAACTGAAGCTGACAACAAAGAAATTCAGACATCAACTACAAATTAAACTCTCAATGGGAAAAAAAGGATATAAAATTTAGCAAATAAATAATCAAACAACAAAAGCAAAAATCAGCAACAAAAGCTAAAAAAGAAAAAGAAAAAGAAAGAAAAGATCTATGGATAAAGAATAAATGTTGAGAAAGATAGATTCTTTAGTAGAATAGAATGACCTTGAAATTGCAGTACAAAAGATCACATCATCCAAAAAGCAAAAAACAAAAAATGCTGATTTTTTTTAGAGAAAAATGGGAACCAGTTAGATAAAATGAAAACTACTTTTTTAAGCTAATAATCAAAATTCTAATCCACAAATCATAAAGTTTCAATTTTTTTTCATTACCCATTTCAAGGAAAGGAAAGGCCATGAAAACCCCACAAGACAAGATGATGGATGAGTTGTCAAAATTCAATGGGTCATCAAATTCCCAAATGAAAAACTGAAACTTTCCTTCTGGGGTTGTGACCAAGTCTTCTGTATGGAAAGTATTTGGCTTGGCTACCTTTGTGCCCTTTGAAATTCTTCTTTCCTCCTAGAATTTGGCCAATTTTTTTTAACTAAAAATCTGATAAAGATCTTCTTCAAATTTGGTGCCTTTCCCTTTTTCCAATCTGGATTCAGATTAAGATTTTAATTTTGGTTTTTAAAGATTTGTTTTCATTTTGTTTTTTGATCCTCTAGTGGCTATTGGATAAGATTTTGATTTTTTTTTTTATAATTGATTGGTTTTGTAATTTATTTCTTTTAATGTCAATTAAATTTTAAAAAAATAAATTAAAAAAACCAGTCTTAAAGAGATAAAATATAACACTTTTTTCTATAAATTCTTTAAATATGGTAAAAGTTCTATTTATTTTAAAAATTTTCATTTTTTCATTTATTGAATAGATTAATTTAATTACTTAAAATACAATCTTATTATATATTTTATAATCTTTTGAGATGCTTTGAATTATAATTAAAAAAAAATCGTAGTTTATAATATTTTGATAGGTAAGTTAAGTGTAAATTGAGACACATATAATATTATATACATACCAAGTGTTTTAAGTTCATTAACTCTTAAATTAAGGGGTGTTTAAAAAAAAAAATTTGTTTTAATTTGTGAACAATATTGTCTTTTTTTATATTTATAATTGTTGTAACATTTTAAACTTACTATTAAAAAATGTATTTTTTAGAATATCATTTTGAAAATTAGTTTGCGGTATTGGAAATTGATTAAAATTCCAAGAGAGTTTTTATTAAATAAGAAGATAGTTCTAATTGTTAAAACCTAATCTATAATTTATAAGAAAATAACTTAGAATTATTGTGCTAACCTGACTTGTGGTTAGACACCTACTCTATTACCACGATGTCTAATTATATATAATATCTAAAAAAAAACTTAGTGAATTTCACATGTAAATTTATATTTTATAGGTTAAAGTACATTTTTAGTTTTTAGATTTTGAAAATTGTGTTTATTAGATTTTTGAATTTTTAATTTGTGTCTATTTTATCTCTGAATTTTGAGAAATAAGTTTATTTTGGTTACTGGGTCTCGAGTCTATATTGAGATTTCTCTATCTTGAAAATTTAAAATAACATAAAAGGCCAATCGACATAAGAGAAGCATGTAAAAAGAAAAAACACCGACCAATAAATAGGTCACCGAGTGGTCCGGTAGGTAGAGGTGATGTCACGGGTAAGGGGAGTGAGTTGTAAGAATTGTCTCTGCTTTTAACTTTAACCCGTTTTGGGAAATAAATAAAATTCTAATCAATCACTTACATCTATACTTATTTTGAGTAAATCCACACATGCTCAAATTCTCTTCCCTTTCCATTTGTAGTTTGGATCTTTTCACCTATATGTAAGGTAACGTTTGAAAGGAGGAGTTATTAAATCCGAATTTGCATTATTTGGAATTATGAAACGAGTATAGATCATTTGTGTTTTGAATGTATTAGAATATGAGTTTCTTCAAAAACCTGAATTTATATAAGTTATATTTAATAGATGAGTTTTAGTTTGAATTTTTTTGATGTCAAACCTTTAAAGGAGGATTTATTAAAGTCTATGAATTCAAGAATATTAAACTTTAAATTATTAAGTCCATGGAATAAATGTAGGAGGTTAATGAAGTCCATCCCAACCTCAACTATAAGTGGAGCCCGGAAAAAAATTCGGGAAAATAAAAGATATATAAAGCTACTTTTAAAAGTATAAAGGGGTGATCCATAAAATACACTAAAAGAATTATCATCTACATAATTTTTGTTTTTCAATTCTTATATAATAAGTAATTCCACATCAGTGAAGTTAGTTATGCATATTTATTGAAAAATATTTTTTTTGAGCTTATATTAAAAGGATAAATTCGAAGACATAGTTGAAATGGCCCTAATTACAATTAAAACAAAATAAAAGACTTTGTTGATTTAATTTCTCTAAAAAGGGATATATTTTATGTAGATTTTACTCCATGGATCTATTTTTTCCAGCCGGCCCACCTTTGGGAGCCCAACGTAAAAATTGGGTTTAATAACTTTATATTGGGCCGTTGATAAAGAAATAATATGGGCCTATAGCTCGGCCTGCGTATATAAAAGGCTCAAAGGGTGAATTGAACACGAACAACCCGACTCATTATAGTCACTTTATTTCAATCAATTACGGGTTAGACTAATAGTTAAAAGACTTTATTTAAATCTTGAGGTTATAGGTTCAAATTACGTGGCATCATCTATCTAAGATATTATTTTATGTGTTTCCTAATATCAGTGTTGAAGAGTCGTGTAGCGGTCTTGTATATGAGATGCAAAAACTAACTTGAACATTAATGAATATAAAAAATATTAAAGTAAGTTTTTTTAATATTATATTATAAATAAAAGAAGGGAGACTTGAATCTCCAACCACATTTTAAAAGAATATTGATATCACAATAATTCAGCTTTGTTCGTTTCATTATAATCAATTTAAACATAAAAAAACATGCCATATAATCTTAATGTTCAAACAAACACCAATACAAAAATAAATTGGATGTGAATTAACGTTTTGGAAAATTTTCATTTTTTTTACCTTTATGCTCAGTTCAATAAGTCTATTTTCATTAATACTCTCCATTAATTAAGATTTTTTTTACTATGCTATACTTTTTTTTTAATTTTAATATTATCGGATATGATGCTTTACTTGGTATTTTTATGACAAGATCTTAGGTGTCTAGATTCATTTTGATGGATTGGGTTTATCAATTTTGGATAATTTTTAATTTGACTCTAAGGAAAATATTAATTTTATTACTTTTAATTTTGATTCATGACTTTAATTAATTTAAATATTATGATAAAAATAAAAAGATTTTTTAATTGAATTACCCCCATAAAAAATTAATCTGGAATAGCACCATATCGTTTAAAGGAGAGTACATTTCCACTAAAAAAAGACAAAAATAAGAAAAAAAATGCAAAATAAAAAATGAAGATAATGTGAATATTTTTTAATTAAGAAAAAAAAAGACAGATTGGAATTTAGAAGGGTGAGGTGGGTCCCACCGAGCCTGACTTCGCTGTTTGTGATTTCCCACGTGAGACAAGGTTATCGCATTAAGAATCCCACCAATGAGAACACGACACGTGTGAAAGGATGGTTGCGTTCACGTGTGGGCTGTAATAATGGAATGACAGAGAAATGTGGGGCCCTTTAAAGAAGTGATTTTTTTTTATTTAATTTTTAATTTTTAATTTTAATTGAAAGGGGAAGGCAAGGGGGACCAAAAGAGAAAGAAAGAAATAGAGCAAGTACAATGCAACTGATTTAAGGGTCTTGATCACTTCCTTTTTTGGATAGATCAATGGTCATTATTAATAATGCTTGAGAAGATAAAAAAAATGTGGGGTCAATTTAGATAAGAGGAACAAAGTGGACCCATTAAAATAAATATACATTTCTTTTTTTCTTTTTTTTTGGGGGGGGGGGGGGGGGGGGGAAGAGTTCAATTTGTAGTTGTCAACTTAATAGGGTATGTTAATTTAAGCGGTGAAATTTAATTAATGGCTCGATATATTTATTATTTGAAATAAAACTATAAAATTATTCGAAAATCAGTTGGTAAAACATAAAATTATCAAGATAACAAAACAATTACAAATTATAACTCAATCACATAAATACACAATTTTAACCATCAAAACACTCAATCTTAGCCATAAAAGTAGTGAAGGGTGAAAATCATTCACTAGAAAGGGCTTAGCATGAAGAGATAGGCTCAAGAAAATCTCGTCCTAAACTCCATGATGAGGGCAATATTGTTGGCAACGACCCACCTAAAGTCCACAAAATCTAACCCAGTTCAGGCTAGTACTGTCAAGAGAACCCATGGTCCAACCTCAAGCAGCTATATAAGACATTAAAATCCACCTAATGAAAGATGCACTAAAAACCAAGACCTAAATTTCTTATTGCGCCATTTCCAATCTTGTAAATATTCCATAGTGAATTCATTTGATTGTCGGGATTTCACTTGACCAAGACTACACACGGGCTTTTTGATTCATATTATTTCACATTTCAGGAATTCGAAACAATAAGAAGAAAGTGTGTGTGGAAATCACCCCCTCAAAAGCAAAAAAATAAAAAATTTCAAACCCGATACTAAACTAGTATAATTGAATCATGAGAAGAGAGTAAATATATGACCAGTTGAGATGTGCTCAGATTGTCCACACCATATTTTTTAATTGATATCATGTTGTGCCACTTGAACAAAAATGTGGATTTTTTTTTAATTAGAGACTAAAAGGAAAAAACCTTTACATAAATTAATACAATGAAAAATTCAATGACATGTGGAACCAATTACTTTCATGATAGAGTACCACTTTGAAAGAGAGAGACCCACATATATATGGAATTTAAATCGTATATATATTATTATTAATTGCCCTCTTAATAAAAAATACGACCACTTTTCACTGGAAAATTCAGACCCAAGAAAAAGAAAAGCCAGAACTTTACTACAATAGATACAATTGTTTTCTTAATATGTTATATTAAATTAGAGTGAAACTTTAATTTTCGTTCTCATAAGAGGAAACCCTTATATCTAATCACTTGTCTTATGTTTTAGTTGGTCATATCAATATATGATTACTCCTAACTCTTTCGTGATCCATATTTTTAGATGAGATAAATTTAAAATTTAGAAAAAATTTAATAAATGACACTTTTTATGAGTAATTTAAAAAATAACAAATGTTTTGAAATAATTTAAAAACGACATTTCTTAAGATATTTCATCAGTCTCAGTTTGAGATTGTGGATTTCTATGAAAAATACTATTTTTGAAAATTTTCTTAGCTTTTGGTATTTTTGAAAAACTCTCCTTTTATTTTTTTTATTTTATTAATTTTTAATGCATATATTTAAAATAAGAAAGGATAGTTTATATGTAGCTATTATTTTCCCTATAATTTATATTGCTCACATCAAATACATAAAAAATCAATATAAAAGGGCAAAATACAAAACACACTGTGGTTTGGCCAAACGCAAAACACACCTGGTTTGAAAATGAATATTTATACCCCGTATTTTCAAATCGTGCAAATTGACCCCTTCCCATTACATATTTGATTTTCTTTTAGCCATAACTTTTCGTTTGAACTCCGATTTGAATGATTCAAGATGTTCTGGAATCCTCGTTTGAGCTCTACATTATAGTCACTTAAAAACTTAGAAATCATCAGTATATAAAAATATTTATCATCATCAATATATTAGATCGGGTTGAAGTCGTAAATAATTTTATATACTGATAATTTAAAATTTTTTGTGACTACAACATAGAGTTCAAAATGAGGATTTCAAAACATCTTGAATCATTCAAATCGAGCTCAAACGAAAAAGTTATGATTAAAAGAAAATAAGGTGTAGCAAGCGAAGAGGCCAATTTGCCATAGTTTAAAAGACAGGGTATGAATATTCATTTTCAAACCACACGAGTGCGTTCGATTCGACCAAAACCACAGGTGTGTTTGCGATTTTACCCTAAAAAAAATCGTACATATGCAGATCAAGAAAAAATCTTTTGATTGGTCATTATTGTTTGTTATTTTTTCTTTCAAAACAAACATCATTTAAAAAAAAAATATGAAAATAGGTGAGCCATGATCCGTAGATTGAGACAACTTGTGAGAAAAAAATGTAACCGTCAGGCAATACATGATCTCTTACACCAGATGATATCTGTCCCACTTGATCATAGAAGAAGGAAAAAAACAACAACTATATATTATCATTTATGGAATAGTATGAGAAAAAAGAAATTAACTCTAATTTACTAAAAAAAAATTAAAATATATTAAAAGGAAAATCTACTATGTAATAGTATTTATTGGCGATAAGTAGGGTTAGTTTTTTTTTTAGTACCAAGTAAGGTTAGTTACTAACGCGGAACATTATAGATTTTAGTGGTATTTTTGTGTGTTGATATGGCCACAATAACCTCTAAACATCTCGCACATAAGAGTTTGTGTTAAATTGGTTGTTTTATTTAGTTGTACTTTACGTATTAATTGAGTTTAATTAACAAGTGGTTATTGTATTTGATATTGGTATTTTCTGTTGTATATATAAAGTGACTTTACATTAGTATGATATTGTTCACTTGGGCCTAGGGCCACATGACTTTATTTTTAGTTTCACCTAGAAGATCTCATACCAATGATGATTAACTTTAAATCTCTTGTAAACCCATGATCATCCCCTCTCTTGACTAATGTAAAATTTTGTTCGCACTCAATAGTTTGTTAATTTCATTAACACTCATGAATGACCGCAACACGTAGCAAGTGTCTATATCTTAAGAGTTAAGTATTTTCCTTCTTAAATATTCATATAAATATATATTTCAATAGTGATTGGTAATAAGAGAAGTATTTTAAAGTCTTATAAATCTTGTTAGGTACTTTAATGTTTAGGTTCTGGAGGCGTGAAAATCAATTAATAATGAAAGAAATAACACCTTTATTTTTTAAATCTCGTTAGATCATTTCATTTTTCTAATGTGATAACATTAACCTCCCTTATATTATGTAGGATTGAAACTTACTTCTGACATGATTTGAAAATGCAAATGGGTTATATGGTGTGTGAAAGCTGGAATCTGATGTTATTTTTTCTCTCTCTCCATTATTGGCATTGTATTTTCTCTAATATATTGGAGTTGGGTGTTGAAGAAAAACATGTAAGAGTTGACACAAACAAAGACATGTTTATTTATAAAACAACATAAGTCCCATTTACTGAGCTCATTTGTTATGGGGAGCATGTGGGTGCTCAGCTCACAAGTCAGAAAAACCAGCTCCTCTCTCTATTATGTAAGCAGAAATAATTTCATGGGAGAGAAAGAGGAAGAAAACTAGGAAAGGTGTTAAAAGTCGATGTCGATATAAATATCGAACTTCAAATTCAGGGATAAGTCGCACTGAAATATCGACTGCCTTGGATATTGGATAAAATAACGGAAACGACGAAAACTTAAATGAATATTTATAATTAATCAATCGAAACTTAAACTATTTTTTAAATAAGTCATAATTTATCATATAAGTAAATTATACACTCATAAATGATATTTAACATCGAGAATATAAAAAAATACAATAGATTAAAGAGAGGGATAAAGAGAATAAATTAATTTTTTAGAAAAGTTAAAAAGAGAATGAACTAAAAGTTAGTAATAAATTAAAATAAAGAGAATAATTAAAATAAAAAGTAAAAAATAAATAAAGGAAAGAGGGTGATTAACGATAGTTGAATAGTACTTTGATGGAGATGCCGATAATGTCGAAGATATTGTTTATTCCCGCTTAAAAAATTGATCCTCTATTTTAGAAACATAAAGACAACGTCAAAGACATTTAATACCCAAAAGGCTTGAATAGGACAAAGTTAAAAAAAAAATCTGATTAAATTAGGGGTGGAGTCAGATTTTTTTAAGAGGAGCAAAAATTAGATAGAGCTAATTTTAAGATATAAGGGGAGACAAAATAAAAAAATTATACTAAGATATCAAAATTTCACCTAAAAACTTTCAATTTTTTCGTATATTTTTTCATTTAAAAAAATTGAGGGGACAAAAATTATATAAAAACTAATATAATGGGGAAAAATAAATATATTATACTGAAATTTCAAATTTTTACCTATTTTTTTTTAGTTTTGCATGTAATTATTTATTTTTCAAAAAATTGAAGGGGGCAACTGCCCCTCTTCACCAAAGGGTGGCACCGCGGGAACTGTTTTTAAAACTAGAAGGAAATTTTAAAATTAGCAACTTGGCTTTGTGTTATCTTCATTTCTCAGACTGCCTTTGATTGCCAGCCAACAACATCTTCACCTACTTCATTTTGCCATGGCCAAAATGGTCAAATTTCCCTTTCCCATGCTTCAAGCTTGGAAATATGTCTGATTTGGTTCTTTTTTTTGGGGTCCATTTTGATTAAGTTAGAGTTTAACCAAAATAATATTGATAAGAAAAACATTCTGTTTGTTTTGTTTTCTGTTTATAATATTTCAAAAAAAAAAAAATTTGATTTTTTCTCCCCAAAGTTGTGTAAAGATTTAAAAAATATGGAGATTTATTTATTTTTGGTTTTGTTTCTCTTGTCTATAAAATAGGGTGCCACTCCTTTAAAAAAAAAAAAAATAGGGTGCCACTATTTTTTTTTCTACATTATCAAAGATTTTTCCGAAAAAAAAAAACTATGTTTCCAATCTCCCACGACTAAAATCAATTTCCATGCTTATTAAATCAACAAAAAATCGATCTTATGCCAACACGAACATAACTCAGTGGTTAGACACCGCTTCTCTTCATATGAGGCCCAAGGTTTGAGTCCCCCCTCCGCCAATTTGATGTAATATCTCAAAAAAAAAAGACAAAGAAGGTGTAACATTCAATCAACATTATAAATTAAAAATTTTGCATTTTTTTTATTAAAAATAGATAAAAATGATAATTACATGGAAACTAAAAACTTATGCAAAGTTTAAGGACCAAAACATAACTTTTGAAAGTTTAGGAATCAAAGTATGATAAGTAACCATAGTTGGGAGACCAACATAGGTTTTAAACCCAACAATTTGGATTGTGCAGAACAATTAGTTTGTTGAGTTTAAAACTAGTGTGAAATGTGTTCAAATTGTGCAAATGAATAAATTTGTTAAGAAAGATGAATTTAGATAATTCACGAACGATAAACGTAAGTTAGGTTTGTGTAACTCAAACCGTAATCCAATCTCTCAAGTCTCACCCTAACTATTTTGTTAAAAAAACCTCTTATTGTATGCTATTGAGAAAATTCCAAAGAAAAAAAAACAGTAAATGCATCAGAATCACTGTACAATCCTTTGGGTAAATTCTAGATTCATCTAGTTTTGTTTCTCTTTCAGATATAAAACAGATAAGGTATATGGATAATAGATAAGGATCCCTTTCAGTTTCTCTCTGAGATTTTGGAACTTTTCTAAAGTTTTTTTTTCTTTTTTTAATGATAAATAATAATCTCATCATTTAGTCATTTCCTTTCAATAATTAAGGAATGATTACTAATTTCTCATTGTAATCAATAAAACATTAGTATATTAAAAAAAAAAAACTAACATACCTTTTCCAAGGAAAAGAGGAAAAAAGTGGATTAAAAGAGTAATGTTATGATTAAAACTATGATTAAGAGAAATCTTTTAGAAAGAGGGATTATTGAAAAGATGCTTTTGCTGTGTCAAAATGCAGTTTTTTTTTTTATTTTTTAAACAGAAAGGCTAACTTTTTAGTGCGCATGGTATTGGTGTGGCATATATATTAGCATAGCAACCAAAACGAGTGTCCGGTCAGACCTATCCCCACTCGATGCTACCCAAAAAGAAAAAATCAATAAAGAAATGATATTTGTACTTATATTTATCAGTATCCGGATCATGTGTAACCCGATTAATTCCAGAGGACTACCATACGATGTTATAACAACTAATGTAAAAAAACTCGTAGAATTAAATAGATAACTAGACTTGGAGGAAACTTTTTTCACCACTTGACCAACTGATAATTGGTTTTGAGGTCTATTCGTGAATAATGACTTCAGATAGAAAAACAATTAGGCATCAAAAATTTGTTTATAAAAATCTCAAGTTTGTTGGGGAATAATGTTTAAAAATAATCTTTTGTTTTATAACATTAAGAACAATTTTGCATGTATGATAGTTTTTTTAACATAGATATTGTTTTCACGTGTTTTCCTTTACTATTTTTAATAATTGTATTTTAAGTATATAACATAAACTAAATATGTGATATTTAAATTGAATAATTAAATAAAAACTCAAAAGAGTAAAATTTATCTATTGAAACAGTTAAGAAATTTTAAAAACAATAGAAACTGCTTTAAAAAGTAGTCTTATAAAACAGTATTTAAACTCAATTTTTGAAAAAACCCTAAAACCATAGTCTTCATAACAACTTATCAACCCATTTGAAATCATTATTTACAAATCCATGATTTTAAAATGAAAAACAACCTCAATCAAACAAATTAAAAGAAAACATCTTTAAAAAACACTAATCAAAACATGTTTTAATTTAATTCTATAATCTAAACATATAGACTCATTATTCTCCCCATATTTTTATTAAAAAAATTAAATACATATAAAAATCCCCACCAAACTGACAAAAGAAAAGCTTATCTTTTCAAACGCATTATTCTTCTGTCAACTGTTTAATAATATATATATATTTTTTGGCCTTCCCCCCTTATTCATATTAGTTACATCTTCAAAGTACAATTACCAATATTTGTTTCATTATAACTTTAATTTTTTTTTTTTTCCATTCCATCTATAAAAACAACACCCTTCTTTCAATTATAAAACACATATAATTCTCCCATAGCCCACCTCAAGGTAGAAGAATTCTTTCAACTTATTTTTTCTTCTTGTTTTGAACATGTTTCATCGTATTTAACGTGTTCGATCTGGCCACTTCGGCCTTTTATTTAAACGTTTTATTTTTTTCCCTTTGACAAATATTAGTTGCCCAAACTGACATAAGCAATGGCTGTTTTCTTCCTCTTTGCCTTGTAGCAGTTTTCATCTTCCTAATTAAGAAAGTGGTTCGTGCCACCATAGTGTACAATAAAGTGTTTATATAGCTCAAGGAAAGCTTAAACACATCCGCTTTTATTGTCGTCTCTCGATCTATATCGATCTTCAGTATGTTCTATAAATTCTTCTAATTTTCATCTTCATTTTTTTTTGCACAATGTTAGATCATATTCATAATTGCATTAACTAACAGCCATAATTTTGTGTTTTTTTCTTCCAGGAATTTGTGAGTGAAAATGGACCATCGGAATTGGGATGGATATAGATCAAGAGTTGTTATGAACACACCATCAATATGGAGCAATTCTAAATAAGGCATTGAAGAAAGATTCAACATTCCAACTCAATTCAAGATCAACCGTCAGCCACGTCGCTGAATTCAATTCCTCAGAAACTAAGCGTCACGGCCACAGTTATCTTCGGTATCGGAATATCTGAGCTTCCTCACACATCAAGAAGCTGTGTAGCAGGACTAACAGCAGAAACTCTGC